>VWZP01000869.1:120715-131229 GCA_013396995.1 Dicaeum eximium
GGAACCGCGCGCGCGACCCGTGGTGGGGGGGGAGCGAGCGGCGCCGCGCGCGCTCCCTCACGGAGCCCCCCGCCCCCCGCCGTCCCTCACGGCGCAACGGGACGGAACGGAACGGAATGGAATGGTCAAGGTTGGAAGAAAACCTCCGAGATCCTCGAGTCCAGCCGTCCATCCGCCACTGCCACTCCAACCCCTAAACCAGATCACTCAGATCTAGACGCCTCTTGAACACGCCTTTGGTTCAGGAGGTGCAGTGGCAGCGCTGGGTGATGTGGTTTAGTGGTTGCAGTGGATGGCTGGATTTGATGATCTTGAAGGTCTCTTCCAGCCCTGACAATTCCATGATCCTAAACCACATCAGATCCAGACACCTCTTAAACACCTCCAGGGACGGTGACTCCAGCACCTCCCGTGCAGCCTATTCCAATACCTGCCCACCTGAACAGTGGATTTCTTTTTTCTAATCTGAATCTCTGCTGCCGCCGTTTAAGGCCGTTTCCTCTGGTCCTCTCCGTGCAGACACCGAGAGCGGCCCCACCTCACCGCACCCTCCTGTCAGGGAGCGATGAGCTCCCCCCGGAGCCCCCCGGCTCCCTCAGCCGCCCCTCAGCAGACTCCTTCCCTGTCCTTGCCGGAGCTGTGCTGCCCTTCCTGCAGCGCCTCAAGTCCTTGTCAAAGTCAGAGGTCCAGAACTGAACGCAGCACTTGAGGTGCGGCCTCACAATAAGTAATAAAAACTACACTTCTTTTTTACAAAGTTGTCATCGTATTGCACGTGTTGACCGAATTACAATATAGTGAGAAACCCAAATGATGATACATATTTAAATTTTCAAGCTGCTGCCGTTTTACATCACAATACATGGGTGATTTACACGCTTATCCCTGCAGAAATTATTCTGCCATCTTGTTATTTTGTTATATTTTATTAATTAATTTTATTAATAAAACTTTTCTCAATTTAGTTCCAGAAGCCACTGCATGTCTCGAGGAAAACCTTCCTCTTTGGTGTTCTTTGGTGTTTACTTATCAGTGAATGTTTATTGAATATCAGCTGTTGGGGAGGGAAATAAAGCCATAAAATAATTGCTTTGGGTTTCGCCTGAAAAAAACTTTTCCAGTGGTTGTGCTTCCTTCTGAAGACAATTATTTTTGTTCCCCTCTGGCAATATTTTTGTCCTCCTTTGGCACAAGGAGCTTTAGAGCAGTTGAAAATACAACGGTAAGGATGATGGTGGTGGTTGTTTGATTTGGCTGCGGTTGAAGTCAGTGCAGTGCCAGGTGCTGCTGTATAACCCCGGCACCCGTGGAGGGGGCAGGAAAATGATTCTTTCTAGGGAGAATCCTACAGATTTCACGTTCAGGTACAAGGCTGAGAACCCAAGGTGTGGAGCACAGGCTAGAGGTGGAGGCTGCAGTGTGTGTACTTTATCAGAAACCACACAATGTTCTTAGTCCTATTTTATTCCTGATTTTCCAACCACGAGTATATTTTCCTTACTTTCTAAAGGAACTTAAAATAAACATAGCCAGTAGCTTTACTCCTTACAGCACAGCATCTAAGAGCACTCTAGGGATGCTGCACCTCATGGGAATACCGAGTTCTTACACACTCATTTTCAATGAGAGGCTCAGCAAGGCTGAAGAATTAATGAGCTCTAGAAACAGCACATCCAGCTGACTTCATGTTTTGTCATCCTAATGTTTTACAGCCAGAGATCCCAGGAATAATGGTCACGTGCAGCACCATCACAGATTTAGTTTGAATTCCTAATACTGGAGTATGATGACCCAATTGGTTTCACAGGGGAAGATGACAATACAAGGAGATCCAAACTTTATGGTAAACTATTTTAACTGTGTTGGCAAGGAGCCCACAGGCATTAACAACTGCAGGAGCTTTCAGAACTTCTCAGTGCCTTGGGTTTGGCAAGCTCATTACCCACAAACTCAATTATTTACTTTCATCCATCTCAAGAGAACAAGAAATGTCGTAGTAAAGAATCTAAAAGGACTGAAATTACAAAGTAGAGGTTAGCATTTAGTCACAGATCCAATATTAGCCCAGTTACTTCGTAGACCTCAGACTTATATAGAAACCATTTATCTTTCATTAGCTTTGTATCTCTGATCAGCTTTGTTGCTTTTCTGTAGCCCAGCTGTAGTGCAGTCCAGTTTACAGTGACTTCAGTGTGTGCAGCTAATTATTTTAGTTAACATGCTGGGGAATAAAAACTCATTTATTTCCCACGAAGCAGTGCCTGATTAAAACAAACCTCAAACATTATATAAGGTCTGTAAAAACAACCCAGGGTGGGGGGGCTTATTTAAGAAAAATCATTTTAGGAACAGGTCGAATCCTCTAAAAAAAAATCTCTTTCCAAACATCCAAACAGGAGCAGTCAGACAAATCTTGCCCTTTCTGCAGTTTTGGTTTGGGTACAAGATGCAGCTGAAGTTAAACAGGGTGAGACCTCTGCAGCTGCCAAGAGCAGACAGCCCAACCAAAACCCAGCTGCCCGCTCAAACATCCCTCACATTCTCTCTTTGGACAGTGCTTTACACCTTATGAACAAAGGACACCTGTGTACAGGATAAGATTCCAAAACAAACTCTGCCAACTTGGCTTTAAGGACACTCACAAAAAACCGATTGCAAGAAGAGAAATTAAAATAATAAGAAAATTGGTAATGGGTGTAAAGTGTTCTGGGAAAAGAGAACACTGAATGGCTCAGCCATCCTGCAGGTACTCCCATTTATATCTTATCAGAAGGAAAAACAACCCAAACAAACCAATAAAACTTCTTTAATTTTATTAATGACCATTCAAATATAGTTTAAAATTGATAATGAGTAAAGTTGACTGTGTGTCCCAGGTAGAGTCAAATTGGACATCAAAGGCCTGTGCCAAGGAAACTTGCCAAGAAAGCTTTCAGCTCCACCCCAAAACACTGCAGGCAAACGTCTCTTCTCTTTGTTCGCTGTACAACAGCAGCTTGGTTTTAAACTCTGGAATAATTCTAAGCCAATATGTATTAGATACTTAATTGCATTTGCTTGGTTTTGTACAAGATTGTTGATCTTATTTCCTTTCATTCTCAAAGCAGCTACAAAATGCCCAGATGTTAAATCTAAAATGAAGCAAAACAAGCCCCCATAAATCCCCTTCGAAAGAACAAACGTTGCCAATGGTGACTGAAACCCTAATTACTACTACTGATTATTTTAGCATAAAGATGTGTATGAGGTACAGTGTTCCCAGTCCTGAAGCAGCTCTTTCATCTTCCACAATTACAAAATACAGAGGTTCCTCTCACTCACTCACTCACTCACTCACTCACTCACTCACTCACTCACTCACTCACTCACTCAAATTCATTTGCATTGAGCTTGAATCACATAGGCTGGATGAGCCATCACATGTGCACTGTGCTGTGCATCCACAGGGACACTGCTTTCATGTTCTGTCACCTCAACAGCTGCATCTTCTTTCCCAGGTCTCTAACTGCTATGTTATACAAGTATTTTAGAGATGATATTTCATATGTATGGACAGAGGTCTAGGTCTCAGTTATTTGATTCCTCACCTGTCTATGGTATCTTGCATTTAAGCATGACACAACCAACTCAGCCCTGCTCCTGTACAATTCAAAAACTAATCCGTAACATGAGATGAACATTACAGATATTAAGAATTTCCCACCATTTATGAGGTGGGAAGTTTAAATCATTGTTCAGACTTTTCTTTTGGAAAAGGGGAGAACTGAGATAAATGTGAATGCTGTGTGTAGGCTTAAGCAGGTGGACTTCACTTCTGGATTTTGTATTCTTTTATTTCCAAAAGTAATAGAACAATTCCAAACAAATCTGAAAAGGATTAATACAAGTTGTACTTGTTTTGCTCTAAGATGTAATTAGTACAGATTCTGCCCTTGTTTTAAATACACCACAGATGTTTGTGGTTATAGTCAGTTACTGGAACATGCAAACCATTGAGGCTAGAGGTATAAAGATGATAAATTTAAATATCAGTGAAGGACATTAGAACCATTTGGCTTCTAGTATTTTAAATTTTTTTTTTTCTGCTAAAATATAAATAGCTAATGCTACTCTCATTTAAATAACCATCTTTAAGTTTCTGAATTAAACAAGTCAGGAGCACTGGATGGTTCTGGGAGCCATTGTCAGAGCTATTGTTTCAAGCCATCTGTGGCTTAAGGCAAACATCTTCTCCTCATTTGAATTCAATATATTTTTAAAACCATCAGCACTTCCTTAAAAATAAACCAATTTCAGTTGTACACCCCAGCTTTCCATCTAGGAGACGATTTCACAGCTATGGATTTAACACACTCTTGTGTTTTTTAATACAGATACTGTTAACATTATCAGTTAGAGATCACAGTCAGATGTATCCGAAAACATTGACTTGTGAGTACGGGCAGGGGCATTGCAGACTGTCCTCTGGAAATACCTGCATGAGACAAGCAAAGCTGCAAAGTGTCTGTAAGACACTAAGGGTGTTAGAATGGCATTCAGAGGGAAGACATCCAGAGAACAGTCCATAGTTTTGGCTGGGGAGAGAACCCACTTCCATTGTCAACACAGTCCCAGCTGGGACTGACACAGCTCTGGGAAGGCATTTTCTTCAGGCTGTTTTTCAAAGCATAATAGGACAAATCTGGTGTATGGCCCAGGACAGTCTGTTGTCTGGAAACCCACCTGACCCCACAAGGTAACTTTCTGAGAGCCCCAAGCTCTCCTGGTGAGAAAGATGGCTGATTATTCATTAAATATCAGCAATCAGCACGTCACTGCCTCTCACACAACACCCACACACGAGTGACTTGTTGCCAGATCTTGTCCCAGAGCTGCTGGCTTTGAGCTCAGCTGACACAAACCACCCTGCAGAGCTCTCATTACCTTACACTCCAGCAGCATTGTCTGTTTGAATGGTGTGGAACAGCCGGGCAGAAAAGCTGTAAACAAAACACACACGCACTGCTATTGTGTTTTATTGCAACTTCCATGGTTTTCTGAACTGAAATTGTGGACTTTCCAGCAAATTACATTAGCACTGCTGCAAAGTCTTTGTGTATTGCTATTAGTTACCTGGCCAGCAGCACAGAGGCACCTCGGTGTTGCCCAGAGTGCTTTCCCATTTCCAGTATTATTGGCAATGTGTGTTACCTTCATACTCTTGTATCATCTTGGAGAGGATAACATTTAGTTATCACAAGAACTACTGCCTAGCTGGAAACCAGCCTTCTGACAGGTATAGCAAAGGCTTGTAACAATTAAAGTGTCTGTGTGTGGGCTAAAACTCACCAGGATTTTACATATCCCATCAAACAGTTCTTGCCAGTTTTCAGCTCATCACTTCATGGAAATGCACTGCAGTTATCAGCAACCATTTAAGATTAAAAAAACAAAAAGCAATTCTCAGTGCAAATAGACTGTGAGATGTATTTGAAAGGCAATGTAACAATGGCAAATTTTATTTTAAGAGCCTTCTTCCAACAGTAACTATCATGCTAACAATACAACATTGGGACACTGGGAATACTTAAACTTGATAGTCTAGCCCAAGGACTGCTGTAAGCTTTAATAAGACTATAAAGTCATTACCTGGAGTACCATTTACCATGGTTTCACTTGTCAGAAGTCAAGAGACAGTATTTTAAAGACCCGTGGCTCAGATTCTGCCAGTGTATGCTACCATGCTTTCATAGTCTGAACCTGAGCATTAATTCTCAGAAATATCCCAGGAGTATGAAAAAAATGTGCTAATCAGATTAAGTGCAGCATTGGACTTCTCACTTTAAAATAGTAAGCCTTACCTTAAACACACAGAAAATCTAGCAACTGCTGTAGTTCTGAGTTTGTGTTTATCTCCCCTTCTCTCTGTAGCTCATTTGGTGACATTGTCTATACAACAAAATTGTGGGAATAAAACCCCAAAAGCATTTAAACCCAGGAAAGGCACCAAACCAATCACTCCAAAGAGATTTTAAATTAAATTACATAATAAACTTTCAGGTTCCTCCTTCCAGAACAGGCATGATGGAAGAAGGTGGAATGCTGGGCAACTTTCTGCATGTGAGAGCAAAGACCCCAAGGACTAAAATCAGCAAATGGCAAGTGAGGGAGTTTTACTGCAGGAGGGGAGAGAATTAGGGAGAGTCAGGCAGGGAGATAAGTTTTCATTTGGTTTAGTTTCAAGTCAAATGCACTTCTAAACCACAGAGGAAGATGAATGCAGTTGTGATTTCATTTGGGAGACAGAGGAAGAGGGAGAAGATTGGCAGCAAGATTGCCCTTGGCCACAAACACCGTTTTTGCTTTACAAAAGCAGAGATGAATACTGAGCTGTGCAGGCTCAGCCCGATGTAGAGCAGCCTGGAGAAGACAGGACAAAGGCCACAGAAAGCTGCTTCAGCCTGTCACTCCTGAACTGGATGCTTCTGCTTAAAATATCCCAAACAACGCTGCAGTCTCTCCCCTTCCTCCACTTACCGAGCTCCAGACTCAACTACAGTACAGCTGTAATAAAAAGAAATTAACAAGCCAACAACAAATTTGAATCAGTGCAATTCATTTTACTTTCTTGCATCCATTTTTGTTTCTCTCAAACTGCCTCTACCCAGTTACTTTTCCATTTTGAACACCCCTTCCCCTGCCCTCTTCCCATAAAATGCAGCCTCGAGGTATAGGGTAATTTCATCCTGTAGCTTCTTATAACTTGATTTTTTTAAAAGCTAGCTATTGTTTAATTACTACTTTGAAGTCAATCTAGCAGAAGAAAAATCCCTAGTTTAAGGTGGCTTTTTGCATCCCCACCAAGCTATTCAGCAGGGCATTCATCCAGGATACAAAACTAGGCTGAAGCTTTAGGAGTTGAATGGATCACTCCAGTAGAGATTTAATTTCCATGAAATTCCTCCATGAAAATCCACTCACTCCTCTTAGATCTGACAGACAAGCAAAGACCAGCCACTACCTTTGAACTGAGTAATTTTTAAATGCATCCCACCCCTCTCTGCCCCCCATGTAAATATGAATTGCTGAGGCTCAGGGCGCCCTGGTAGACTTTAAGCCACTCACAGAGCGCGGGCAGGAGGGGAAGGAAAGGCAAGCACATCACTCCGTGATGACTAAACTTAGAGTGCTTCGATGAACGAGCCCCAAATCGCTCTGCTGGGCTCTGTCCCGCTCCGGCTGCGCCCCGAGCTGCTCCCGCAGGAGCCGCCGGCTCCCCCCGGTTCCGGAGGGTTCGCGGAGACCCGCGGGCAGCCACGGTCCCGGCGGCCCCGGTTCTGTGGCCCTGTGTGACACCGCCCGGAGATGCACGGCCCGCTCGATGCGCCTTTTCATTGCCGGGGTGTCTGCGCTTGCAAACCGAGCTGTCCCCGCAGGCGCGGCCAGGCCGGCCGGGGGCGCGCCGGTTCCCGAGGGTAAAACGGGAAAAGCCTCGGTGCCGCCGGGATCTCGATGTGCGGCCCGAGTGCTGCCGGCAGCACGGTCCCGGTCTCGTGCGAGCGCTTCCCTGTTCCCTTCGCAGCGGGAATCATCCTCATCCTCATCCTCATCCTCGTCCTCGTCCTCGTCCTCGTCCNCGGCCCCGCCCGACCCCCGCCCCCGGAGGTTTCTGCACAGCCAGCAGGAAGCGGAGCCGCCGGCGCGGGTGCGGATCCCGCACCTCTCCCCCCGCCTCCTTCCGCCCCCTGCAACTCCTGGACTTCCTTCCACTCGTATGTTTTAGAAAACCCTCGCCCCGAAGTCACCACGTGCGTCACTTAATGGTCGGGACAAAACATGGGGGGTTATCTATTTATAAAGCTTTAATATAACAGACAGACAAGATTTTTCTACATTTATTCACCTCATTTTTCTTCATTTAACAGCTGCCAGCTCGCTCCTTATTTTCCCGAGCGGTGCTGCATTCCCACCTCTTTGTGCAAACCCTATTCCCGACTCCTGGCTGCTGCTTTAACTTTGCTCAGACTCACACTTGGCTGTTCAAATTTCAGTCCACAGCTAAGCGCTGCTGTTCTTGCCTGAAGCCACTCTTCAGTTCATCTCCTGAAGTTTGCTGCTTTTTCCCTTAAGCCTTGTTTCAAACCCTCATTTTGGAGACCCTTCCTGACTCTTGCGGTTGCCTCTGTTGCGGGGGCGGGCAGGGGGTGTCCGCATGAATCCCCTTTTCCCTCCTGCCATTCCCGCTCCCCCTCCCCGCAGTTCCACGCGCGGCTCTGAGCGAGCTCCGGCGGCTCCCGGGCATTTCTCGCCGCAAAGCTGCGGATGCCTTTGCATTCCAGGCACAATGACCCTCTGTTCCCTGGAAGCTTTCTTTAGCTCCGACATCTAAATCACCAGCCCCACAGCAGGCAGAATCCCTGCTCTTTCCTCCTTTGAAATGTTTATCTTTGCACCTCCTAACTCAGGTTCATATGCTCCAACAAGGAATTTGGGAACCCCTTCTTTTCCTTTTGAACTCTTTTTCCTCTAGAATTTTTGTAATTGCCGCATTGCAGAGGTTTTTCTTGTTTCTTTGCTTGTTTGTTTTCACTTTTTTCTCCCTCCTAATCCAATTTTTCAAACATCAGTGATTCAGATTGATTTGTTTGACTAAAAAGTCCTGAGCATTGAAATTAGGAGATGATATCTCCTCCCAGTGTTTTCTCTCCATTCCTAAAAGTCTGTTTGCTATCACGGGGCAAAAAAAAAGTTTGAACAATATAATTTCACTTTGATGTCAATGCTGACCGGTTTTATTCTAGAAAGGTTTAAAACTTTTAATATCTTTCCTTAGCAGTCCTGATATAAGGAAACTCACACATCGAGGTGGTTTCATTCAGTGTGAGAAGGGGTCTGACAATAAACCAACTGAACACACAGGAGCTCAGCTGTGCTTTAGCTGTTGGTGTGATATTAAAGCCCTTAGTGTGATACTAGTTTGTTGGAGGAAACATACATTTTTTAAAACCAAATAAATGTTACAGTCCATGCATTAAGCAAAACATTTTTTCCAAATTTCAGTCAATTTTCTAGGACCTATGTTTGAAATGTTTACATTTATGTATTACAAACTGTATTTGTTGTAAACTCACTTAATTCAATCGCATCACCACTCAAACTCCTCAGAGGTTTTTACTTTGTTTTAACATTTGCATTGGGATCTGAATGTCTGAAACACGGCTGCGGTTTAGGCGCTAAGTGTTATTTAAGAACTGTGGAGGTGTCAGACCTCATTACACCGAATTACTAGAAAGCTCTGCAGAGTATAAACAGGCAGGATAGGCTGCCTCTGGTAACCCTGACAATTGCCCTTTAATCCTGACCTACGGGATTCCTGATATTCCAGCCACAGCCCATTCTTTGTGTACAAACTAAGCAGAGACACATTTATACAGAAACACATTTCTGGAGGAACTTCAAGGGTATGTCCAAATCCCTGTCAATTGAAACTAAATTAGGACATTAATCAAAACTTCCAAGAGTGAAAAATTTGGAATATGTTATTATCATGTTTACTCAGAGTTACCTGTTCAGGTATATTTTATTGCACCATAGTTGCTGAACTGAGGAAATGAAAAACAATTGTTGTTAAAAGCAGAAAAGTAACAAACTTAATCTGGATTTACATCAAAATCCCATAAGAAAAACTGTAATAAGTGAAAGATATTGCAGAAGGATTATGGTAAATGTTTGTTTGTTCTCAGAATTGGATAATCTAAAAAAAAAAAAAAAAGAATTTTAAGAAATATCAATGAGACACAAACAAGATTTTTGACACAGACTTTATAATTGTGGATGAGGAAAGTATTAACTAAATAACAGCAGTAATATTTCACTTAACCAAAATTTAAAAATTGGGCAGTAGTGAGTTCAGAGATACTTTATTAGGCATTGAGGTACCCCTCTGTGGTATGAGTATGATTAAACTGAAATACAATTGAAATGCTGCAGAAAGGATGTCTTCTACTTCAGTTTCCATTTGAACTTCTCACTGACATTAGAGGAGGCTCAGTGTAAAGTGGAGCCAATCTGAAGTCCTGAATTTCTGTCTCAGTTGACTGAGGATTAATAATCATAGAATCTGTCTTCCTCCTCTGCGGGATTTTGATCCTCCTGATCCAGCAGTGATCAGACAGTAGCACGGTTGTTCCAGCCCAGATTCAAACAAGCAGGTACCTCTGTCTCAGAGGTCAGCACCACGCTGGGCTCAGAGACTCAATTAATCTGGAGAGGAGTCTGAAGTCACACAGGAAGTATCTTATTGATCATAAGAGAATGGAAACTTCCCCTGAAGTCATCCTAGAGCACGAGTGATGTGCACCAAGAGTGAGCAGCCTTTCAGGGCTTCTGCAGGCAATCTGCCAGTGCTGCTTTTATGGAACAGGTTGGGAACAAACCCACAGCTAGATAAAGAACAAAGGGGAAAGGGAGAAAAGAAGCAGGACAGGATGAAAGAGAAAGAAAAGATGGAAGGAAGGAAGGAAGGAAGGAAGGAA
>VWZP01000869.1:131280-146335 GCA_013396995.1 Dicaeum eximium
AGATGGAATGAAGGAAGGAAGGAGGGAAGGAAGGAAGGAAGGAGCATTTAGTCAGACACTGAAAGTTTGAATTTTCAAACACCCCAAAGGACATGGTATTGTGTGAGCAAAAGAAGAACTTTTAATTTCCTCCCACCATGCTCAGCTGAACTTTTCTGCATCTTTGTTCAGACTCCCGCCTTTGCTTCATGCTGCAATCAGCTAATTCAGCTCAGTGAAGAGAGACTGAGGGAGAGCCCCCTTTGTACCCCTGTCCTGCTTCAGCACCAACCTGGCCACACAGGGAACTGCCCCAAGCACCCACCCAGCTCTGCCAAGCTGGTTTGCCACAGAAACCTCAGCAGGACACTAACTCTGGATCTCAAAACTTTGGATACCCATCACATAAATAGATTTTATGAATCTCTGTGAGACAGTGTACAATGAGACCTACAAAAATAATTTGTGCTGCTGTAATTGCCTGATAAATCAATTAAAAATTAAATAGTAGTAGAAGGAGTTACTAAAACTCTATTCCCAAAAGGGTACAGGTACTCTGGGCAGCTTACTCCTCTTCTACTACAGAGGTAAATTATACAAGTTCAAAGGAACTGACATGAGTTACAGATGCCTTTGGAGCTTCCCACGTTCAAGCAGCAGCTCTCCAGCCACATGCTGAAAAGCTCTGGAAATACAACAATTTTGAGTCCAAATCTCTGGGACTGCAAGCTTATCCTCTCAGTCTTGCCCTAAAAATGGGCTTCCTTACAACATGTATTAGACCTCTGAGCTAAACTGGTAGCTAAGGGGCACAGGAGAGCAGGGAAAGAGAAATTCATCAAATTTCCTGCTGCAGCCGGATCTCAGAGGAAGTTGTTGCTTCCTGCAGCTTGGGTAGCCTTTGCTGCCTACAAGCCAGATGGAGATTCACTTAAAGAAATATCTATTTAGGTAAGTGAAAAGCTGGGCAGGAGCAGTCAGAGAGAAGTGCCAAACAAGGCTGGAAAGAACACCACCAGTCATAGAATCACAGAATGATCTGGGCTGCAAGGGACCTTAATGATCAACTAATTCCACCCCCCACCATGCCAAAAAAAATCAGAAGACACCAGATCTTATGCTCTGAGCATAGATAATCCCATAATTGTGTTATAGGACCATGATGCATCCAGTCAAGCCCTGTATTTGTGGAGTGACAAGGACATTGTGGAAGGGGATGGAGAGATGTTGCTGCCTCCAGCTCGTTACCTCAGTCCTCTGCCAAGGACTGCTGAGCCCGTAGATCTAAGGACAGAGTGACTGGTACTGCACTCTCTCTTTTTTTTTTTTTTTTTTTTTTTTTTAATTTAATGCAAGTCAGTTGGAGAAGCAGCTTTGGTTTGGAAAGTATCCCTGATCTGCCCCTCTTACATCTGACTTGTGAAGAGCTGCATTGCTCTGTAGGTTCCCAGGTTTTCCTGGAGGTTCAGCACTGTATATTAAGAAGAATTTTCTTTGCCTCCTTTTAATAAAGACCTCTCCTCCTGCAGGCAGGTCTGTGTTCCTTGAGAGCTGTGGAAGGGTTTGGAGATGTCTGTACCTGACATCTGGGATTTCTGTGGGTTGTGCTGGTTGTTGCACACAGAAGTCCAAGGGAATGTTGGAAAAAACTGTTTCCCATCCTGCTCTCCATCCTCCTGCAGAACAGCCCTGTGTGAACCTCTGACAGCGTTAATGGAGGTGGGGGAGCCCACTGTTCACAGCTGAAAGGGCACAGGAGAGCAATTACAGCTCCTCATACTCCCTTAAAGGTATTTTGCCTTTCATCAAAAAAACAAACAAAATACATTCCTGAGGCTTGTAATAAAGGATGACATTTTTTGTAATACGCAAATTTTAACATTAAGTTAAAAAAATAATATTTTAAATGCGATTATATGGTGTGAAGTATATTTTATATGTGACTTTCTTGTACATGGTGCAGATTAATTTATATAATATGTCATGGAAATGTGTGACATATTATCAGACATATTATCATGTGCTTCAGCCTCAACATTTACTTAGCCAAGGATGTAATTAACACCTTGATAGAATGAACTACATTCTATTTGTATAAGTAGTGAGTGTTTGGTCTATATTGAGCAAGAGCTCAATATATGAACATTTATTGGAATAAGTCTTCTCAGTTTTTTCAGCTTCTGTCCTTGTCTTAAATGGAAGCACTGAACAAAACAGAAACAAACCATTCTTAGCCCCAAAACCTATATTTTTTTTTCTGATATTCATTTCCTTTTGTTTTAGGAAACCCCATTTGAAATGACCCTTCAGGCTGCTGGAAGTACCAGGATGAGATGAGCACATGGAAATGGTGAGCTGAGTTTAGAAAAACTTGGTCATCAAACAAGACAGGACAGTTTGGAGCAACCAGGAACTGCTGCTTCAGTGGAAATCAAACCTTCACTCACTAAAAGTCAGAGCCACCAGCTGCCAAGGAAATCATCTTCTTGTGGCATAAATGAGTGTGATCTATACATTCAACCAGACAAAACACATCCAGTGTTAAACACCAGTGATTCAGGGCTGCTAATCTGGAAGTGACTCTCCAGTCTGGATTAGATACAGCCAATATTTGAGCATTCCAGTGGCTGACAGATGAACTGGTTTAATGTGATTCTGGTAAATTAGAAATACCTTCCATTTCCAAAGAAACAAGATATCTGAACAACACAAATGAGAAAGTCTTCTGGAAGTGGATGCTTGGTCTTTTCTTCCAATTTCCAGCTGCACTCCATCTGCTCTTAGGAAAACCAGCATTGTACCTTGAGACTACCAGGCTGAATTCTTGGAAAGGGGAGGGACTCTGGGGATCCAGAAAACAGCTTTAAATAGATTTTCTGATCTTGTTTTTCAGGGAAGATTTGGGAGGTTTTGGTATACATTTCACTACAAAATCCATTAATTTATGAACTGTAGTGTTTAAGTTGGGAAATGCATCCTGCTCTTCTGTAAGCAAAACAAAACATCCTTATCTTGATGGATTCTTTTCCAAAAAAAAAAGAAAAAAGAAAAAAGTGAATGGATCACAGAAACTTCTGCCTGCCTCATGGGAATTTGGCTGAAAAGGGAAGATGAGAACATGTGGCAACTCACTGACAAGTGCCATGAAGCTTTTTGGAATTAACTGTTTCAGGTTTTGCACACACCTTTTTTTTTTAAATTTATTTATTAGGAAACTAAACAGAGCAACACTTGGTCAAAGGTAGCACTCTTTCCATGGAACACTTTACCTTTGGAAATAACTAATTTTCCATCTTTAAAGGATGGGATCAGCCTGGCTCCTGAAGCACAGAGGAGCCTGACACAGCACCGCAGGCTCCGGCACTCGGAGTCAATAAATAAATCAGTAAATAAATAAATAAATGAGTCCTGTCTCAGCCCGGTGTCAGGGGAGGACTCTCCTCTCTCCCGGCCCCTCTCCCTGCGGGACACAGCCTCGTGTTTGCCCATTCCCCATCCCCTGCAGCCCTGCTCCAGCCCTTACCCAGCTCTGCCTTTTCCCCACCCCTCTCCTATTGCTCCTGCCGGGAGCTTGGGAGCTGCTCCCGAGGATGTGGCTGTGCAGGAAGGAGGGGCAGTGACCTCCAGAGTCCTCCTCCTTCAGAGCTCACTTCACCCAGGGCACGACACTTGCAGCCCCAAATTCCAACAATTTAACCCCGGAATGAACCTCCCCTTAAAGAGCCACCTTGTACAGAAACACAAAAGCTGAGGCAGGGATGGGGTGGCTGTGAGGGTGTTAAAGAGATGCACTATTGCAAATAACAACATTTATTTTGGATGATTAATCTTATTTTAAGGATGAAATGCACAATTTAAGAAATGTGCTTATTTCTTTCTTGACAAATTTCAAAGGTGGGCTGCAAATTTCTTGTCTGAAATTTAGTTTTCATTACTCTTTTTAAAAGCATAAGAGGTACTTAAGAACCATGATTTAACTAAAAGAGATAATAAGACAACATTTATATAAGAAAGAAAGTAATTTGTTAGTGCTTCATAATAAAGTTACAAATAGTGAAGTCTTTTTAAAAAGACAGAATTAATACAAAATTAATTAACCAATTTAATTACAGCTAGATATTAAAATAATATTGAATTTTTGCCGCTTGGCAATCATTACTTGAATGCTAAGAAATACTCCAGGATTAATTATGTGACTTTATGAATAGATATTTATTAAAGTTTGGATATTGGACTGTGTGTTTAATGAAACATATTCTCCTGAACTGCAATCTTAATTGCAATTTAACAAATCCTGCAACTTGAGTTCTGCTACGTGAAATACCCTCTATGTCTTGACCAAATTTAAGGTCCTTTAACTGCCTTTTTATACAGAATTTTAGGCTAGGAGGAACAAAAGGATGCACTTTTCACGACCCTGGAACCCTGTGACCACTGGGAAATCAAAAGGGTGGTGACACGAAGGAAAACTATTGTCCACAAAAATAAGCTCTTCAAGGGGCACCAGGAATGCACAATAAAATCCCAGTTTCCTTTGTGCAGCTGTTTATGCCTATGGCTTGCATCATCCAGAGCTCAAGAAAAGATCTAAACTAGAAAGGAATTCAGGTTTCTAAGAAAAATCTATATTCTTAAAAAAAAAATCCCAAAAACTATGTGAAAAAAAAATCTTTTAAGAATTCATTATTTCTTTACAAATAAAATATGCAAGTCTGAGGTAATGGAAATCCTCCTGTCCTCTCTGTGGGAATTGGAGAGGTAGATTTAAAAAGTGATTCCAGCAAGTAGGAGCAGATGGGAAAATAACTTGATTTGTCAGAATTGGAGGATTTAGTGAATTTGTTGCCTTCTTTCGTTGCTAGAATGTAGCAGCATGTAAGAGCTTAATCAGAGAATGAGCTCTACTTTGACCTGAAAACATTTCGAGTAAAAAGGCAAAAGAAAAAAAAAAAAAAAAAAAGGACTAATCTGAAATTCTTAATTAAGCAAAGCTGCAATTTAACCTAGTAGCCTTTTCCACCTAGAAAACTGAAAAATATAGAAAACTAGCAAATAAAAAATATAGAAAAATGTGTGAGCCTCATGTTACACTCTCTGAAAATAATTTATTGTGTCATATTTGTCAGAATTTTTTTTAAAAGTTATTGTTGTTTAAGTCTTATTCAAAGACTTTTTCTAATTCAACTTGAAATCAGTGAAGAGAAAAAATTCCATTGACTTTAGTAAGCTTTGTCAGGGAACTGCCTGGTAATTTATTCAGAACATTATAATTAAATTTTCTTCTCATGAAATTGTTCAATAAAGATGTGTAAAATTTGCAATTACCACACTTTTGTTTGTGTTTAAATGTTACTCGGGTATTTGCAGAGCAAAGTGAAAGCTGTGTGAGTGGAACAAATTTAAGCAATAAAAATGGTCAGATACTTCTTGTAAGCAAAAATGAAATCAACTGATTTTTTTCATTGCTCCTTAGAGACTTTCCAAAAAAGTAAGTAACAGCAGATTTGGAGAAAAAACCCAAACAAAAAAAAACACAGTTCAAAAAACTGTAGCTTTAACAGTTTGCTTTTATATCAGGAAAGTGAAGAAGTTTTGCTTTAAAGAAAAATTGTTTTAAAACTGTATACTTTTACAATTAAACCGATTGTGAGAATTTACTCATAGGGAATGATGCTAAAAGCAGACACATTTTATGTTGCAGCTGTTGGCCATCTCTAAAGAAATCAGTAAAATAATCACTTTTGGAAAAGAAAAACCGTCCTGAAGGCAGCAACTTTCAAGTTGCTAACGCACGTGATCTTTTTTTAGCAATCATTTTCGGTAGTGGGTTTTCCAGGGGGAGCAGAGGACACGATCCTGCTGGAACTGGTTGTGCAAAGGCACAAGGGAGGAGCTGCAGGACAAAGCCCCGGGAGCGCAGAGCCAGCGGTGACCTCTGGAGCCCCGGGGCACCTCTGGCCACAAACTGCTCCCGCTCCCAGCCGGGGCTGCCGGCACTCCTGGAGCGAGCCGCCACATTTCCTACACACAAAGAGCAAATTCACCTGGAATTCTGCGTTAGCTTGTAGCAGAAAGTAAAGAATTGAAGCGCTCTGAAAAGGTTGATGGGTTGTTTTTTTTTTTACATTTAATCAAAACTTGCTGTTGCAGAGTTTGGAAGGAGATTGCAAACAGGCAAATCTCAAGGGGGAAAAATCATGTTAGAATTCATATTATTCTCACTGAATCTTCAGTCTTCATAAAGTTTTGTGCTTCCTGGTTAGTAAAAAGAGGAACTATTTCCCTTCCGGGCAAGGCAAAGCACTGTCACAAACTGCAGTGATGCCACAAGCCATGGCAGTCACCAGCATTTTTAAGGCAACACTTATCAGGAGGAATTTAAGAGAAAAGGATCTGTCTAAATGATTAACGTAGAAAGGAAAAGTCAAGCTAAACCAAAATAAACAAAACAGAAAGGCATCTTTTCTTAATACTTTACATTACACTCTGTGTAAGGTACAAAATCTCTGATGCGCTGAATGCTTAAATTATACAGAGGTTCATGTGGAAAATCCTGCTGCAGAATCTGCATTTCGGTTTTATGTGTAAATTAAAATATATTTATATATACTGAGTGTACTCTTGTTTTTTTGTCTTCAAACTTTGTACATTCTTAACAAATTGCACAGAGTTTTTTTAAGCAGAACAGCCAAAATCTAACACAGAGGTACATGGCAGAAAATATACTTTAAATCACTAAACAGATATAATTTTTTCTGCCTTTTAATACAAAATTCTGGGTCCATTATAACAAAAGGATGCACTCTGCACGACCTTGGGAGCCTGTGACCATTGGGAAATCAAAAGGGTAGTGACACTAAGGAAAACTATTGTCCAGAAAAATAAGCCTCTCCAAGGGGCACCAGGAATCCACAATAAAATCTCTGTTTCCAAGAAAATTCAGGCATTTCCATCAAAAAAGACTGGTAAGATAAATAGAATGTCCTCATAAGCCACAGATTCTCAATAATACAAAATGTCTAAGTCCACGGTAAACAAAGCCCCAAGGAAAACGAACATCTCCCAACTCAGGCTTCTCAAGACCTGGGTCATGACCCAGTGCCTTGTCACAAGGTACCTCAAAAGCATTTTTGAGCTGAAATTGCAGGGAATTTGTTTTGCATAACACATATTTCAGTTAGAGTTTCACTCCTTGCAGAGCTCATAAAACTCCTACAACTGTCTCCTTGCTCATAGATGCGATTGCAGGGTTAACAAGGATTGCTGCTGTTATCTTTGAAGGATTTCAGTTTCCATGTGAACACACACTGATCTGAAAGAAACCCCAGCACATTGGTTGCTTTCTTGTTTTCTGCCCTTAAATTTTGTGCATTTTTGGGTTTTCATCCCCAAGTTTTTCAATAAATCCATTTGGAGACTTTAAAAAATCAATAGTAAATTAATTTTGCTATATGTTTTGTATTTTGCTTTGTAATTTGATACTAAGACTTTGAACCTTTCAATTACTTTTTTTTGGATTTGATTCTTTTCAGTTTCTTTTAATGATTTCATGGGAGAGTAAAATACTTGTGATAGATTCAAATCTCAGAATGCACCATTTTGTGACAAGTGAGTGTGGCCATGGTGACAAAGTCGTTTGCAGAACATCTGAGTTTAGGCTGAGTCCTGCCTGTAGCACTAAACTCACCTTATTCTACCTTAATCCTGAAGGAGGCAGAAGCCAACAAATCTTTCATCATTTTTTGCTGTTCAAAGGCATTTTTGCTATCGAATGCCAAGGTTTTGCTAGTCAGCACTAGCAAGAATTAATTGAACAAGTGAAGTTATACATATCAATATTTCTAGTTGATATATGCTTTTGAAAGGCTCATTCTGCAAATATTTAGATACATGAGTAAATCTGCTCACATAAATAAAATTACTTGCATGATTAGGTGTTTGCAGAATTGATCTATAATTTCCATAAAAATCTAAAGAAAACCATGTCTGATTTTTCTCAAAGAGTTAATAAAAGGGCATATATAATGGGAGGATGTGAAAACTAGATGATTTATTTATTAACTCAGTTTAATATGAATCCTTAAGAATTACTGCCTCCAAGAATTTCTACACTTTGGCTTTAATTTTAACTTTTTATTTCTGAAAAAAAAAACCAAACCAACTTGTGGGGAGCATTATTAAAGGTAGAATATAATGAGTTTCAAGGGCTGAATCACAATAATCTGTGTGTTTTCACTAACTTTTGCAAAACTGACAACTCTGTGATGTAAACTGCAAATCTGCCATAGCTGGTTGCATATGGCTCATGTTTAACCAGAAAATAATTTCGTGTAAGGAGCTGCACAGTTCTTAAACATTGATGGGACCTGGTGTCCTGAGATGCATGATTTACATGGAAAAATACCTTTTGTCCACATGAGTTTTGTGTTCTTTGCAGGTTAATGAAATTACAGCACAGAAGTGTTGCTTCGTAATAGGCTACGGAGCAGGAGTAAATTTATGCAGACAGGGAGAGGGATGTCTTTCCCAACTCACAGCCCTAATTTCTAGGGAAGGACTGTGGCAGGACGGATGGGTTTGTGCACACGGAGGAGGCAGGAGCTGTGTCCCGGCTGGAAGGCGGCAGGAGGGACGGAAGGCTCCGCGATCGCCAGCCAATCTCCTGAGCTGTGCAGAGCAGCTTTTCCTGCGGTGCCGGATCCTGGACTCCCATCGGATCCTGGGCTCCATCACATCCTGCACTGCCACCGCATCCCGGGCTGTCGCTGCCACCGCACAGATGCTGCTGAGCAGGGTGCCCACCTCCAGCCGCTGCCCCGGCGCCTCTGGCTTCACCCAGATGTCCCTGTCCCTCCCTGTTATTAAAGCGAGTGGATATTATTCCGTTTTTGGAATACTTTTCTTTCCCGGCGCTGTACTTCAGCCTGTTTGCAGCCTGGGGGCAGAGCCACACCGGCTGGTGCCGGCAGCCGGGAGAAGCCGCTTCCCGGAGGGTTTTGCAGCTGGGACAGGTTCTGGACGGGGAATAACACCCCCTTCCCTCTGACAGGCATTTAGTTACCTCATCCTGCTTCTCTCCTAAAGGGATTTTTATTTTCTAAACCCCATTTTTGCATGTTTTTATGCGAACTCCAGCCTGTATCCATCCTCAGCCGTATTTCCCGTCTGGGCTGGATCTGTGGACTTTATTACTCCAAGCAAGCACATTTTCCCACTATGCTGAGCTCAATTACTCATGTTTCCTCGTGGTAACGCTTCTTTGCCTCCTGTCATGCTGTTCTTTTCCAACAGAGCATTTTGAGCTCGGGATAACAGGATCATCCTTTTAGTATGCACATCCCAAAATGTGTTAAACTACTGTTAATGTATTTTATCTTCTTAGCAGGGATCTGGAGCACGAACGACGCATGCAGTGGAAAAAAGCATTGCCTTGGGATGAGAGGTGAGATTCTGTGTTATGCCTGGAGCCATAGAACTGGGAATATATAGCAGGTTTAAGATGGTTTTATGCCCTTCTAATCCTCAGCTGCACTGCAGGCTGGGGTAGACATCCTAGTGCTTAGTCAGCCTCAATCTCCGTGTGTTTTAACTAAGCTGTGAACTCAGCTGTTCTCTGAATTTACAAAATGCTCCTGTGAGAGGCAACAGCCTCTAAAATGCACCTTCCAGTGCCCACGTCCTGCACAAGTGTTGGGAAGGGAAATCACTGAAGGGGAACTTTGACAAGCTGCATAATGAAATACCTCCCCCAAATGGATGTATAAACTACTTCACACTGTCCTGCTCCAAGGAACTCATCCTAACTGGCAGGATTTTGAATTTAATGAACACATACAGAGATTTCTGTCTAGGACATCTGCTTCAATCAGTGCTCTGGAAGCACAGTCTGATGTTGCACAGAGAAAAGGGCCTGGGGGATGCTCTGGGTGCTGGCTGAAGGACGAGCATCCTGACACTTGCAGGTGGTTTACAGAGCCTGCCCTGCACCTGCACAAGTTTTGTACATTTAACTGAAAAAAAAAAAAAAAAGAGAGGAATCCTTGCATTTCCTATTGCATGCAACTGTCAGAATTCAAGAGTGGAATAAACTACCAGCTGGTTTTCTGCTGTGCATGAAGATCAGGTGTGTGTGTAAACTCCCACATTTCTTACAGGTACAATACCCAAACCTCTCCCTTTTCTTAGAGACTGCCTGGCAGAAACAGCTCTCAAAATCGAATACCTGCTTGGCTCCCCTGAGTGCACACAATCTGATCAGCAGGGAGAGGTACTGTCTTCCCTGGGATCAACACACAAACCACAGGACACAATGGAAACATGAAGACAAGGTCTGGGCCCTGAGTCTTCTCATCAGGTCCCTACATGATATATTGGTAATATATTTGGGTTTCGGAGAAAAATGCAGGCAATGCTGTACATCATCCTGCAGTAACAGTTAATGAGCCCAACAAAATAACAATTTTGTGTGTAACCTGGAGTCAAACAGTAATTTATTGACTCATTTCTAAAATGCCACGTGGTGCAAGGGAAGTATATTTTGGAAGGAGATGTCTCATCTAGAAATGACTTGAGCGTATTTTTAAGTTTAGGCACAGAAAAAAGGTAAAACCAGTCCTGTTCAGTTCCCCTGCCCTGAAGGAGGAGTTCAGAGAGTGCACAGAGATGAGTGCAGGGCTGGGCCAATTCTTCCTGCACTGAACCTGGATGGGCTGAAGCATCAGCAGGAGCACTCATGTCTAAATTACCCTCCATGTGTATGAAATGGTGCAGCCTGCCTTTGTGGCTTGTTTTGCTGGAAAGAACACTGCTCCTCAAGACACAGCTTTCATGGTTTGCAAACTTACATACTCCTCATTTAAGCTATTTACACAGTTTTAAGGGCTTAAGCACGTATTTGGATTGTGTGGCTCACCCAAATATTTAGATTCACACAGAATCTAGAGAGTTCACAACATATTCTGATTGCCAGTTGTGGAGAAATAAAATCTATTAAGCAGTTTTACAAAAAGGGAAGTTGTACACTGTTACAAAATAGAAACTGTACTTCAGAATTAATGTGCAGGGAGAGATGCATGAATTAAAATGCTGTGTTATATACACAAATTAGAAAACTCATCAAAGTTCCAGTAATATTTGGCAAAATTGGAAACCTGTGTGTGAGAGGAATTCGCCCATCTGGAGTGAGTGAAGCAGAGAAGTTATTACACAACAAAAACCTCCTGATGAGAACAGCAAATCTCAAACCACAGAGACTTGAATGCAGTGGTGTGGGCAGGTACAATCCATGATCCATCAGAAGGGCAGGAGGATGCGTGGGGTGTCCGAAAAGGTGTTTAACAAGGAGACCATCCAGAGAATCTGAACCAGAAAATAGATGGCCAGCATTCAAAATCCTGCCTTCCAAGAATTGATTGGACATAAAAAAATATATAAACCCTGTTCCTCAACAAGTTCATGTGGGAAACATTTCTGATTTCAGCATTACACGTGGCCCTATCCTGTACCACAGAAAGGCTCATTTAGTTATGCAAGTAGCTGCCTTTCAATTTGACAACTTACAACCAGTTTTCAAGATTTAACCCACCTGAAATGGGAAAGAAATAGATGAAGAACTGAGTGCTGTGACAGGATGAGTTAATTTAACTTCCCATGATGTTATGGAGGAAACTCACAGAATCAAACCCGATAGAAATTGCATAAAAGAACTTTACAGAAATGCAATTTCAGCCTGCTACAAAGTAATACAGACACATAATAAATGAAAAGGATTAGAAAGCTAAATGCAGACTTTAGTACACTTAGCTACTAAATTGTGAAGATAAATGAGGCAGAGTTTATTCTATACATTTAAATTTTGTTATAATAAACATGTTTATAATAAACTGTCAAAGAGCTCCTAAAAGGACAGGTTTGAGAATTAGTATGCAGCACTCCTTTACAGCATATCAGAGATACAGCAAATGTTACATTATTTATTACGGCAATCAATACAGTAAAAAAAAAAAAAAAAAAAATTAGACATGAAGTCCATGCCATTACTGTACCCTTGTTTCTTATTTTATAAGTACATTGGTCTTATTTAGGAGAGGGCTTAGTGTTTTTATAAGCATATTTCACTTAGCTAAAATGCCAGGTAACACAGTTTATTCGTACCCCATTTTTCACTATTAAATAGTTTTACAAATGAAGCAAATGGAAATTAAAAGGTAAATGCCAGTTTCAAATGTCTTACTAATACAATTAGAAAAATGTGAAATATCTTCTTAATAAAACCTCTATTATCAGTTGTTTTTCAAGTTCAAGCACATAGAAACAACTCAGAAAACTAATTCGGAATTAAAATTTTCATTGACATTGAGGAAAATCTCAAAGTATCTCTTTTTATTCTATCCTCACAAGAGGAAAATTTTCATTCTACATCTTTTTCAGCTGAATGCTTTAAAATAAAGACAGTTCAGCAGCACATGACAGGTAATCCACAGTTACACAAAAACCCAAAGTGTACAGCAGACAAATGAAGACAGACCTTTAAAGAACTCCACTGCTGCAAAGATTTACCAGAGTTGGGACTCTGTGAGAATTCATAGAAAAAGTTTGCAGCCTCCCTCTTATGAGGAGAATAACTCTGTAGCTAATGATTAAAGTGCCTTCTCTTAAATATTCCTTTGGGTTTTTTGTTTCTTTTTAGGATTACCTGATCTCTCCAAACATTTTCTTCCAAAAGTATTAAGTATGGTGTCTGACAGACTCCAGACCTGGCTATAAAACAGGGGTTTGGACACCGATTTCATGCTGGTTTAGAACTTCTGCAAGTTTAGAAGATCTTCAGGCTTTCAACTATTCACAAAGTTTGAGAAATAAGTTGGATTTTATTAATCTGTCAGAAATCTTTCCATACAGGAACTGATCTTTGGATAGTTTGTTTTGAAAAGAAATTTATTGTTTCACGAAGATTCATCCCACTTAGCGGTTTCTGATTTCTTTTATGCATTTGGGTAGTTCAGCCCAATTCACTGTGCCTTCTCCAGTATGAAAAAGGTCAGACAATAATTCTCATTTTGGTAGGGAACAGAAATAGAGCAGAGAATCCAAGGCAAGCCTTGATCATAGTTGTTAGAGTATGAATGAATCAGCAACCAAGAAGAGAGAGAATAGAATTATCTGCAGCACTGAGAAGAAAAGTGCAGTGAAGGAAACAGAAATATTTTCTCAGCACATATGCATACATGTCATTCCATTACAGGAAAAAAAAAAAAATTCCTAATTTCGGTATATTTGTTGTAAGGGTGAGGCACAGAATTTCAGAATAAACTCTGAAAGTGATCTTCAGTAATTAAAAAAAATTTTTTTCTCCTATCTCTGTATATGGATTGCACCTCCCTTAGTTTTGCTAACAGACCTCCAAAACCTCCCCACAGTAACGTGTTCTACAAGCACCACCTTGCAACCCATAAATCACCGTGTGCTTGAAAAGGCCGTCAAAACTCTGCCCAGCTGACATGGCAGAGAGCTGCTTTCACTACACAATACCCTTTAAAATATTAAGAAAAGTTCTACCACTCTTTTCTTTGACCATTACTTTTTTTAGCAACTGATGTATTTGCAGACCCCAGGACTCCCTTCCAAGATATACAAAAACACAAGTCAAAGGTCAGCAGGAGGATGTAAAAATACCATTTAATCTTATCTGTGCAACACTTCATGTAGACTTATTTCACCATTTTCAGGCTCTCTTTGTTGAAAGACTAATTTATTTCTGAACTGACAAAAAGAGATAATCAATTTGCAGCGTGAATGGAGTAAAAGCTCCTACCCTTACATGTAACTTTATTAAAATATAAGATTTGAATATGCTTATGATACAAATGTTTATATTAAAGAATTAAAAATCAACGCACAGCATACAAAACATTTTTCATATAAAGAAGAAAGTTTTCTAGTACTGTGTCATGATTATTTGCTGCCACTTTTTAAAAGTTTTGTTTTACAGAGTTAGACATGAAGTATCTTTACTTTGGGAATGTTTTCCACGTTATGCACGTATGAGTTACTGGGACACTTTTGCATTTTCCATCGCTGTATCAATTCACGATTCTGTTTCTGCAAGGGTGTTGATAACAAATTCACACACCCATGCTAAATTGCTGACTTCAGTATTGAGCGTTTTGCTCTATTTTAGCATTTGTGGGTCGGGACCTCAGAAAGGCACTTTGCCTAATCCGGAGAAAATTTAAATTTCGAATTTGACTGCGTCCTCCATTACACGTGATCTCCCCGCAGCTCCGAACCGGTGAATTCCATATCAGTCCCGCGCACTACAACAGAGAAGTTTGCAGGGAGCAGCCGGGCCGGGGATTTTCAGTGATGCTGAAGCGGGAATTGGCATTTCTGGCAGAAATGCAGCAGGAGCCGGTGCCGGGGCTGCCTCGGAGCCCTCCCGCCCTGCCCCGGCCGCGCCCGGCCCCGGCCGCTTTGTCTGGGGCCTCACAGCGAGCACCGCGCCGGCCTCGCCCTCCGACCTGCGGGACGGGGCCGCGCCGTTCTGATAAAGAAATTAAACAGTAATAAATCCGGCCTGGGGGGCGGGGGACACACACACACCACACAGAAGCCCTTTTCTTGTTGTGTGCGAACGCAGTCCCGATAGATACTGCCCGGTTTCCATGGGGACATTTTGTTCTGACTTCAGATCCCCATGGTCGGGGTGAGCTGAGGCACTCTTGGGGCTTTTTCGCCGAACCGAGCAGAGCCGCCCAGGGAAGTGGGGCAAAATCGTTCGTTATCGATCGATTTTAGATTATTTATTCTTTTTAAGAAGATGATTACTCCTAATCCCTGAGGAACCGTGGCCGCTGGCTGGGCACAATTAGCACATTTTTAGCATTCCTGTGAGGGCCGCCCGCCAGGGCAGCACCAAGACCCCGCGCTGGGGTCCCCAGCTCGGCCGGGGCGCGGGGAGAGCCCTCAGGGTGCGCTCCAGGTGCATGAGGAGCCCTCGGGACGCACCTTTGGGGTGCTCAGGTGCTGCAAGGCCGTGGCGGGCGGACGGCGAGAGCCGCCAGCAGCGCCGTGTGAG
>VWZP01000869.1:148289-172317 GCA_013396995.1 Dicaeum eximium
GGCGGGCGCGGCGGCTTGGCGCGTTTTTGGGGCTTTGAATGGAGGACTGCATTTCCCACCGTGCTTTGTTCCGCCGCGGCGGCCGCGCGCTCCCCGGACGGGGCGGGCAGCACGTGGCGGGGAGCCCCGAGAGCCCTCCCGGGACGGGGCCGCCGCTCCCCCTCTGCCAGTGCCGCCGGCAGCGCCGAGCGGTGCCCCCGGGGATGCTCCGGGCGTGCGGGACGCCGCGCACGTGGCGAGCGGGGCCGAGCGGTGCCGGTGCCCGCCCCCCCGAGCGGATGGCCGGTGCTGGGAGATAACGGCGGCCCGGGGGCAGAGAATGCCCCGCGGAGGTGGGGACCCTCCGGCACAGCCACCGGCACCCGGAGCGGCTCCGCTGCGGGGAGAGCCCCTCGGGGGGCGGCACCGGGGCATCCCCGAGCGGAGCCTTCCCGCCCCGCAGGTTTGTAGGGCCGGGTTCTGACAGCGCGGCTCCGCAGGGAAATGGAAATTTGTTCGTAGGAAATTGTCCCACTCACCTCCTGTGCGGTGCGTCTGGCGCTTTTGTACCGCAGCGCGGCTCACGCATCCTCTGAGGTGCAGATACTCCATTATCTGGTGCGGGATCTGCCTCAGAACTTTTCTTGCGCTACTGAGGGGGAAAATGTTTGGTGGTTGGTGATGCAAGACCCCCGGTGGTGATCCAGGAGAAAGGTCAACTAAAATGTCTGTCGTGCTGTAGTAACACATGAGAGCAGGAAACCAGGATGTTTTGATACTTATTAGTGTGCTTTTTAACTGCCACTAAAATCTGGAAGAAGCCATTTTTACCTTAATTCAAGGGAGAACCAGCTGCAAACCTTTCCTCATTTGGTGTGCCCTCAGTTAAACTGCCTTCTGCAAACTCTTGAACCTATTTCTGCTCTATGCCTTAATAAGAAAAACATTTTCTAAATTGAGGAGCAAATCCATATCTGTGTTATGCAACATTAATATTGGTATTCTCTCTTGGCAGGTACTGTTTGCTCCTGTGCTTCAGTCAAGATGCTTCAGCTGCGCTGAAACGAGACCTTGAAATAGAAGAATTTGTGTCTGGTGGTGGGCCTCGAGTTGTGCAAAAGTGCTTACAGTGCAGGTAGAGTTGAGGATCTACTGCAGTTTAAGCACTTCTGGCATTACTGTGGCGATTCCGTGGTGGTGGTGGAGCGTGGATGGAGCCAGGACTGCTGGATGTGTTAGAGCCACGCTGCAAACAGCCCTTGTGTTAAGGTGCATCTAGTGCAGTTAGTGATGTAGCGTAGAATCTACTGCCCTAAATGCTCCTTCTGGCACAAGGTGCTGCCTGCACATCCAAAAACACCGTGTCCATCTGGCTTTGGCTCAGCAATTACCATTTCTAGTTAAAGGGTTTTTTATTTCCGTTGAAGGCAATTGCTCGGGGAGTAGTTTTGTCCTAGCAGTATCAAAGTGCTCATAGTGCAGGTAGCTTGGAATTGGACCTACTGTAATGTGGGCACTTACAGTACTGCTAGATAAAGTGCATCCTAGCCAGTGCCAGTTGCTGGAGAAGATGGTGCTGATTACAGTCAGTTTTGCAGGTTTGCATCCCAGCTTACTAAAATTGCTGTGCAAATCCATGCAAAACTGACTGTGGTGGTGGTGAATCTGTGGTGAATAATGGGTTTTCAAGCTTTATTTTTTTCCTTCCCCCTTCCTTTTTTTTTTTTGTTTCTTTCATGGAAGATTTGAAGATGCCTTGCACTGATTTCTCCGTGGGTGGGGATTTGTTGCATTACTTGTAGCTGTATGTAGAGTATTGCACTTGTCCCGGCCTGTGGAGGAAAGGAGGACTTGTCATCAGGCTGAACTGCCCCAAGTTTGCCAGTGTGGTAAAGCTCTTGTTTTGCTGTTGTCGGGTGGATCACGATGCAATTTTGATTAGTTTAGTAGGAGAAAAATTGCACGGTATCCATCTGTAAACCGCAAGACCTTCATCGCTGACAGCGAGCCCTGTGTGTAATCCCTGCTCACAGGACCCTCCCTGCTGCTGCTCCACAGCTTCAAGGGACACCAGGAAAGAAAACTTCAATACTAAGGTTTGTCCACCATTTAAAAAGACCAAAAAAGCCCAAAACATGACCTGAAAAGGAAGCCCCATGAACACTTGTGGTGGTCCAGGGAAGCACATTTTGGGGATATGTTCCTGTAATATGTAAATTACTACGGTGGATTTACCAATAAAAACATTTTAAAATAAAACTTGTGTTTAATGGATTTCATTGTGTGGCTGCAGTAGACGAGTAAGAAATAAAGGAACTTTTTTTGCTGATTGTGGGTTACAGCCTCCTACAACCTCTTCCACCTTGATTTTAAAGAAGATGCATCTTGCTGCTGCTAATTCAGGGAAAATCTTTGCTAGGAAGGGGAATGTTTCTCCAGGCCAGAAGGATGTCCACTCAGTGCTCACCCTTAAGCCATGGTCACCCTCCATTCTTTTTTTAGCTTTTTGACTCTCTCAGCCTTGAAGTTGGGAGTGGAGCTGCATCCTGTCTGGAATTGCTGCCTTGGGAGTGGGGACCCCTTGGTTTGTCCCAGCTTCAGAGACCAAAAGTGGGCTGGAGCTGAGGCTGCTGTAGAAGCTGAATGTAAGAGCTGGGAGAGTCTCTGTGCTGATTGAGTGGTGGGACCTGGGTGCTTTGGAAAGGGAGGGAGCTGAGCCTGAGCTGCGTGTGCAAGGCTTGATGGATGTGGTGGTAAAACTGCTGCTGCATTGCTGTCCTGTGCTAAATGTTGGGTTGGCTTTGGCCTTTTTGGAGTGGTTTATCTAACTGGGATTCTTGGGTTTCTGGGTGTTTTTTCTAGCCTGCCCTCCTAAAACTCCGGTCACATATGCCTTGTGTGGCCAAACTTGTGGATGTGTCCCAGCACGGCAGCGTGGGGCTGCTGCAGTCGCCTCGGCACGAGCAGATGTGGTCTGTGGGTGGGCAGCACCAGCGAGTTTTCAACACCCTTTTCCCCCAGCTAAAATACTGTGAGATCCACAAGAATCTTCTTGCTGGGCTGATAGCACTGTGGGTCCCTAATGGAAGCCTGTCCTCAGTGTCCCGTGCCCAGATGTGGTCTGGGGCTGGTTGTGAGCAGCAGAGAAGGCAGCAGGCCAAGCACAGCAATCCTTTCTTGGTTGAAGCACAGCTGCAGAGCTCCTATGAGGGTGTCCCTCCCTGCAGCTGGTGGCTCTGGATGATTTTCTACCCCAGAATTTAATCTGAGGCTGAGTTGTAATCTTCCTTGTGCCTGGAGAGCTGTAATCTGGTCTTCAAATCTCTGTGCAAACAAGAGGAAAAGATGTTCCCTGAGTGTAGAGCCCTTCTGGCTGCACCACTTAGTGACAGTGAGGAACAATGGGTTGGAGTGTGTGCTAATTGTGATTGAGGGTAGTGTACCATTCTCCAGCTGGGTGGAAGGCACTGGGGTGTGTCTGTGCCAGGAACGAAGCTCAAGTTTGCTACGGTGTTAGTGCACCCTTGGGAGATGCTCCAAGCCTGGCTTTGTGTTGCTACTACTGAAGCTGCACCCAGCTCTTCCATGGGGTGTTACTGGTGGTTTTGGGGTGATGCAGGCTTGTGTTGGTGGGGTGGGTGCTGGGGGAAATTCTGTGCCACCAGTGTGTGTTCAGCACAGCCAGTGTTTGGTGCGAGGGGCTGGTGGGGTCATCCCGGGATGTGTCACTTGTGAGGGCTCCTGAGCACTCTGTGTGGGTCAGCCCGAAAAGGGCACCCCAAAACCACCCCACCAGGCTGAGTGAGCAGGGTGGTGTTGGAGCTGCTGAGTGAGGGGGATTGTTGTCTGTTCCTGTGAGTGAGAGCTCTCCACCAGCAGCGTGGGTGTTGTGCTGGGCTGGTGAGCATCTACACAATCTGTTCCAGTGAGAAGCCTGCGGTGTGCAGTTTGGGTGGTTTGCGTGGATTTCACTGACTCTGCTCAAAGTGCTGAAATATGGAAGCCAGCTGAGTGTTCCTGCAGTTGTAAACCAGCTCAGGCATCGGGGGAAGCGAGATCTGTTCCCTGGGAGCAGATTCTGCAAAGTGGTGCCCTGTGTGTGCTTATGCTCAGTTGTAAGTTGATTTTATTGTCAGGCTCTGGTACTTGAGAGCACAGCAGGGCAGGTGGTGCCTCTCCAGGGCTGACGGTGGAATGTGAGGAGGCGTTAACCCACAGGGTATTGGCATTGCAGGATTTGGAAGTCAAAATGCTCCTATTATCACCTGAGTAAATCTCTAAGGCTGATGAGGAGTGAAATGGTGTGAAAAGAGGCTCCGTGTGACAGCAGAGCCTGCTGGTTCTGAACAAACTCACCGCTGCACCTCCCATCGAGGCACCTGTGTTGTCTGTGAGCTCCTCTAATTGAGGATAAACTCTTACCTGAGGAGAGACTCTTGGCTTTCACGCATTGCAGAACCCCCTTTCTGAGGAGTTCTCCCAGCCTTGCTCACAGCTGAGCCCAGCCTACAGCCTGCTTTACACTGCCCCAGCCTCTGTGTCAAGACTTAGCTTTCCAAAGGTTTAAAAATGCTGAAGCTGCTGTTTTGAAGCAACAAATGACCCGTTTTTATACTTGCAGCACTGAGCAGAACTGCCTTGTCTTAAGCTCAGAGCCTTGCTTTGGGAGCTTTTTCAGGTGTCCCTGATTCTGAGGTTTTGGGTGCTCTGTGTGATCAGGTGGAGCCCCAAAAGGACAGAAAAAGCCCAGAAAAACCTCACAAACAAGCTCTACTCCAAAGCATCCCAGCCTGAGAATGATGGGTTTGGGTGGTTGGATGTCTGAACCGAGGGAGGATGCAGAGATGGGATGTGCAGAGCTGTGCAGCGGGGTATCCACGCCGTTTCTGGAGCTGTGGAGTTTTATCTCCAGCTCCCTGCAAGGAGGGAATCCACGGGATCTTTTCTGTACCTTTTGGCTCACCCTGACCCTGCCTTTGGAAAAGCTGAGCCCGGGGGTTCCCCATCTGTTTCAGGATGCTCTGTGCATCCCCTTCTCCCATGGGAAGCCCTGGGGGTGCAGGGCTGGGCGTTCCAGTGCTCAGCAGAGGAAGGGAGGGATGGACCCCCCCTGGCCGTGTGGCTGTGCTGCTTTTTAAGCAAGGAGGGGTTTTTAACCCATGAGAAGTTGTTGGACATCGATGCCGAGGGGCTGGGGCTGTTCTGGGAGTGGGATGTCAGAAAGGAGTCAGCACTGGTAATTTTTTACTGTGAGTATATAAATAGGTACAAGCACACAGAGACGTGTGGGCTGACCGTGGAAAGAGACAACTCTTGTTCTGGACCCTCCAGAGGGCTTCTAACATCAGAGTGCCTGGGCTATTTTTATAGAGTGGGAATATTTCATATTATTGCAGTCTCCCTTCCTGTCACACAACACTTTGTTGTTTAATCTGTGTGTGGTTATTCCCAGCTGTAATCAGTGGTTATCCTGCGGAGCACCCAGTGGATGCTTTGTTTTTCTCTCAAGGGGAGCTTGTTAAGATAATTCTTAATACTTCTGAATTATCTTGTTTTTTGAAAAGTATCTTCTGCTCTTCTGCTGTTGATGGTCTTCAGGGTGGTTTTTAAATAGCACGTTCGTGTCCAAATCAGTGCAGCACACCCAGGTAAGCATTTCTAACTGGTGAGTTTTTCACAGTCTGTGGGCTTGCTGCCCATCCTCTGGTTGCTCCCAGGTTACTTTTTTTCAAAGTAATCACAGTGATGTCCCAAAAATCTGTTTTTGTTTGTTTGTTTCCACATGTTATTAGGTTTAAATCATAGCTGACAGAGAGGAGTAAATATTTCTAATTTGCTTATATTGGTCACTGGACCAAGTATTGTCCAGATCCAAACCAGCTCTTGACCAGGACCTGCTGGCTGAGAAAATGATTATGGGCTGCACCTGCCCTTGTCTCCTCCTGGCTTTTGTATCAAATCCCTGTGATAATGCACCACAATAACATTCCTCATTCTTTTTGCCTTTTTACATCTGCCTAGGGATTTAAGTTGCTGTACTTGTGCAGTTGGTGTGCTGGCTGCTGCAGCCAGGTCATAAGTCACCAGTTTTTGGCTAATTACCCTTCCCAGCAGAAGCGTTGCTTTGTAAAGGTTAAATTTCCTTCTCCAAAGGGTTTTATAAAATGTAGAGAATTGCTCTACTGAATCAAAGGGGGAAACATCAATGCATTTTTACACACACACACACAATATATATAAAATAATACAGAAGAGAAAATTGGAAATTACCATTTTGTTATTCTGGTGATACAGAGCTGAAATGAAGTGATTTTTTTTTAAACTTCGTGGGTTTTAAATTTTTTTTTTTTTTATGGAGATGGTTTCTTTGGTGCTGAGTACCATCCTTGAGCTGTTCTCTGCTGGAGGAAGCACCCAGGTTGTTTCCTGGGTAGGTACCCTGCAGCAACAGCAAATGGCTGGCAGGATAGATTGAAAGCTTCAAAGAACAAATCTCTTGGGACTTCAAAGGCCACTCTGCCCTGCCTGCCTGCCCAGAGCTTCATTACAGCAATGAAAAGAAAATTAAGATCTTCCTGCCCTGAACACACAGCCCCCTTCTTTCCTCCAAAGCCAGACCACTCCTCTGTGTACATTCCCTTGTCCCTTCCCATACCAAGCAATGCTGCAGGTGCCTTTTGGTGCTTTAATAAACTGCAGTTTTTGAAGTAGCACCAGCTCCCAGAACATGCACTTGTATTAATTTTTAGTGCTGGGAGATGGGTGCTTAAATCCCTGCAAGTGGCTTGGAAATCCCAGCCCGGATCCCTGTGCTGAGGTTGGCTGCTGGAAGTGTTGAGGGACCTTCAGCTGCAAACTGGAGCTGCCTGTAGCTGAGTTTGCAGCTTTCCAACTGGGATGTGGGAGGAATTGGGGACTGAGGGGAAGCACCACCCCAGGAGATGGCAGGTTTGCCCTGCCCATGTATTCCAGACATGGCTCTTCCCTCAGAGGGGCTGCAGGACTGGCCTCTCACATGGCTTCTCACTTTCTTTTTAATTTTCCTCTTCTTATTTCCTTACTGAAAAGAGTCCTTTGTACCAACAGAAGTTTACTGGTTTCGCTGGTAAAATGTGGATTTGCATTGATATGGAGTAAAAAGGATGCAGAAAGATGGGAAAAGAATTTAGACTTTGCTTTCGTTCTGAGTTTATGCAAACCTCCAAATACTTCTTTCCTCAAAGGACCAATTTCTACTGAAACAAAATGGTGATGATGATGGTGATGAAAACCTTATAAAACCTCGTAAATCGACCCTATAGCCAAAAAATGTTAAGTCTTATCCTTCAACCCAAGAGTAGCATATGACAGAGCTTGATTGGCTAAAAATGTTTTAGTTCTCTTTATCATGAGATAAGAGAGAAGAATGAGATGGCTGCTCACCCTCTCTTTTGGGGAGGCTCCATGGTAAGTGCTTCATCTGCAGTAAAAGCAGTGGTTAGCTTTGAGGAAAAATTTAAAACTAACAGAAATAGGGCTGCATCAGCAGAGTGTGGCTCTTCCACCACCAATCCCACGTGTGAGCAGTGGGGATGGAAGGAACATTGCTTGTCATTCATTGCTCCTTCCTGTGCAATTCTATTAGTGCAGTAAATATAGCAAAATTCCCCGGTGTTAACCCCGATCGCTGCGCTGCCTTGGCTCTGCTGATGGGCCATTCCCAAGGCAGCCCTGTCGTAAACAGACCTGCTCAGAATTATTTTTATGTACCAAAAATCTCTTTTACCCAGTTACGCCTCACTTTCCAACTCAAACATGGGCCTGGCTGGTTTTAGGAGGTGATGACAAGCAGATAAAATGGAATTAGAGCCTGCGCTGGCCGCGGGCAGAGCCGCGCTGCTGCCTCCCGTAGTTTGTGTTGCAGTGCTGGCGCTCCAGCTGCTGGAAGGCTGCTGGCAGAAGTCTGGGATTAGCAGGTCTCAGAACTTCCTGGGTGAGGATGTGTGTGTGTCCTGCTCTGTGGGCTGAGACCTCCTTGTGCAGCTGCTGTGCCCGAGGAGCCTCAGAGAGCAGCGCCTGTCAGACCCTGCTGTGAGGAACTGTGTAAAATGTGGGTGTTGAGGTGAAGCTGCGGCTGCTGCTTGTCTAGGCTGTAAAAAATCCATGACCACCATCCAGACTGATGCCTTTCCTTGCATTTCTCCTTATTTTCTGTTGGCTGTCATAAGTCAGTGCCTTTGGGGAGGCCCTGGAGCTGCACAGGTGAGATGGGACAGGACAGGTCCTTGGTGCTTGGGCTGCAGTCAAAGAGTTTTGCAAACAGGAGCATTAAATGAAGGTGTGTGGAAGAAGTGGGAAGATGCCTCCCCTGTGGCTCCACATCAGTTTGTGGTGCTCAGCTGGCCACCAGCTGTCCCCCAGCATGTCTTGGAGTGATGGTACCAGACCTCAGGGACTCTCCTGATCCTGGGGTTAGAAGCTGCATCTGTGTTGGGCAGGATTTGCTTCACTTCAACTTCCTTCCCACTGTGGGATTCTGTTCTGCTTTTCCCATGCTGTTCAGAAGGGACTGGCAGTGAGAGCCAGCTCTGCTTTGCTGTGTCCCATCAGAGGCTGGGCCAGCCCTGTGGCTGTGCTGGCTCTCAGGGGATGTGCAGGCACATTCTCTTGTTCTCCCACTGGGTTTTGGGATCCTGCAAGCCCCAAACAGGAGTCACTGTGTCTTGTTTGCATATCAAGGAGTCCTGTCTGAGCCCTGAGCTGCAGCCCCGTACCAGAGCTCTTACTGGGGCTGGCTACTGGGCAGTCTTGGCTCCTGGCCCACAGCATCACCCACTGCCCTTGAGTTCCTGTCCCAGCTGCTTCTTGCTGAGCCTGGTCTTGCATCACAGCTGGTTTTTCGGTGCTGGTTTGGAGGATTTGTGCATATCACTAATGTAAAAAAAAAAGAAAAAGTTGATTGGGTGGGGAAAATACAGCTTTCTTGGTGCTTACTCAGCTTGGTTTTATTTATTCTGATCAATGTTGATTCTGGATAAAGCTTTTATTCCCTGTCATGATAAGCTGTGCCTGCTCCAGGAGGCTGCCCAGAAACCACCTCATGTGATGTGAGTGCAATTTTCTCTCAAGGCTGCACCCTCATGGAAAGTGTCACTGGAGCTGTTCAAGACAATCTACTTACAGTTCTGCCCAAACTTCAGCAAATGGGGCTTTTCCTCATTTCATCAGTGCTCTGCCTCCATGGGGGGCTTGCCTTGGCTTTTTGGAGCCCGTGCTGTGGGAGCAGCCCACAAAGGGAGCGGGTGCAGCAGCCCTGGTGCTGTGCTGGGCACCCGGGGCTCTGCCCGGCACTTGCCCGTGGCTATCTGGGAATCCCCGGGCTAGCCGTGGGTGCTGTGCAGATGGGAAGGGAAGCAGGCACAAAAAGGACTGAGGAAAAGCTGTGTGTGACTTAGCTGTGAGGGATTTTCTCCCTGCCTGGCCCCCGCCCTGACACATTGCTGGACACTTTTAGCCCAAAACTTTCAGCCTCCCGGTTTTCCATTCACCACATGAGGGCAGGCTGTTTCTAAAGAAAATACAGCGAGAAATCTTCAGCTCAGTGGATAAATTCTCCAGCTCCAGGCTCCCTCTGGCTGGGGAGGGCTGACTGCTGCAGCCCCCTCCAGGCTGTGTCCCCCCAAAGCCAAGGGGGATGCGGAGGATGAGGATGGACGTGCCCAGGGGCTGGATGTGCAGGGTCCACTCGAGCACCTTCATCCCCCATGCCCAGGAGAGCCCTCCAGCATCTCTGTAACCATCTCACTGCTTTGTTATTCCTCTGGGCGAACTCCATTTACTCTAATGGCATTATTAGCTCTGCATAATAAATGTCTTTTCCCATCGTGCTGCTGCTCCGGCAGCCGCAGGGCTGTGGCGTTTGCCTGCCCTGGTAGCCACATCCCCCTGAGCGCAGGGATGCTCTCGGCAGCATCCCGGTGCTGCCAGCCAGCTCCACTGAGATTTACCACCATGGTCCCACCTGACCTCACAGCTTCTGCCTGCTGGCTGCTGTGCGAGTTAACACAGCTTCCCGTGGCTTTAAAAATGTTCAGAGTTAACTGGAGTTTGTTGGATAGTTGTTAATGCTGCCTCTGACTTGAGTTTATGCCTCTCCTTGATTTTTTTTTTTTTTTTTTTTTTGGTATGGACATGGAGCAGCAAATGCCCAGCGGGAATATATGACTTGAAGAAGAAAGCAATATGGATTTGTCAGTGTAGCAAATAATACCCATGGGTTTATGACCCGTGGGCTTTAAAGCAAAGCAAGGACACTTGGGTGTCAAAGGAGGATGTTTGTGGTTGGTGCCTGAGCAGGAGCACAGGGGGTGAGAGGGACAGGGCAGCCCTAGGAGTGGCTCCAAGGATGTTCCTCTCCACAGCCCTCTTAGCTGCACTAACAAAATGCTTTGCTCTCACCGACAGCACCAGCAGCAGTTTCTGTACCCGAGGGAATCCTCGTGCCCAGTCCAGGGCTGGCAGGGCAGCTCTGCTCACACTTTGTCATGGAAAGGGACAGAACAGCCAGGGACAAGGAGAAAGCCCCAGCCCCTCGGTGAGGTGATGGGATTGCTGGTGGGAAGTGGCCTACAGGATATTATCAATCTCCAAGAGTCAGACACATCACAGGGACTGCAATAAACCCCAAGGCTCTCTCAGTTATCCTGAGAATGGCACAGTCAGGAGAGGTGATGGGAAACCCTCTCCGTGTGGCTCTGTCCTGCTTGCTCCTGCTCTGCTGCTTTTACCAGGCTTTTTGAAGCTTCACTTGGGAAGTATAAAAAACCAAAACCCCACAGAAGAACAACAAAAATTAAACCCCCCAAACCTCAGAGGTGGCTGCTGGGGGAAGTGTCCAATGTTGGTGTTTGGAGCCCTGGCCATCTTTCACTGTGAGTGAGTTTGTGCCCTCCTGCTGCTCAAAACCTGATTTCTGCTCAACCCCTGCCTGCCCTCAGGGCTGTGCCTGCAGAGCTGGAGGCACCAGTGGATTTAAATCAATGTAGATTGTTCCAGTCAGCTCCTCCTAGGAATGCTTCTGGTTTGCTTGCTCTCTCAAATAATTTTTCATGTCCTCCTGTGTGAAGCATTTGGGAGGACACCTTGGATCCATTTAAAGTTTTTATTAGTGTCTTCAATCTGGTGGAGCTGTTGCAGCTCTGTGGGAGAAGTGTGTACTGTGCCACAGATGTATCCTGGGCAGAGGATGAGCCAGGAAAACACAACCTGCACTTCTGGCAACCCCTGCTCCTGCTCATCCTCACTCTTCACAGTCATGCCACTGTGACTACTGATGTAAGGCAAGTAAATCCTGGGCTTGGGGCTGCCAGAGCCAGAGGAAGTGCTGGTCCCTTGCCCTGACCACTGACAAATTTATTCTCTCTTTCTGCATTTTTAAAAAATGGATTTTTTTTTACCATCTAGGGGGACATAAATAATTGGTGCTGAACTGTTGGGCTTTTTCCAGGATGGGAAGAGGTGGTTTCCTCGGTTGTCTTTTTCTCACTGTTGTGTGATGAGTTGAAGTTCAAAGCAGCCTCTGGGAGGGAGGTGGGCAATTGTGGCCTCCTGGATGTGGCCCCTCGGCCCCAGTAGGGACAGAAATGTTATTTATCTTTGGAAGTGGTGGTTCTCCTCTGCTGTCACTCTCCTGGGATTTACAGGAGTAAACAGCAAACAGGCCATGATGGAGTTTAAGGACTGAATTTGGAAAACCACTCGCTCCATGAGGGTTGTTAATCTGCTTATAATGAGGGGGAAGGAAAGTCAGTGCTCTGTGGGTGTTATCAGCTGATGAGACAAAGCCTTGACTCCATTGCAGGTCACTTCCCAGCGTGTTCCTTGGTGGTCCCAGCACCCAGACCAGGACCTGCCCAGTGGTGGGTGATCCTGGGCTTGGTTTGCTGCCAGTGTCTGCTGCCAGGACTGGAGCTGGCTGAGGAATTGCTCACCCTTTCTAGCTGCCAGTGGTAGAATGAGTTAAAGGAGCTTTTCAGAGGAAGGCTCCCTCTGTCTCCAAATCTTGTCCACCCCACCACCCAGAAAACATGGAACACTGAATTGAAAAACTGTTTTCTCTGCTAAATATCTAATAATGTACCAGCAGGCACAGGAATGAGCCAGTTGGATGAACAAAACCCAGGACTGGTGGGTATTAGCCCCTGGCTTGCAGTTGGTATTGTACTGGTCCCAGAGTTTGTGGGATAACAGCAACATTTCCACTGTGTCAATGTCTCTGACCTGGTGCCAAGCTCAAATCCAAGGAAATCCAGAGCAAATCTCTTTGCAGAGCTGTGTGATGTTGGTAGAAGTGAAGGAAAGCTTTCCAGCTGCTCTGCGGGGAAATCCAGCCCTCTGCAAAATCCAGGGGCTGAATGTCAACGAGAAAATTCCCACCGACTTCAGCTGGGCCAGGATTTGGGTTGGCATTAAAAGCTCAAAATGCTGTTGCTGAGCCCAGCTTCATTGCCCCATTTCCAGCACTGCAAGCTGAGGACTGACCTCTATTCTAGCAGAGTTCAGCCTTCTGGATTTGCTGCTGATCATTTCTGCCGTGGTGGCTGCAGGAGCTGAAGCGCCATCGATGCTGCACAGGGCTCTGAGCTCCTCTCTGCCCCAGGCTGTTCCTGCTCACAGCCCCTGCTCCTCTCCCTTGGGTGCTAACTAACAGGTGACAAGCTGGATTTCCCACCCCAGCTCCCTGCACCACCAAGAACTTAGGTATGGGAACAAACCTGCATTTCATTTTCCTCGTTTGGCATCACGGGTGACCTCTCTGGGCTTTTCTCTGTGGCTCTGGCACCAGCCTGGCTGTGGGCTCAGGATGCTCAGCCTGATGCCAAGAACCAGGATCTGCTGTGCTGCATGCAATGCTCCCCTGCATTCAGCTCACCCTTAAAATACCCACAATTAAATTTGAAGACTCAGCACTTCTCTGGATCTGACCCTGGGAAAACAAAAGGCTCCTCCAGAGTGGTGTAAAATGTCCAAGGAGACAAACCACCTGACCTAGGCTTTTTTTTTTTTTTTTTTTAAAATCTGTAGATGCATGACCACTGGGAGGGGAAAACAAGGCCAGTTTTTGTATTTATTGCTTTCCAAATAGGCCAGGATTGCTAATGTGCTGCCCCACTGCTGACTGGCTTTAGTGACTGTTCTTTAACATCACCCCATAATGGTTAAATACAGTAACTTCAGATCAAAAAATCTATGGCACTGATGTCCTTGAGTACTTTGTGATTTGGCCTGTGTTCAGACCAATTCCTAAAATGCAGCTCAGAAGCTGACTCAGTGCCAAGTCTGTGGTGCTTCAGCTTGTCCTGTGATTCTGTTTTAGCCACGATGGGCAGAAGTGATTTGACAAATTCTTGCCATGCCAGGCAGCTCAGATGAGCTGGTGCCTCTCAGGGCTGTGGGGGGCACAGGGAGCCACAGGTTCTTCTTGGACACAATCCTGCAAGCTGGGTGAGCTGCCCAGCTCTGCTCCTGGCTGGGACTGAGTGCTGCAGAGGGGTTTGGGTGTCTTGCCCAAAATGCACCGTTATTTGCTTTTTTGCAGGCTGTTTCTGGCTGCTGCACTCGCTGCCTGCCTGCGGCTGTTGTCGGGTGTAGAGAAGCTGCGAGTGGCAGAGCTCCTGCTGGGATCCCCATCTGTGTGCTGAGCCTTGCAAGGCTCTTGCTTTTCTGACTCTCTCAGCTTCTGTGGGGTCTCACACCGTCTCCACCATCACACCCCTGTGACATGGGGAGATGTTTCACCTGGAAGACATCAAACCAAGATCACGACACTTCTGAGGCTTGGACATCAGCCTGCTCCATGATCAGAGGATGCAAAAGGTGAAATCCGTGAATAAACCTTTGTAGAAGACTTTAGATTTGTAATTAAGTGCTGAGCAAGGCTTGGTGTGTTCTGCTGTATCCCAGAGAGGCTCTTGCAATTACAAGGGATGGTCGGAGGTCTCCGTGGTAGTTAGAGACTCTCTGAGGGCTGTGGGTGATGCATTTAGGGACTGGAGCAATCCAGTGATCTGGATATGGCAATCTCAGAGCTGGCAGGCTGGAGTGGTGGGCTCTCCATCCTTGAAATGCATCTGCCCAGAGCAGGGCCTGGTCCTGTTCTGCTCCGGTCTGGACAGTTGCTCTCTTTAACTTATACCATAAAAGCTCAATATGGCTTTGTCCAGGTGGATCCCAGTGTGGTGTTAACACCACTACATCCTTAAAAGATGCAAGTGGTGTTAATTTAATCATTATACTGTATTTCCACAGCAGATGTTGACATTTCACTATTGTCCCAGGATTAAATGTCAAGTTATTCCTGTTCAGAAGCACCACTGGAATGTTCAGGGATTCCATCTGCAGCTGTGTTTAGAGCTGGCCTGCCTGCTAAGCCAGCATTTCCAAGCAGGTTTTACATGGGCTGTGGAGAGTTCACGTGTGTACCAGAGAGCTGCCTGGGTTAATTAATTCCCTTTCCACACATTATAACCTAGAGAAGCAGAACAGCTAGAGGGGGAGGCTTTCTTTGAAGAAATTGGTAATTTTATACATTGTGGGACCAACTTTTGGATTTCTGCTGTTGTTGCAACCTAGAAAACAGAAGCAGCATTCAAGCAGGAGCTGAAGGTGGCTGTGAATGCTCCAAACACGACAGATTCATGATTAATCTGTAACAATTCATAACCCATAATCCAGCCCAGCAACACTGGACAGCTTTTACTTCTGCACTTCTCACTGCTTGTGAGGAATCTCTAGCTATGCCTCTGAAGCCACTTTGTGTGCCCTTGGAGCCATTGAACCACTCTGCCTTCCTTTGAGGGGTCAGGTAAACATCTCCGTGCCTCAGCGAGCCGGAGCGGTGCCACGGGAAGGGAAGGTTTGGGAAGGGAAGGGAAGGTTTGGGAAGGGAAGGTTTGGGAAGGTTTGGGAAGGTTTGGGAAGGTTTGGGAAGGTTTGGGAAGGTTTGGGAAGGNAAGAAAGGAAAGGAACCCCCAGCATCTCCATCTTGTAGCATTTTCAGATTGAATCTGGATGCCTCCAGACCAACACAAATGGGTGAGGGGCAGGTGCAACAGGAGGCAATTTGTGGTGACAGTAAGGCAAATAATCCACCCAGTACTTCTGATCTGATAGATTATGGATTAATGTCTCCTCAAAAAAAAGGCTTCAGGTGATTGCAAACATTTCCAGAAAAGAGACAGACCGCCTGGTCTCAGCCAACAGTGGCATGAAATTGCAGCTTGGGCAGCTCACACCAGCCATGATCTGGGCCTCAGGGCCACCTTTTAGGTGACAAAGCGGAAAATGCCCCTTTGTTTTTGCAGGGAATGTGCCATTTTCATCTCTCTGAGCGATTGTTGAGATTATCAGTCAGAAGCTCAGAGGGTCCCTGTTTCTGGAGAGTCTGAAAACAAACAAAGAAGGGTAATAAGAAATCATTTGAGGAGGTTTTATTATTATTACATTTAGTGGTAGGGTTGTTACTTTAATGCTTGATATGTTTTTTCCACACTAGATAGGTGAGCTTATATTACATAGTAAAAAGCTATTAGTTTTCTCAAAAGATTGTCAATTTTCTTTCCAAATTGCTAAATTAAATTTTCTATTTTATGGGAATGCTCTTTCATTTGTGCAAAATCCTGTGCTCAGATAGTTAGGCCAATCTCATCATGTAAGACCATTAGATGAACTAATTGGATCTGTCTTACTTGTACATTTCTATCAGGAGTATCTAATAAATGTGGAAATCCATTTGGAAATGGAGATGGCATCTTCATCTTCTCTGAACCTCGGAGGTTTCTGGTGTTGCAGTTGCAGCCTGAGCACAGCCAGTGGGAATTGGCTGCTTTGTCAAAGCCTTTTTCCAAGGTAGGGACCTGACCATCCTCATGATTCCCACAAGTTGCTAAAGGATGCAGTTTCTCCAGGGTATTTAGTCAATGCTAATCCCAGGAAGACACAGGGACAGCTCTGGCCCTGTCCATTTGTCACCGAGGAAGGTGTGAGGTGACCTCACTGTGGTCACTGCTGATCCCCTCCAGCGTACTCAGGGGCCATGAGTAACACTGTCCCAGCAAAGCAGAGTAAAACCACTCCCCTGTGCTGCAAACTGAGAGCTCTGGCAGCCAAGGAGCTCCCAAGGGTGTCTGGCCTGGAGGCAGCTGAGTGGAGCTTCCACACTCTAAATCCCAACACTTCAGAGTTCACCTCGGCTTGGTCCTCCCTCCTGTTGGTGCTTAAGGGGCTGGCACAAGACAATCAGTGACTCCTTTTAGACTCAAGTTTTTATCTTCTAGGACTCCTGGCTGGATTCAGCTGGGGTTTGCAGGCAGGGCTGCTTTCAATGGCATTGCTTTGCAGTTTGGGGTTGTCATTTTGTGGGCAGGGGTCCCGAAGGGTCGGGTGCTGCTGGGGGATGCAGGGTGCTGGAGCTGTGCTGGCAGTGGGAGCTCTCTGGGGCAGGATTCCTGTCCTGCCAGTGAGGACAGGGCTGTGCTCCCCTGGCAATGCCTGCTCTGGCACAAACTCTGCAGAACAGAGAGAACCTTTCATGCATTCTGGTGTTGCAGTTGCAACAGGGTGCTTGGACTGGCTCAGTGCTTTGTATCACACAAAAATGAGGTGTTTTGCTCTTAAACTGAATATACTTTCTTGCTGAATCAGAGTCTTGCTTTCCAGGGGAAGCGAAACCAAAGCCACCCACACTCACTTTGTGAGTACTAAACACTGCTGACTGACAGCAATTCTCATTTGGGAGAGCAGCTTCTAATAGAGCCAGACCTCTTTTTCCCTAAGATCTTCCTTCTTACTCTTTCCCAGGTCACTAATGGTGAAAAATCCCGAAAGGCCATGAGTAAAACCTGAATGCTGCTTGCTCCACGCTGCCAAAATCAGCAGGACATTTACTGCTGGCCTCAGAGAAGGTGCAGCAAGAGGAAGGGGGGCAAGGGCAGGTAAAGTCACTCAGCTCAAGCATGTATTGTTTGAATTATTCACTCTCTTCTATAACAGACCATTGAATAATACATTGTGGTCACTTTTATTTCTAAATTCTTGCACTTAGGCTGAGGTTAAAACGATGTCCTAAAATGCCACTTGCACTCGGGTTCCTCTGGAGGTGCCCCCAGGCAGGGCCTTAGTCCCTGCTCTTCTCACCTGTGTTTCATGGTTCTGGGTCCTGTGTTGGGCAGAGTCAGCTCCAAGCCCTGCCCAGTCAGGTCCCCCACACCTTCAGTACCAGGAGACTGATTCCAACAACCCCAAAGCACTAAAAAGAACAAGTTTGGGCTTGTTTCTATTTGCTTTTTCCATTGCTGGCCAAGCTCTCTGGAGCCATTTGTCAACAGCTTTGTTCTTTCTTCATTAATGAGAAGTTTTGACCTAATTGCACTAATCCCTGAGTTAATGGAAAACCTCAGAAGTGCCCTACACCAGTCACAACATGGAGCAGTGGATGGAGCACAGGAACTTGTTCTCCCTTTCTTTCCTATCCTGTTCCTGGAACATGTTCACACAGTGATTTCTGTATTTGGAGAGAATTTCTAATTGGGACACCCATAGTTCAGGTGGGTTTTGCAGTCTTATTTAAAGGACAGGGGGAGTCAGAAGAAAATGCCCCTGCATCACATTCACCTGCTTCTCAATTTCTGCTTCATGTTTAATAGTAATAATACAAACCAAATCCCCAAAGAACTTTTTGAGACGTCTGACATTTATGCATTGTATGCAGGAATGATTTACCATTTAAAAACAAAATAAATCTCTCTGTGTAAGGTGGTTCATTATTCTAACTGATTGGAAATGAGACAAATGTGAACGTTTAGTGAGGCTCCTTTTAAAACAAAACTTCCTTTCTGTCAATGAACTGTCCTCCTCCACAGAGCAGTGAAACCTGCTTGAGCATCCAGCAGGATAATTAGTTATTCTTTGGGAAATGCCTTCAAATGCACCAGCGTTAAATCTTCCTGGGTTCTTTTATTAAATTAATATTTGACTTGTGCAAGAAGGATGCAATCTTAATAGCCAAGCCCTCTGAGATCTATTAATATCCTCCCAGATGCAAGTGAGGCTGCTGGTTCTGCTGAGCTCTGAGCCCGGCCATCCAGCACTGCTTGGGTGCTTCTGGGGCAGCTGCTGCTGGCATCACCTCTGGAAGGGTCAGACCATGAATGCAGCTGACAAAAAATCCTCAGGGCAAGGTTGGGAGACCAGGGGGATGGGCTGGAGCAGGGACAAATGGTGAGGGAGCTGCTGGTGGCAGGGACAGCCCTGCTCACCTTGTGGAGCCCTCACCTCCCAGGCAGAGAAGGGTTCTGGGACACAGCTGTGCTCAGCACAGAGATCACACCTGTGAGGGGAGAGCTGGGGCAGGGAAAGCCCCAGCAGGCCAAGAGAGCCTCTGGGAGCAGGAGGTGCCTGCAGCAGAGGGGAAGAGCTGGGCTGTGCCCCAGCACCAGCAGAACGTGCCCCTGGGGACCATCAGGTGCTCCTCTTCTGCAGGATGAGGCTCACAAAAACCCCAGGGACCTGGTGGGTACTTGGAGAAAGTGGCTGCAAAAACAGAAATTCCTTTGGTTTGCAATTTTTTCTCCTTGCCACGGAGTGCAGTGACCTTTCCTTAATGAGAGAGAAGAAGCCTGAGAGGGAGGGAGGGGGAGGAAGAAGATGCTGTGGGGGAAATGTCAACCAGCAGAGGTGGTGCCTGTCTTGCTGCACAGTGGCTGAGCACCTCAGCAGCCCCAGAGCCACCTTGCCTGGGGTGGAGACTCTTCACATTCCTTTGCTCCAGGGTCTCCTCCCTTGCCAGTGCTTGCTGGGGCTGCTCCAAATCCACTGGCTCCAGCAATGACCCCTGATCTATGTCAGTGAGGGAGAGGAACTCTCTGTCCCTACGATTTATTGAATTATTTGGTATAAAAGCTGCCACTGGGTCACCCATTTGCTCTTTTACCCACAAAATGGTGTTTGAGGAGCAGTCTAACACTACTGATTCCCTTGGAATGCCTCATTACCATGAGACTGGAGACAGCTTCTGCATGAGCCCAGCAGAAATAGTCCTCTATTATGTCTTTTCACAGAGTTTTTGCATATAATATTAAACATTAAAATAATTTAATAAGGCATAAATCAAGTTTTACTATAGTGCCTGTGCACGGGAAAAAAGCTCTCCAGGAATTGCACCTGAATACATCGTGGCCTCCTTTGGAGTGGGAACAATTTATATATTCAATATAACTTCCACTGGTTCTGCTGTAAATCCCATCTCAGAGCTGTGTGCTCTCCTCATTGTACAATGGGATTTTGCTCTTCCCTGGGGCTGCCTGGACTGCAGAGGTCCAGCCTGGCTCTGCCCTCTGAGCCTGCCCTGTGCACCACATCCAGCACCTCCAGAGCTTGTGTTGTGCTGCTGAGCCTGTGCAGGGGCCTGGCAGTGCTGCATCTCCCTGGGCTGTATCCAGAGTGCCCCTGTGCCTCCTCTGGAGCTGCCAGGCTGCTCCTGCTGTGTGCAGCTGATCCACAGCTCTGTGATTTCACATCCCAGCCCTCTGGGTGAGGGGGTGCCCGTGGTGTGGCAGCCCTGGGCTGGTAACTGTGGGCAGTGCTTTATTTCCATAGGTGAATGCTCTGGGCTGATCCCTTCTGGGCTGGCTCCTGGCGATGTCTCTTCTGTTGATTAATCACCAGGAGATGATAAATGAAAATATCAGCTTGAGAAATGCCTGCCCTGTGCTCCCAGCAGAGGCAGCAGTGCATGGTGAATAGTTTTCTCCCATCTCTTCTGCTTGAATCCCTCTGCAGAGCTGCATCCCAAGGGATTCTCATGCCCTCAGGAGCTTTGCCAGAGTTCAGCCCCACTCACTGGGTGCTGGGGAAGAGAGGGGTGCTGCAGCTTGGGCAGTGGTGAGGGTGCTGTGAGCATCCCTGAAGGCTGCATCCCACCACCAGTGTGCCCCTAACTCCAGCACACTGTGTGTCTCATCCTTTTATGCTCTGCTTTGGGTTCTGCAGAGATGGAGGAGCTTTTGAGCCACACCAGCTGTGTCTGTGCACTTTTGATTTTACAAAAGATGCAAAATCCTTCGGGTGACTGCATGGTTAGCTATACAGCCAGCTGCCCCCTGCAAAACCCTGCCTCATCCACAGTTAAGAGCTCATTTGGAAGAGTTTGGATCTGAATGGGATTTTATCCCATGAAATATTCTGCAATTTTGTGTCCTTTAACTGGAGAGAAGACTTATCAAACCCTTTGCAAGAAAAGGGGAGTTCTCTAGGACTGGAGCACAGTTTCCAAGGCTCTGGGACACATTTCTGATGTGTGACTGAAACCAGTACATGGAAAAAAGTTCTAGATCTGAAGTATCTCATTTTGGACAGGGAAAGTGATTTGTCTGTGCATTCTTGATGTACAGCCCTATTGGCAGCTGCAGTGTCTTTAAGTGATGTATCTCTCTGAAGGCTTCACTGCTTCTGCTGTGTGATCTGCTCCCAACAAACTCCAGAGAGCGAGTGATTTATCAGCCACTGCTTTTTAGGGTGAGGAAAAGGCTAATGCTTTATGGATCTATCAGCATTCCTGTATGGCACACAGAATACAATATCCTGCCAAAGCGGGGAGGGATGTCTGCTACCTGGCAATCCATCATTTCTCCCAGTGCCCCATGGAAAATGCACTTTTCTTTTTTCCATCAGGCTATGTGCGAGTACTGTTATATAGTGAAGAGCTTCTCCCTTCTCCTCCTCCACAAATGGTTATGAAAACCTGAAAGTGCAACTTGTGCAGGGTGCAGAACAAGATGGGAAGGGTCATTTTGACGGGGAGAAGATGTCACTGCCTGCAGCTCCTGGTTCCAGCAGCACCCACAAGATCTCAAGCCATGTAGCTGTGCTGTAGACAGCACAACAGGAGCACAGCAGGGATGAGAAATCCAGGCCAAACATGCCCATGCAGACAGCCAGGTATGTGCCAAAACCACGCAGATGTGTCAACAGATGCTCCAGGATTTTCTTTTCTCCCTTGCCCCACAGCGGTTTCCTCTGTTGTAGGCACGGCTCAGCTGACCTTGTCCCCATGGAGCTCATCCATGCCATCCAAAGAGTCTGTGAAATGTGTTTATAACCTGGTGAGCATCTACTGGGGAGTATGAATCCCTCTCCTACATCTCTCCTTGGTGTTTTAATTGATTCAGGGTTTTCCCAGTGGAGAACTTCATAAGAGCATTTGATAAAATCAGCTACACACGATCCTGCCTCTCATTACTCACAGGCTTGAGGCAGGTAGATGATTAAGTGAATCTTTTACAGTGTGAGCAGTTGTAACAAGGGAAATTATCATCCTGGATATGAGACAATGACTTGGCTCTTACTACATCTGCTGGCAGACAACTAACCAGTGACTTTGCCTCTGATCTTGGAGCAAGCCTTCCGCTCTCTCCTCCAGGACAAACCTGCATTTGCCACCCTCTCATTAAAAGGACAAGCCATATGGAGGTGCCTGTGCTCAGGAAAATAGCTTCAGATTTTCATGGGGCTGATGTTGCAGTCCTGCTGGAAGTCAGAGGGTCTGCAGTTGTCACCTTGGGAATGCTCCTGCAGGCACTGCGGGGGCAGAGCATCCTCTGGGCTTGGGGCTGGAGGTGCTACAGAACACGACAGTATTGTTGGTCCATGGATGGGATGGGATTCACCCATTATTTCCATTTAGCTGCATCCTAGACTTTATCATCCCAAGAAAAGTCAGTAATGCTAGAGTGAAAACTGGGGAAAATGAGTTTCCATTAGGGAAAGTTTTCGGTTAAAATGTGAGTTCTTTTTCTTCCTGCCAGCAGGCTTTGGGTACAACTCAGAAGAATGACTGAAAGAAAGGGTTGCCACTTGGTTTTGTTGCATGTTTCTAGAAGCTTTAACTTGCTTTTGACACATCTCCTTGTTGATAAATATACTTTATTTTCGCAGGGACTCATTATCAAGATAATGTCAGATCCCACTGTGAAGCCAGATCCAGTAAAAGAGCAGTAATGTTGTTTTCTAATTTGTTTGAAATCCTAAAGCACTCCCTCATCTGAGCACAGATACCTAAATGGCACCTATTTGGCACTGGGTGTAATTCTTTGCTCTAATGGCATGCTTGACAGTGTCTGTGTACTTACCTGGAGCAGCACAAGCCTCCTGTACTTAAATGAAATACACACAGCAGGTTTGAAGATGAACACGGGAGATGCCTGAATGCCTTTTAGACAACTGTAATTCAGGCCATAAACATAATATAGATTGCAATATTGTATATAAAGGAGTGCTTCCAATACCAGCCTTTGTGTTCTGCAATTCAGCCCAATTGATTCCCGACCTAACACAATGCTGTACCCAAAACTGTTGCATAAACATAACAAATCCATCCCAAATCGAGGCAGGAGATGCAGAAGAGGTGTGGTGGCTCTCTGCTGTGATGTGCCTCACACCAGCCGCAGCCTGTGTGCTGTGTAAGGCACCAGGAGAAATGAAAATAGCTAAAGGATGGCTCCTCGTCCATATCCGTGCCCGTGCCCGCCCCTTGCTCTGCTGAGATCAGGCACAATTTCCACCGTGGAGCACCTGCACCTCGGAACATAATGAAATTTCTGGATTTTCTCTGAATTCCTGCAAAGCGTGACTTTTTGCTGCCTGGTTAATGGGAATTTTGTCAGTCATGCTTACTAGAAACAATAAAGGGATAATAAATAGTGCAGTCTGTGGACAGCAACAGGCTCCAACAATCCATTAACCAACAAGACGTGTTGCACATTCCAGTTTATTAGACGCATATCCATAATATATTTTAACAATCTCTCCCTGGCAGGCATTTTCCTAGAACAAATACACAGTTTGGACTTCCATTTTTCATCCTTGTTCAAAATTTCAGAGTGAAAAAGAGCTGGGAACGAGCCATTAGCAATAATTTGGTCCCGCATTTGCGCTGGAAGTTTTAAATAGATTTTTCTTCTGTTCTGCTTGTTCTTGCTCCGTCATTGTTTTTCTGTGCATGGTGCAGGCTGGGGGCGAGCAGCGAGGAGACTGCCTGGGCAATCACTATTTTGGCAGTTTTTCATACACGACCCTTGCTGTTTTAAATAGAGCCTTTCCTCACCCCACCTTCTTGCTTCCCACTGTGTACAGCTGCTCGCTGAGCGATGAGCAGCGTGGGCCCTTTCCAGCTGAGGGTGCAATGTTGGTATTTAGGGTCTTTTGCTGCTGAGATGGAGCTGGAAAGTCCTTTCACCCGGGGGACATAGGACCTGACGGACCTGTGAGACCCTGGGGGACCTTCGGCTCAGTGAGTGAGGTGTTCCCAAAAACTACATCTGGAAACTGGTGCAGAAATGGTCTCGCTGGAGGAATATAACGTGCCCATGTAAAGCTGCCTGTTTCCAGGGTAGCTCCTCTGGTCATTTGTCCTGTGCACACCCAACAGCACCCCCGACCCGTGGTGCTCCTTGGCAATCTGTCCAGACCTCAGTGCTGCCCCGGGGGGCTCAGTGATGCTTGCGGCCCTGCACTCACTCACTCCCCCCTCACGGCGGAGTTTCCACGTGAATCCTGTCCCTCAGCCTTACGGGAAGGGTCTGGTGTAGTGCGTGGAACTTCGCTCTCCCTCGCAGCCCCGCTGCCGAGGGCTTAAGGGACGCTCTGTGCACTCGCGGTGCGGCACTGAGCTCATGCAACGCCTGCGAACGAGGCACCGCGCATCCCACGCCGCTGCACGTGTGGGGCCAGGCAGGGTCTGCCCCGCACCGGCAGCGAGCGAGGGGGCACCGGAGCAGCGCTCAGAGCGGTGTGAGCCCGCGGCTTGCCGGTGCCGGGATCGGGGTCGGTGTCGGGATCGGTGCCGAGACTGGTGTCAGGACTGGTGTCGGTGCGGGGATCGGTGCCGGGATCGGTGCCGGGACTGGTGTCAGTGCCGGGATCGGTGCCGAGACTGGTGTCGGTGAGGGGATCGGTGCTGGGATCGGTGCCGGGACTGGTGTCGGTGCGGGGATCAGTGCCGGGATTGGTGTCAGTG
>VWZP01000869.1:176117-212357 GCA_013396995.1 Dicaeum eximium
TTTGGCAGCTGGTGTGTGCCCATGTACAGTTTAAAAATGAAAAATCCCAACTCTTCCCGCAGGTCTCGATGCTCCTTTGCTCATGAGCTGGTTCCCTTTGTACTCCTGCTCTTTTATTCTGTTTTTCCTGAGTGGGACTAATGATGCTCCACCCTGTGCAGCCTTTCCATTTAGCTTAGCACAGTGGTTTAAAAGCTTAGTTTACTAGATAATTGAGTTTTCTGTTCTTAATTATTTCAGGCCTGCAAGTTGCTCTCTTGATAGTTAAGAGAGCAGGAGCAGAACCCTAAAATTTAGTAACCTCCCCAGGCAGTGGTTTTATAGTGAGATCATTAATTTTATTTTTTTTTCCCAGGGGTTAACTTTAACAACATCCTGAACAGTGTTCTTCCCAGTCTTTGGAATGGCTGTGGGATGTGTGCATGTGACTGTAATAAATCTGTGTGGGGAGTGGGTGCCCAGAGTTAACTCCATTGATGGCAGTGTTGATACCTTTGTTAGGAGAAAACTTTTACTGTGTAAAACCCATTTTTCGCTGTAATGTCTTCTTTTAAAAGATGTGTTTTTATAGGGTGTTAGATTTGCATGAGGATCTTCTGGCCAGCATTGTAAGACCAGGGGAGGAATCCAGAGTCAGATGGCCTTGTGAAACACAAGATGGAATAGAAAATAAAGGATAATTAAGCAGTAATAAATATCCCATGTAGTACCCATACTGTTCCAACTTAAATCACCTATTGAATGAGCTTGGTTTATAATTTATATCTCTTTAATTAGATTTATAAAGATCAGCATTAAATCTGGGTTCTAAACAGTTGCATTTCCTTTTTCTCCCCCTAAATGCTGAGCATTAAAAGGCACTGACAGATGTACAACCCTCTAATCACATAATTTAAAAGGTTCTTAATAAAAAGTATTGAAAAGGCTGGGGGAAAGTCCACTATATTTAAATGTTGAGTCACTGCTTTTATCTATTTAAAGCACGATGCTGGTTGTAAAACAACTGGCGGAGGAAAATTGACCCAAAACAGCATATTTCTTGTGGGCAATATTACCAAATTGGTGAGTTAAGAGGGTGGGAGGAACTCCTCTGACACTTGCAAACTGCAGAAGGCGAAGGTGCCACTGCATGGGGTGGCACAGCCCCCTCACACGGGGAGGAGGCTGCAGGAATGCAGCATTAAGCAGGGACAGGTTCTTATTTTGGCAGTGCCTGGGGTAAATTTGGGGGGAATGTTAATCCGATTTAAGCTGCCATTGGATCTGGGTGGGAAGGCTCGTGTGCCTCAGTGTGCACAGCTTGTCTGCCTGTATCTGATGACAGGGTTGAAGCTATCCTGGGATGCTTAAAATCAAAGGAAAATCCTTCAGCCTTGTGAAGGAGTCCACAGCTCCCCACAGATGATCCTTGAGAGTTTTTATTTCTGACATTTAATCCACTGAAATTATTTTTCACTTCTGCTGTACTAACCACCTATCTGCAGGAATAATTGTACATCAAAGTCAAATGGAATGGTTTAAATTCACTGCTGCCTGGCCGTGAGTAAAAATTCCCTGTCGGGAGGAGGAAGAGGCAGGGTGCTGCTGAAATTAGTGCAGCTTTAGAGTTTATTTCTGTCAGCTGGGAGCGTATGCGAAATTGCTGGAGCATTTACACTGCTGTTCCCCAAGATGGCATAAATGGCACAGTTCTGATGGTGCCTGGAGCTCCTGCACCCATGGAAGGGGCTGCAGCCTTCTCATCCGTGGGAGTTGGGTGTCAGAGGGTCAGGCTGCTGTGCTTGGCATCTCATCATCTCGCTAATCTTGCAGAGATCGCTATGCGAGCGCCCAAATGCAATTTAATAAAACGGTCGCAGTAATTTGAGGGACGCTTCCTTTCTGAAAATGAGTTTGTGGTGATTTAGAGCAAAAGGAGGAGGTTGGTTGTAAGGGCTGAGACTGGCATTACAAGGTGTAATGACTTGAAACTTTAAGAAAAAGGGGTTGTGTAGGTTGGGAGATAAAACCGGTTTTAACAGTAAAGGGCCATTAGGCAGCAGAATGGGCTTTGCTGTCTCGCAAGGATCGCTGGAGGTGTTTGTGTTAGAGAAGATGCTGAGAGGGGTGGGTTGGGAGGCAGAGAGGTGCGATTTGGTGACTGACAGGACCTTTTCCCGTGCATCTTTGTGGAGTCGGGAACGTGTGGCGCCCTGGTTCGTTCATTGCTGGGCTCTGCTCCGTGGGCTCGCTGCGTGTCCAGGCGTGGGAGTCCCCGCATCCTTCAGGCTCTACTCCGTGTTCAGGCATGGGAGTCCCTGCATCCCTCGGGCTCTGCTCTGTGGGCTCGCTGCGTGTCCAGGCATGGGAGTCCCTGCATCCCTCGGGCTCTGCTCCGTGGGCTCGCTGCGTGTCCAGGCGTGGGAGTCGCTGCATCCCTTGGGCTCTGCTCTGTGGGCTCGCTGCGTGTTCAGGTGTGGGAGTCTCCGCATCCCTCGGGCACCGCGCGGGGCTCGCTCAGCCCTGGGCTCCTGTGCACAGCAGGCTCCTTCCAGCATGGCACAGATAAACCCCAAATACAGCCGCAGGTCAACAGCTTTGTCTCTGTTTGCTCTGTGCCTGCAGTGCAGTGGGTCAGTGGCTCTGGGGGCTGGCATTGAAGCCTCCCGTCCTTGCTGCTCCTGGGGGACTTGGGGATGCCATTCTTGGAGCCAGCTCGCCATCTGGGAAAGCCACACACACAGGAGAGCTGGCAGATGGGAGCCAGGCCCCATTCCCTGTCCCTCTGTAGCAGCACTCCCTGTCCCTGGTACCTTCCAAGAGCCTGCCCTCCCTGCCTGTGCCATCCTGTCGTGTTTAAATTGATGTTTCTTACCGTGGTTGTTGGTACCTTCCAAGAGCCTGCCCTCCCTGCCCGTGTCATCCTGTTGTGTCACAGCCATTTTCTAAGTTTCTTACATGGAAACTTGCTGGACATTTTCCTTCCATGGGAAAGCTGACTTCTCTGCAGATTTCTGTAAAAACAAACCTGTGTCTGTGTGTGGACTCAAGGACAACAGATGCATTCCTTTGCCTGTCTCCTGATACAGGAGATGTAGTTTTCTCTTTCTAGCCAATGATGTAGAGGTTGTAATCTCTCTGACTTTGTAAGCATTGGGGAGTCTTGCTCTGATCAGGGTGGAGGAAAGAACATGTAACTCTGAACGTGGGCACCTCAGCCCTAAAACCTTCTGAATAATGGAGTCATTCTAATAAATCATATAAGCCTTCTGATACTGGAGTCAAGGACTCTTCATTCAGCACCCAACACAAGACCCAGAGAAACACACAGCTTTCCAGGCACCAGAACCTTTATAAAACAACACTGTCGTGTTTAAATTGATGTTTCTTACTGTGGTTGTTGGTGTTAGTTGGCTGTCTCTGTAAAACATTTTAGGCTGAGTTAATTCCCAGGCTTTTTCCTCCTCCTCTGTGATTGCTCTGATACAGCATGTGTCTGTCTTTTTACTGCACAAAAATAAAGATCCATTTAAGGGGAGAAGTTGGCTTAATTGCAAAAAAGAAGGATGGGATGTGAGTAGATGACCTTGCTGCTTCCTATCCTTGGCTTTAACTTGCAGAGACCTCTTAATTGCCAACTCTCAGATTTTCTATATTGGTATTTCCATTAATCATGGAAGGATTTTTATTTTATAATTTGAAATGTGTCCTAATATAATAAATGTAGGAGGAAATAAGGTTTGAATTAAAAAGAAATTTATGGGTGTATTGTAGTGTTAAAGAGACCCTGCTAAGCCTTTTTCTGGTGTAAATTGAGTTGGGTTTGACTTTAAAAAACCTCTTTAACTTGCTGTTATATAACTGCTTCTCTCATTAATGCAGTATCTTGCTGTTCCGTGGTTTTATGGTCCCTTTTATTTTTTCAATGCATGAAATACCTGACACTGTGCCCCTCTGGGGTGGGAGAGTTCACGAATCACTGAGGCTCGAGACATTGGTGGTGCTGGCTCTGCATCAGTGGGCTTGAGGAAGGGACTTGTGTTGGGCATCCTGCTTTGCAGAGGGGAAACTGAGGCAGCAGGCAGCGATGGAGCCAGGATGGCAGCGTGGACCCCTCTTTCCCCCTTTGCATGAGGTTTTTTAGCAGCAACAGCAGGGCCTGCACTGGTTAAATCTCCTTTCCCTACATGCAGTGCATGTTGTAGATGGAGTGTTTCATGTTCCTTTTGCCATGCTGTGCCAGGGGAAGGGATGGGGCTGGAGGGAGGAGGATTTCTGCTGTCCTGAGCCCTGACAGCTGGTTTTCCCTTGGCACTGAGCATGACTCTTCTTCAGGAGGCACACGATTGAACTGCCATTAATATTAATCCTGTTCTTTGAGACTACACTTGCAAAAGTGACTTTTGACACTTTCTAGTAATTAGGGAGAGAGTGGATGTGGGAAAAGACTCTTGTGAAGGAGAGAAGACAGGAACCTGAAAGGATGCGTAATCCTTCCAGAGCAAAGATGTAAATTACCAAAATAGTTTTATTAAGGAAAAAACCCTCAATAACAAGCAGGAAGGCAGAGTGAGAGGTGTGAGGAGCCTTTACTCTGTCAGGGCTGTTGGTCACTGGCCTGGGAACTGCTCCCCAATCCCGGTTCTTGGCAGAGCTGAGCCTAGCAGGGAGCTGCTTTTGCTTTGGGCATGATGCAGCTTGGGTGGCAGACAATGAAATGTGGGTGCTGGCTCTTCTTTCACCCTGGATAGCCATTTTTAATGGAGCTGGTTTTTGCCATTTGAGTTTCTAAGAGCAGCTTCAGATTAGATATGTTTTGCAAGAGGAGAGCTATTTGCTTTGATATGAGCTTGTTGCTCAGTTTGGTCTTAAATATTGATGGAAGATGAGGTCTTTTTTTGCTGCTACTTCCAGCTCTCCTGTTTCATCTTCTCTTGTCTGAGCCTAGAAGGATTTCTATTTTCTTCCCCAGATTTTATTTATTTTTAGCTAACAACACTTTTCTTAAAATTGTCTATTTTCTCCATGAATAAATGCTTTGGGGATGCCAAGAAAAGTAGTTTAGCATCACAGCAGTGCTGGAGATGCCAGAGCAAGTGGTGTCCCTCTGGCCTTTGTCCCCTGGCTTTTGTCCCATCCTGGTGAATGAGTGAAGGTGCTGCTGAAGGGGCTCTTGCCTTGTGCAGTGCCCAGAGCATCCCTCAGGATCTGTCCCTCTGCAGTGGGACATCCACGAGTGGAGCAATGGGCCAAAGGAGGAAGGATGGGCTAGGGGCATTGGTTGTACAATTTAAAAGTCAGCACTTAAAAGCCAAATAAATCATTATAGCTGTGTCCTTCTGCTATTACTGTTGTTGCTGGGGATACAAAAGGGTAGAAATTGCAGGCAAATAGCACTGTTACGTTCCAAATTACTTTAAAATCTTTATGCAAATCACAAGCATGTCCTTCTTGATGTACTACCTACATTGCTCTATTCACTGTAAATCCCAGCCTCAAATCCCATCTCTGTTTTCCACCTCCATCTTTCCTGCCTGCCTGTGACTGCTCACTGTCCCATGGGCAGAAGGGGACAGCAGGGCGAGGCTGGGGATGGCTCTGCTCAGCACCAGCATCTCAGTGTGGTGTGCTCAGAGTGTGTGGGAGCTGGAGCAGGCAAGCCCAGCTCTCAGGGGCCACTGCTCAGCAATCTGGGCTTGCCTTATCCCTCCTCTCCTTTGGCCAAGCTGCTTGCTCAGGACAAATCCCAGAAATGTCATCCATTTGCCCAAACAGTGATTGCGGCCGTACTGACGTTTGGAGCTGGTTTCCTCTCCTAATTCCACCTCCTAAAGTGAATTGCCTGCTTTTCCTGTGCCTCTCCAGGGACTGATCTGCAGGTGTGCATCCCAAAGGGCTCCACGTGCTGCTCCAGGAGGATGGAGGAGAAGTACCAGGCGGCCGCCCGCCTGAACATGGAGCAGCTGCTGCAGGCTGCCAGCGTGGAGCTCAAGTTCCTCGTCATCCAGAACGCTGCTGTCTTCCAGGGTGAGTGCTGGGCTGCTCCAGCAGCATTTCTGCTCCTCTTCCTCAGCACCAGGCTATTGGAAGTGCGAGTGGCTGGAAGCTTTGTTCGCTTGTTTTCATATTTTCATTTTTTCAGATATTACATGTGCTTGTTTCTGATTAGGGATACACCTGCTTTGCTGTATGGGTGCTCTACAGGGCTTGCCCTAAATATTCCTGCAGCTGAAAGAATGACTGGAAATTTAAAGGCTAAACTTCTTGAGGTGCAAATTAAAAAACAAAAACAAACTAAACAAACAAAAATACCCCCACCTTTCTAAGAACTCAAATCTCTGTGCAAGTATTGTCTTGTCTGACTTTGTCAGTCCCAAAATACAGGTAGCAGTGAGATGATCTGGTTGCACCTCAGTGTAATGCTTGGTAAGATCTGCCTCAGCTGTGTTGTATTGTGTATTGTTATTGTTATCCACTGCAGAACAAAGTTGGTTATTCAGTGGGAAAGGTGGCAGAGCCTGCTGGTTCCTAAATGTGGTCCCTGGTCCCCCAAGGGGTATTCGAGTGCTTGGTGACCCAGTGCTCTGCTGTCTGGGGCAGCTCTCTTTCTAATGATGAGATGGTTTGTTTTTTTTTGTTTGCTTGTTTTTTATTTACAAAATGTATCTTTAGATATTTTTTAGTGTGGATACACACTAGTATGTGCCACTTAAATCTGCAATCATTTTTTAGGGGCTTATGGTTAATGTGCAGTGAAATGATTGCTTATTTGTTGAGTGTTGTCCTATTGAGGTTCCATCATTCTGTATTAATGGTGTTTTTGCCTGTATTTAAAAAAGAAGTCATGGGCAACCAAGCGTTTTTTCCTTCATGATGATAATTTTTGCAGAATAATTGATTTATTTTTGTTTATGCCTCACTAATAGCAAGACCCAAGACTTGCTGAAGCCTGTAAGATCAGGGCAGAGCTCTGTTCTGGGCCACAACTGACTGATGAAGTCTAGCATGTTGTTTTTCTCAATGTAAGATCAAATGAATTGCTGAGGAGATAACAGCACATTATTTTCCCCCCAGTAATTCTTAATGCTGTTACCATTAAGTTCCAATTCTAGTAACCAGAATGGAGTAAAACTAATGAAAGATTGGTTTCCTAAGCATTGGAAATGTGGACCAGCTTCAGAAATGGTGAATAACCTGAGTGGAATACAAACTGTCTGCCTCCCTCCTTCCCATTTGACAGAAACTGCAACATTAATTTTATGGGGTGTGGGAATGACACCCTGTGGAAGTGCAGGTTGTGCACAGCAGTCGGGTGCTCTGGCTCTGAGCTTTCTGCCTCTTCTGGAGAGAGCTGAACCCCTTGTTTTGATTTTATTATCCCCCTCTCCCCACCACCTTTTTTCCAACTGTTATTTCCACCCTGGCCCAGAGACCCAGGCTGGGGTTTTGAAGCAGAAGTTATTAAAAGCATTTAATTGAACAGTTTCTGACCTCATCTGCTTATTAAAAAAGCTCTAAAGTGACTAAAAATCATTTGCAATCCCATTGCAGAGGAGGAATTCCTAGCTGGAACCATTGAGGAGCTCACTTTAATTATCCTGTATAAAGTGTTTTAGACTTGGAAGGACGACTCATTAGACTTTGAACACCATTTACTTTTGTTATCTTTAAAATTAGTCTGGAAGTTTGTAGAATAACACGGTTTAAAATAGGCTGATCTTTTGATTGCTGCTTGCTTAAGAGTATTTTGATGGCTGCAATGCCAGAGGCTGTTCCAGCTATGGAAATTGTTCAGGATGCCCCTGGCAGGGCTGTGCCTGGGACTGTGCAGGACACTCAGCTATGGGGGGATGCTGGAGTGGTCAGGGGAGAGGAGCCCCAGTGGCCCCTGAGCATCTCCTGCAGGTCCTGGGGACAGATTCCCCGTGGCTTGGGGAATGGGAGTGCAGGGATGGGATAGCTGGAAGCAGTGCCAGCTCTGAGATGTGCTCTGGCAGGGAAGAGAACTCCCAATGTCTTGCTTTGGGTCAGACCCCCAGCCTGGGGACCCAGTGCAGAGGATGGATAATTGCACCTCTCTCCAGAGAGGGGAAATGTGTTGGTATGGAAACACAGCTCAACTACTCATATTAAAAACACAAATGTGAAATCCTTCAGAGTTAATTTTAATATTTTTACCCTGGCATCTAAAGGGACTGCTAGTTTGACAAGCAGAATCTCACCCAGATGTTATTATTTTGCACCAAATTTAATTTCTTTCTGCTGAAGCTAGAGCAGCATCTCTGCTGATAAAGATCAAGGGAAATTGTCTGGCATTTACAGGAAATCTCATCCAGCCCTATCTGTTACAATGTTCACTTAGCAAAGTTTATTAGATTATTAGTTTTAGACCCTTGGGCTTTTTCTTTATTGCAGTTAAGAAGGAAAAATCCCAACCAAAAAAATCCTCCCTTCACTAAATTTAAATGGTACAATTAGCTCCTGGTCTTATCTTGCAGGCATTTTTTAAAATTATGAAGATGATTTAAGTAGTGATTTAATCTTTTGGAAATTTGCTGCGTTTGACAGTGTTAAAATGGATTGTGGCTGCCTCGACTGCAGTTAAATCTTACTCCAGGATTATTTTGTGGGCAGTTTTTTCACTTTCCCTTGGTGTATCCCTGCTGGTATCTGCCCGTGTGGGCTCCTCCTGGTTGGGGTTCTCAGCTCTGGAGCTGGGATGAATCCCATCACCTCAGAACTGCTCATGTGTCCTTTGTCATGTGACATTTAGTATTGCTAAATGTTCTCATCCAAACTAACCAGTGGTTAGTGCAACTCAGCTGCTGGAGAGAATGGTGGGAATTATTTGCTTTCTCCTCTCTTTTTCTTCTGATATTAGATCTTTGCTTTTTTCAATGGGGGAATTTCTGGCCCTGCCACCATCTAGTCTTTTCCTATTGAAACAACAACAACAAATAAATCCCCTGGTGAATCCGCTGATTTCCTAAATATTAAGTCTGAGTTGCTCAACTTTGTGAAAGGTAAACTTGAGCAGGGAAACCCCAGTGTGGTTTTTCTTTATCTCCCCTTTCCCTCACTGAAGAGCTCTGTTCCCTGGGGTTGGCTTGTGTGCATGTTTATCAGCCTGATTCCTCCTGCTTCCCAAACTCAGGAATTTGCTTTTGAATGGTCACTTTATTTCTTGCCTTGCATATTGGCCACATTGCTCTGTGGATAACAGAAAATCAAAGCCACTTTAGCAGCTGCTCACTTGCAGCTTTTGTGGTACGTTCCTACCAGTTCTCTGTTCAGGAAGAGAGCAGAAAACAGAGCACCTTTTCCTTTTTCAAGGGAAAAGGTACTTTAAAAAGTGGAATGATGGTGACACAATTAAGCACAGAAGGACCTCTGAGAGAAGGGGAGCATCTGCACCCATTCTTTGAGTCAGATTTTGCTGTAATCTCCCCCCTCCATCAAGTGAGAAGAACAGGAACAGGAGAGCGGAGTGTGAGGGGCTGCTTCTGCACCGTGAGCTCCTGGGGAGAGTGCTGACAGTGTTTTAAGTGATTGCTCAAATAAGTGAACAGCAGGGTCTGGTGCTGCCTCTCTGCAGCCTCTTCTGTCCATGGCAGTCCCATCCTGGAGGGATTTGCCACGTGGTGCAAACACGGAGCTGCTGGAGTGTGGCAGTGGCTGAGATGGTGAGGTACAAAATGTGGCTGTTTCTGCCCCAGTGCTTGTGTGGGTGCAGAATTTGCTTCCACCCCCTTCCCAAATAGCTCCTGTGGGGCTGCACTGCTGCTGGAGCTTTGGGAATGGTGGGAAGGTTGGAGTGCAGCAACCCAAACTGAAACATTGACTGGGATGCTGCAGCTGAGGCCCCCTTGGCAAAGACCTGGAGGGGTAAATGAAGACCTGGTCTGCTCCCTCAAAGGCAGTGGCACCTTCCCTTCTGCAGGTGGCAGCTGGAGAATAACAAAAGCTGTACTGGGGGAAACTTGCAGGGGCTACAGAGGTTTGGGGGGCTTTTGGGATGTGTGTTTCACAGTGGTTTCTAGGAAGACCATAATAAATCAGCAACAAACCTGCCTGTACATGTTTATTTTCCTATTCATGGGAGAATCCTGTTCCTTTTCTCTTCTGGAGAGGGCCCTTGGTGATCCTGGCAGAGCAGGTGCTGTGGGGAGGGTGTTGATTCATCTTCTTGTGTGCTGTGGTAGGATAAAGGCAGAGCTGTAACTCTTAGTCCTACCAGGCAGCTCTGAAGGCTGTAAATCCTCCATTAGGCATAAATGCAGCCATTTTGGTTATTTATAGTTATTTACACTATCCATTCATATCTGTCAGGAATGAAGGCAGTTCTGACATTGCAAGCTTCTATCAGGTTATCTTTAATCAGTTTAGAGGCACCTAAGCCACAAATATATCAAATAGCCAATCCTAATGTTGGAGTCCTCTAAAGTATGACTGAATTATTTATTTTGTTATGATGAAAATGTCTGGGCTTTATTGGGTTTTCTTTGAAGAACTTAATTCTGCTTGAAATGTGGAAGATAAAAGATTAGCAATTGTCTCTCCAAGTTTCTTATTCCAAATCCTTCAAGGCTTTTCATTTTTCACGAGCCTCTGTTACTATGTTAGAGTCAAGGTGAGGGAGCTGAGATTTCTTTTATTCTATTAAAGAGGTTTAAGTATGTAAAGAATTTTATCTTTACTAATTATGGCTTGCACAGGTGAACCCAAGATAGACGTAGCAATTAGGTGAGAAGAGATGGGCTGTGTGGTGGGAGCTTTTGCATGTTAATCACCAAGACAGGTCCACTGATACCAGCACTGCCCAGCAGAGCTTCTCTTATCATTTGGATTAGTTTAATACTCCAGGGTCTTTAAGCCAGTTAAATTTTGATAATCCAGGAGGGTCTCTCAGGTTTGGCAGCAGGAGGAGCCTTGCGTGGACTTCAGCACTGCATTGTTGCCATTGGTGTGTGTGGGGAGGGAGGAGGTGATTTGGGAAAGTGGGAGAAGTCTCCAGCTTGGAAAGTTAATAACTATTTCTGAATGTGGAGGAGAGAGGTGCTAGGACTGGGAGGTCTTGGGGCTGGACCAGCCCTGCAGGGGGGAGATGGGACCCAGGGGTTACAGCTGTGGTGTGTGGATGGGCTCGGCTGTCTGACCACTGTGCAGGCTTTTCTAAACAGCAGGAAAGTGATGACAATTAACTGAATAAATGTATGAAATGATGCTTAGCAGGACTTGAAAGTGTCCTGAGTGGGGTGGTCAGTTTAGTAGCTTCAGGTGAAAAGTGCATGTGAAAATGTCAACTCCTGCTTGTGGGCTTGTAAAATACTAAACTGACATTTTAGAGTGGGCTCAAAGAACAAATCCATTTCTTGGAAGAGAACATTTAAACTCTTATTAGACTTTACAAGTAAATAAGGTCAAGAAACAGATCTCTGTATCATCTTATCATTCCTCTTCCTAATTAGTCCTCTGCTAGCTGGAGTCTTGCTGGATCCTTCTGTGATGCACCTATCTCCACTGTGGCCCTTCTCTGCAAAAGCTTTTTAATTTGTTGCTGCTTTAATATTTTCTTTTCTAAATAACTCTAATTTAAAATAGGAATTGTCTCACTGGGCTAATTCAGGCTGGTATTCTGCCTTTGGTGGGGCTTCTTGCCAGATGTTTTTGGATGCACAAAGTTTGTAGTGGAAAGCTATGGTGATATATTTACCAGGTTGAAAACTATGTTCTAAACCAATGATTATGGGTAGGTGGAAATAATGTCTGCATAATGAGAGATCTCTGGTTGTCAGAATTGGTCTAGGGAGGTAATGTTTCCTTTCAAATAACCAGAACTTACTGTTCATAAATCAGAGTTAATCTGTTTATTACACCAGCACACGAAGCTGGAAGTCTGGAGTGTGCCATAATGCTTAGCTTTAGGAGCAGAGCTGTAATAGTAGCAGCAATTTCAAATGATTTGAAATTGGGGGATCAGCAAAATGCGGGAGTTTGTGGAGGCTCTGGGCATTAAAAATGACTGCTGAGGATTGATGAGTTTCTTTAACAAATTGTAAAATCCATCATGCAGGAGTTAGGGCATGAAACTGCCCTCCTGAGCCACATAAACCATGGCTTTGGAAGAATTGCATGACAGTGCATGCTGCCGGGAAGGGGTATTTTGAAAGATGTTTGGTTTTGCTTTTCTTCCTCTCATTGCCTGAAGTTTCACCGCTAGCACAGCACTGGCATGCAGCTCACTGGGCCCAGGGGGTGCTGGATGGGTCTGTCCTTGGAGGAGCCTCTCACCATGCTGACCTGAGGTGTGGGGCTCCCCTCCTGCTGGGCTCCCTCTCTGCTGCCTCAGCCAGTACCAGAGTGGTCCCATTTCCCACGATTTCCCAAAGTCCTGGTGCATCTTGGACAGCCTTGCTCATAGTTGGAGAGCTTGGCATGTGTCTCTGGGGTGTCTCCTTGCAGGGGGACCCCTCTGGCTTTCCCCTGCATCCCCCCTAGAGCTCTGCAGTGCATCCCCACCCTGGTGGGCTCCCATGCTCCCACCTGCATTTCCATGCATCTGTTTGTGGAATGCTGCAGGAAGATTGTGTTACACCCTTCGCAGAGATTAGCAGCAACACTCTGGCATGTCCCCAGAGCAGTAAAATATGTAGTAGGAGACATCCCTGGCCCCCAGCCCTTGCTTTTGGGGCCTTCATGGCTTGAGGGGTGCAGCAGTGGGGAGCTGTGTGTGGTTGAGATCCCTCCCTGCCCCGTGCCTCTGTTTCTGCCCTGCAATTAAACACTGCTGACGTCCTTCCCCTCTTGGTGAAATGAGGCTTGGAGGTTAATAAGGGGCTTTTTGTAACTGCCTGTGTGCTGCTTCAGCAGTTTTTAAGCATGGCACTTGGTGCCTGGGCTTAGGAGCCCCCAGTTCAGACAAAGTGTGTGGAGGAGCTCGTGGATGCTTGAGCCTTCTGCTGCTGGGTCTGTCCCTGCCAGCTCTGGTGCTGCTGTGCAGGGGGATGGTGCTGTCCTGCTCCTGAGGGGTGAGGGAGGAGCTGGCTGTGTGCACCTGCTCCCTGGAATTGGTGCTGCAGCTCCCTAGGGAATGGGGACCTTTGGGATGGGGGGTGTCTGGGCTGGAGGATCACAGCCTTGCTGGGCTACCTGTGGCATTTCCTGCAGCTTCTCCAGGCTGTGTGGTGGGGCTGCTCTGCCCCTCTGCTCTGAGCCATGCTCTGCCTGCCTCCCCTGTCAGTGAGAGCTGTGAGACAGCAGGGAGTGAGGGCTCCCTGTTCTTCACATCCCTGCTTCCACAAGTGGGCTCTTTTCTGTAATTACCTTCTGAGCTCCAAGTTATCATCTTTTGATAGTTCAAGTACTAACGTTCTTTAAATGCCTCCCAATGCTATAAAGCAGTCAAATGACATCTCTTTAGCTTGCAGTAAGGTGATATAAATGTCATGTTACCCTTGAATGTGGTATTTATAGAACTGGTTGGTGCTGTTGAATATTTGTGTTTTATCCTTTGTGGTTCCAGTACAGAAATGGGCAGAGCAGCATCTTCCATCACTTGTCCTGAAAGGATATATAGAGGCATTCTCATCCTTCAAAGTGCTTAAAATGCAAACCAGAGCTCGTTTGCATTTGCTGGGGAGGAAAGGGGGAAGGAAGCCAGCACCCAGCAATAAAGACAGGGGCTGTCTCTGTAACAAAAACATTTTGCTAGATTGTCATCTGCTTCACTTTTAAAGCAGCAATAAGATCCAGCGATAAAATGGCCAATGGTGCATTTCATCTGAGGGAAATGAACTCTTGCTGAGCCAATTAAACTGTCAATACACTGTGGTTTCACGTTCCCCTGAGCAGACTGGGTCACCTCAGGTGTGTTACTCACTCTGACTTCACCGCTGATGTGAAATCAATTTTAGCAATTTATAATCTTTCATTCTACTGTGAAAGTATATTAATCTGTGAAAAACACCACTCAGACAGGGAAGACAGATGACAGCTTTCCTCACGAGTGTGTGTGGCTGGCAGTGCCTCTTGGATTATCTGGTGCATGGAACCAGTGGAGCTTTTGGACACTGGAGGCACTGACAATCCAGTTTTCAAGCATGGGGCTTTAGCCATAAAATGTTCAAAAAATCATAGCAGTGCCTTGGTCAGACTTTCCACTACTCATGTGCAATTGAGTAGTTTGAAATTGGCTTTATTCCCTCAGCCCAGAAGAGGCAGAGCTCTCCACATTGCTTTGGTGTCAAAGAAGTGCTTGTGGCAGATTGGTGGTATTCCTGCTCAGCAGAAAATAAAGCAGATACATCTGGCATGGATGGTGGAGAGATGCTGAGGATGTGGGATCTGTGCTTGTTTCTGTGGCAGCAGTGTCTGAACCTTGAGTTCAGATTTTTATCCTGCAGCTGTGAAGGGGATGCAGGCTGGACAGTGTCTGGTCAGGATGACCTGGAGAAGTCCCTTCCATGCAGGTCCACTGGGATGCAGCAGCTGCTGCTGTGTCCACTTGCAGCCCCCAGAGTGCAGGTGTCATAGGAGCTGTGGGATCATTTAGGTTGGAAAAGACCTTAAAGTTCATTGAATCCAACCCTTAACCCAGCACTGCCAAGCCCACCACTAAGCCTTGTCCCCAAGTGCCACATCCACGTGGTTTTTGAGCTCCTCCAGAGAGTGTTAGATTGAATCTGAGATTGCTGTGGTTTATTTTGGTGTTTTTCATGGGTGCTGGATCCTGTCCTGTGTCACTCTGGCTGGTCAGAGAAGCACATCTGGGTTTGCATGGGATGCACAGGAAATGAGTGAAAATTCTAATGTGTGAAAGTAAAGCCATTTCCACAAAGTTTTGCATTTAGGAACTAATGCATCTTCTATGGCAGATTAAATATAGGGAACACTGCATGTTTACTCTGCTACTATTAAAAAAAAAACACCCCAAAACTTAATTAGAAAAAAATCATCTGAATGTGTGCTTGGGAGAAAAAAAAATCACAAACCTGTTGGTTAGCAAGTGAAAATTAAAAAAAGCACAACCCTCTGAGACAAGGCAAAACAAAGAGCAGTGTATATCAATTGCAAATGAATTCTTTTGCTGATCAGCTCTTCCCAAATTTGTCATCTTTAAGTCAAAAAATCTATGACTGTGTGCTACAATTTTAAAAGCAGTAGAGAACAGTAAGGCTGCCTCTAGGATTACAGCTCACAGCTTTGGAGTTCACTCCTTTTGAAGGAAATTGGTCAGTAACAGATTGCAGTAATGCAGTGTATTTGTATTGGTCAAATTCCTATTATGATCACAGTGAAAAATGATGTTCTTTTTTCTAGGGAAAGGAAATTAAATAGGCTCAGTAATCCATGTAAGGAGATTGGTTTACATTAAAAGGAGGAAAGAATGTGAAGACTAATCAGATCAATGCATCCTCTCTAATCTATCTCATTAAAAAAATAAAATCAAATAGCTACTGAATTTCTGAGGAATTATATTAAAAATGACACACATGCTTTTACTGCCTTTTAATTATGAAATTATTTCAATCTTCTTGAGTCTGCCATATAAGCGGGCTACCAACTGTTCTTAAATATTGCCTCATAAATTCAAAATAGTTCTTTAAATGGGAGAAAATAGCATCCCTGGTCCTTCAGCTGAGAATGCCAGGCCAGATCATGACAGGGTCAGAGCTGCCATTTGTACAGGGGAAATCTGTGCTGGGTGATTTAGGTGCACAGCCTCCCTCTGCTCGAGGCTTTTAAGGTTGTTTTTTATGCTGTTGTTGGTCAGGGGAGTGTGGGGTCTCCAATGTCCGGCTGCACAGCCGTGCTCCACCTCCTTATGGGGCCTATGGGAATGGGGATGCACTCAGGGAGAGCTTATGGGGCCCCTGGGGTGGCCTCAGAAGGATTTCCACATCTGATGTAAGGCATTGCCCCCCTCAGTGGGGCCGTGGTGAGCAGCTGGTGGGTGGCTCTGCAGATAAGACATAAAAAAATAAATAAATAAAACAAAGTGTTGTCTAAAGAGAAAGATGACAAGAAGAGAGCTGAATCTCTTGCACAGCATTTCTGCTTCCAGCAAACACTTTGGTCACGAGGAGTTGGCCTCTGCTCTTAATATGTCAGTAAGACACATGGAAAATTTGGATTTATTTTTTGGCTGAGAAAATACAGGAGCCCAGCAGTGGATAATGGTCTTCTGCTCAGCATCTTGTGGGGGGCAGGGTGATGGCTGGTGACCTTCTGTCTTTGCATGAGCTGTGTGTGCTGCTTGGAGGGAGGGTGGTGTTTGACCACCAGGCTGGCTCTGCCATGGACCCCCAGGAGCAGCACCTGAGACTGACCCTGGCTGTCCCAGCTCAAGCAGAGAGCTGATTTTGGGGCAGATTAGGGAGAGAGATGGTTACTCTTGCCTGTAGTGTGGCTGCTTGGTGAGCTGTGTGCTGGACTTGACCCTGTGCAGAAATGGGGGACAGCAGGAGGAGGATGCCTGGGCTCTGGGCTGGTGGTGGCTGAGGCATGGCCTGGGCACTGCAGGCTCTGCAGAAATGGGGGACAGCAGGAGCAGGATGCCCAGGTTCTGGGCTGGTGGTGGCCATGGTGGCTGAGGCATGGCCTGAGCACTGCAGGCTCTGCAGGAACAGCCCAACTCCTCCTGGCTTGCTGTAGGCTCACATCTGCCCAGCTGTGCTGGGTTCCTCTGGCAGCTCCCCTGGGGCTGAGGGGCTCCTGTCAGGGGCACAGAGGGGAGCCCACCCACTGCAGGGACCAGGAGGTCACATCCTGCTGCAGTGATGGAATTAATCAGACAGTGCCTGCATTTGGAGGGGGAGCCTCGAAAAGGGGGGAGATCTGCCTTGAAGAGCTCTGTGCTGATGGAACCTTCACTGGCCCTGGGAATGAGCTTTGTGATTCCTGAAGAATCCTTTGTGATTCCTGTGTACACTATGGTTCTGTGATTTTGATGAGCAGCTCTTCTGTGTCTGTGGAGGGATGGCACTTGTATGTTGGAGTCTGCAGCAGCTTTAAGCTGGAGGTGATAAGCTACTTCTTCTCCTTTGTTGCTTTGTTCATAGGTTGTTTGTTTAGATAATGGCCTGGAAACTATATTAGTATCCTTGTACATCACATTTTGCTACCAGTGAGGAGTGAACAGTGCATTTGACATTTGAAGCAATGGTTCATTTTCAAAGGGATGTGATTCAGAATCTGCTTCTTGAACTAATGGACAGGATAATGCTATTTTTTACTAGCTTGCATAGATTTTTACCTTGAAGATGCCCTGTAAAGTGCACTGCATTGCTAGTGTTAAATAAAAGCAAATGCTTCACATCAAATGAGAAGGCAGTGTTTGAACTGGAGAGAGGTTGAAACCCATTTCTTTGTCTAGTTTGTGATGCTGCACGGTGACATAAGCATGAAAAATAATTAGACTCACTAGTAAGTAAATATTTGGTCCTGAAGTTCATCTTGAAGGTACAGACCTGGAAGAAAGTAACCTCTCCAGATGCATGTTGGTCCTCCTGGATTTATCTCACACCAACAGCTAGATCACAAAGCTGTGTCCAGGAAACTACATCAGAAGGACATCATTGAGGGTGAGAAGTTTATAAAGGTTATGAACAAACCAGGCAATCTCTGCAACCTCAGCTTGGTTTCTTGTGCATTGGAATACAGCCTTTAATTATAGCATCATGTGTTTTCCCACAAGCTTCTTCCCTTGTGTAAAGGCACTGAATGAATGTCCCTTAATGAGTCGTTTTCTTTCTTCTTGTTGTTTGATGTCTATTTTTGAATACTTTAAAATGACACCTAAAGATAGAATTCTTCTAAATTTTCAATTGCATGTACTTTAGTTTTGTGCTGCTCCATAATGCTCAACACTGAGCAGAAGCACATTTCTTTCACAGATAGAAAAACTAGAATTCAGAAGGAGCCTAATGCAGACCTTTTAAGTTTGTGTTCACTGCAATGTAACAATAAATATTCAAGTTCTAGGTCTTGGGTTCAGCTTCTTTGGTTAAAGCTGGCTTTGATGCCACACACATTTTGTCCTCTGAACCTGGCAAGGCAAGGAGCTGGAGGAGCAGTGTCCAGCCTTGAGTACTTCCACTTGGTCTTCAAGTTAATAAAAAGAAGCATTAATGCACCAGACCCTGGCTTCTCTTTTAAAAAGCAGGAGCTTTCAAGGTTGTATATATAAAAAAAAATTCAACTCTTATTCTGTCTCCCACGTCTCAAGACAAAAATGATTTGGATCTGGGTATGTTCCTGCAGATGCAGCAAAAATGCACCAAACTCGACCACACCCCCAAACTGTGACCAAGAAGGTCATGTTTATACAGAATGGAACAAAATCCTGTCAAAAGCTGAGTTCTGTTTCAAAGTCTGGGAAATGCTTTAGCTAGTTAAAGAAAAGGTCAGCAGGATTTTTTACTGTAGGCAAAAAAAGGAAAGATAAATCTTCCTTCTCTGCCTTTTTCTTAGAAGCAGTCAAACCATTTTGCCTGAAATTAAAATTTGCCTGAGGCAAACAAAAGGCACATGAAGTTGCAGTCCAGATGGCTGGAGTTTGGCAAAATTATAGGTAAGTAGGAATAGGGTCTAAAGATCAGAAGCATTAGGCAACTGTAATAATCAGGGCTACCAGCTCTTCCTGTAATCAGTTATGATATTTAATGTAATGTCTCTTGCAGAAAGCTCTCAGGCTGTTCTGAAGTGTGATCATTCATTCAGAGATTTGGAAAGGACTCAAAGCTGTAGTTAAAGTGAGTCTGCTTGTGGAATGTGAGAGGGTTTTTTATCCTCTGGATATATGATGTTAGGAATGTGTCCCTTCCTCTCAGCTGGATCTGTCAGCTGTACCTGCTGGGGCCATGCAGACCTCAGGTGCCTGTGATGTTGTTTTATTCATCCTGTAATCACTCTGTGATTAATTGGTGAACAAAACAAACCTTGATCATAAGCAAATCTTTCATAAATTGGAGTTTATTATTTATTTACTGATGCATTTGTAAAGAAAAGTTTTGTTCCAACCTTGTAAATGGCTCTGCCTCTTTTTTTTTATTTTGTGATGCTGCAGGAATCAGTGTAAGCTAATTAAGGCACGTGTGGATATTTTTCCATTCAATACCATTTTCTAAACCCTTTGGGGACTAACCCAGCAAGGGAACTTAGTTTATGGGCTGAAAAATCATCACCTGCTCAAGGACTTGACTCTAAACACTATAAAAGTGCCAGAAAATGTTTAGAATTCCTGATTGTGCACGGAGGAGAGGAGAAATCGAGGAAGAAAAGAAAGAAAAGATGTGATTTTTATCTGTAACAGGAGCTGCAGAGAAGATGCTGCAGTAGCCCAAGTGGAGCCTCACCCTTTTGTGCAGAAAGCTGCTCAGATCTGTCAGTAATGTTGATGCTTGTGGTTCATGGAACAATAAAAAGTGTAAGGACCCCCAGCAGGCTGGAGTAAAATTTCATTTGGAACAGGTGGCCTAGGGGAGTGTTTGAATCACTATCCCCTGAGAAATTTAAAAATCATGTAGGTGTGGTGCTCAGGGACATGGTTTGGTGGTGGACGTGTCATTGCTGGCTCAGCAGTTGGGCTTTATCTTTAAGAGGGCTTTTCCAGCCTAAATGGTTCTGTGATTTTGAAACAATACCAAAGTGCTGAGTTGCTCTGGATAAGAGACAATCAGCCCTGTTTATACACATTTTGGTACTGCTGGCCATCAGCTACAGCCAGTGATGAAATCTGGTGGTGGCTGAGCCCTTGGATCTTTAGGGCTGTAAAAGTCCTGTGGAAATGGGGTTGGTGTCCCTCGTGTCCCAGCCTTCCTGCTGAGGCTCTCCTGGGGGAGCAGAGATAGATCTCCTTCTGTGTTTTTGTGGAGGTCTGGAAGTGCACATAACTCACTGTGATGTATTTGCAGGCTCCAGGAAGGGGGTTTGTGCTCCAGCAGCAGCTGAGCTCAGGGGTGAAAGGGGACAAATCAGGACTCCCACGAGTTTTTCCTGAAGATGACCCCCTGCCTTGTCCTGGGTGAGCACTGAGGGGAGGCTCCAGGGATCCCTCTGTGAGACAAGCAGAGTCAGCACAGCCCTTTTCTTCATCCTCTCTACAGGCAGCTGTAATTTTGGGTTGCCACCTCTGCATGCAGAAGTGTCAAAGAAGCAATTTAGGGCTGATTGAGCGCTGAGGATCAAGCCTTGCCACTCTGCTCTCCTCTGGGCTTTGCATGCCCCTTCTGAACAGCTTTTCAGCCTCTCAAGGCAGAGGCATTTGGTTTGGTGCTCTGTATATTTAATTCCTGTTTGCTTTTTACCCAGCCAGTGGCTGACACTGCTTGGCTCCCTGGCCCCCTCCCACTGCCTTCCTCTCCCGGAGTGAGATGGTTGAGGAGGTCATGCAGTATTAATAGGGAAGCAGATCTCTGATTTTGTTTCTGCTTATGGACTCTGACATTTCTGTCGTTTTCTGAAGTGTAAAATGTTTCTGAGAAAACAACAACTTGGCTTTTACTGAAAAATTAATTATGTTGGCACTTTGCCCAGTGTGGTGGGCTTTTGTCAGAGGACAAAGCCACTGACATAAGGGGGCAAGGGTGAGGTGTGGAAGGACAGCAGGAACATTATGGAGAGGAAATCTGCATTAAGGTAAAAAGATCTAATTAAGCATGGATTATCAGGGAGCAATGGCAACTCTTCAGAAGGCATTACCTTCTGTGCACTCTACCATGTAGAGCTAGCACACAGCCCAGTTTATTTGATTCATAAATTTGCTTTTTCTCTAATTACAGTTAACAGACTATGACTTCCTCTGCTCTTCTGTGATATTCTGTGTCTCTGTTCCCCTCCATGCAGAGATACACCTCGTATAGCAAAGCATGTACACTCCTCATGTGCTGCCCTAGGGGAGCATGTGGGAGTAAAATGGGGAAAACCAGCTGGGTTTGGTGCCTGTGTGCACTTGAGAGTTAGAGATCCAGTAAAAAGCACAAGAGGAGGCAAAATACCAAAGGGCTGTGCTGTTAATCCTTGGTGACCTTTTCATGTTGGTTTTCCTTTTGTCCTTTGAAAGGAAGGGATCATCAGGGAGCTTCACAGTAGGACTAAGGAGAGGATAATTCAAGTTCTTGCTGAAATCTGGGATTAGGGACAGCTTGTCCACATGAATTGCCATGAGGTAGCAATATATAAATACACACAGAAGTGTTTCTACCCAGCCCCCCTGTATGGGACAGTGGTCATGGTGTGTCTGGTCTTGCTTTTCTCTGGGGCTTACAGTTCAGGTGTAAACAGGTGACAGCAGTTGAGTATGGACAAAAGAAGGGGTGTAAAGAAACAGGTGTGTATTGATGAGCATGCAAAGAACTGTGGTCTCAGCATCACAGCCAAAAAAAAAAAAAAAAAAGTGGGAAGGAGGAAGAACCTGAAGGTACAGAAATAAATAGCTTTGCCCATGGTTCTGGTAGCCCTTCAGGTGTAGTGGGGCATGGGCAAAAAATTTGTCAGGCAGTATAATCAAATTTCGATTTTATTTCTTCAAGTGGTCTTCAAGAAGAAATGGAGATAAAATATGGGCTGATAACATGAACAGAAAAAAGGAATAGTTATTGTACTTGGAGCTTGCTTGGCCATTAGTATTCTATTAATTTTTCCCCTGCTTCTAATGATATGAGGAACACTGGATACACTTAAAAGGATGCATGTCATCAAAATAGTATCTGACAACAGTCTCTCCACTGCTTATGATGCTTTTGATTGTTAATGTAGATAAAATGTAAATGATCAGAATATAAAAAGTCCCTTTTGTCTTTCTAATGTTTTCATCTGCCTATTAAACAAATTACATGGGAAAGTGGGTAGTCTGTTACTTAGTACAGTGGTGTTACCCAGATACTTTGAAACACTTAATGGTATGGAGTGAAGTGTCCTTGGTCTGTGTATTTTCCTACTAGTAATAACATTCTAGGCTAAAGTCATACCTGCTCCTTCAAAATGCAGTTGCCTTGTCCTTACTAGATAATTCTGGTTTTCATGCATTGTGGTACTGTCTTACAGAGTTTTATGTCAGGATTTTAATAAGAACAAGTGGTGGAGGTGTAGAGCTGAGCTGGGTTCCTCCCAAAACCCTCTGTAGACAGCAGTTCAGAAATAAAGAGCAGAACATTTACTGGAGGCTGGGGTCTCCAAAAAGGGGAGTTCTGGCACCAATAGGAGCAGCTGTGAGGCTGGAGCTTGGTCAGGGATGGGGATAGGGCTGGTCTGGTGTCCCCAGACAGGGGGACAGCTGGAAGGGGAGACCCTGCACAGGTCCCTGCAGTGGGTGCAGATGGGAACGGGCTGGAGCCGTCACTGGGAGCTGTTTGTTTCCACCTTGGCCAGCCATCTCCTGCTGCTGGTGTGTCACTGCATCAGGACATTGCCTGGGCCTTTGTGGCTGCCTGGGGCACTGCCCAGGCTGGCTCTGTGGCCCTGGGGCACTGCCCAGGCTGGCACTGAGGTGTTGTCTGTGTTGCAGGCCACCCTGGACCAGTGGTGAAGAGCAGCACAGCCACTGGTGAGGAGCAGCTCTGAGGTTTCCTCGTACAGAAAAGTGCCAGATGCCTCAAACTTGAAACTACTGACTTAAAAGTCAGCTCCCTGTCCCCCATAAGGCTTGGTTTGCCCTTCTTGATGCAGTGATGTTGCACACAGTTCCCTAAAGCATGCATGTTTTCTTTAAGGAAAGAGCAATACCATCTGCTGTTGCATGGTAATCAGGCTTGTGCAGATATAACTGGAGATGTAAGGTACCAGTTCCTTTGTGTTCATTTGGTTCCTTCTTTCAGGAAAACTGCAGAGGTGTCCCTGGGTGTGTGGGGCAGCTTTTTGTATTCCCTTTCCATTTCAGTGAGGGTTGCATCCAAATGGAGCGAAGCATTTGCCATCCACCCTCTGCAGACCTTAACATTTCACACTTCCAAGCCAGAGTCTTCCTCTGAGGGCTGTGCTGGCCTAGGTAAACAGTGACTGCAAGGATCATCTTCTCTTTGAGGTTTAGGGTGCACGGAGCCCGTGGGATCCTGCTTTGTGTTGTCACAAATTGCAGATGGTTGGAGGAGAGGCTGCTCACTGCTTTGCAGGGAGGGAAACTTTGGGGTGGTCTCTGGTTATTTGCTTAGTAGGTCCCAGCTCTTGGGGGCTCATCTGAGAGCTAAACAAGCATCTCTCCTTGACAGGTCACCGATGAACACACACTGCTGGTTGCCACGTTGGAAAAAAACAATTTTTCATAGTATTCTACACTGCAAGTAATTTTTTTGAAGTAATTTTTTGCTTTCCTGTAAAATGAGGTGAGCAATTGTTCTGTATTGACAGCTGGCTTGTAAATCAGCCACTCACTTGCCAGATGAGAATCTGGAAATGCCTTATAAGCACTTTCATGTTTTGTGATAATTTTAATTCCAGAATATTTAGAACCTCTTTGCATTGGTGCAAAGTAAAATAAAACATGGTCTCTGACAGGTGCCAAGACAAGCATGGGAGGAATCTCTCCTCTGAGGGTCTGAGAAAGGGATTTGCAGAGGAACTGCTGCAGCCCCCAGGGAAGGAGCAGCATTGGCTTTTGGATGTTAATTTCTTTGTTTAAGGTCAGATTATGTTGATCTAAATCATGCAACTAATTCCATCAACAAGCAAGACTATTTACATAGCAGATGGAATTTAAGTGCTGCTTCTCCTGTATCTCTCCCTGGTTTTGTATTTAGGTTGCACCTGAAAAAATAAACTGGTGTCCGTGTTAGGAGTGAGTTTATTATGCTTACCTTGTTGGAGAGGTGTTGAGCTGGGTATTTCCCTTATGGCAACTTACTTTTTATTGGTGTTTTTATGGCCCTTGCTGTGGTTGCCATCCATCTTACTTGACTTCAGAGCTGGTCTTCCAGTTGCTCTGTTTCTTTGATTACAGTGAAATGAAGCAGCTTCTTCTCCACATATAAAATTGCTTTCTTTTGGCCTCCCTCCCCTTACTTGCCAAAGTCCTACCCAGAGTTAATTTTGATGTCTTATTTCTGTAAATATTTTCAGTGCATAATGCAGACACAGTGGCACTGTGTAGAGAATCCAGGGAAAAAATCAATTTGAGAGCTGGACAGAAAAATGCCTGCTAGCTGAAAACATCTGTTTCAGAAAATACCCCAAATGTCACAGCTTCCATTTTCCATAAGCCCAAGCTGTCCCCTTTCAGCTACCATGAACCAAGGAGGTCTGTGAATGGGTTCCTGACTCATGAACAGTTTTCCACAGGATAACCAATGGAGGGTTTCCTTGGGAATGGCTGAACCTTGTGCACATTTATGTTTTCCCTTCTTGCTTTATTGCATGGTACCCTCTGGAAGTGGTGTGAAGGGGACAATACCTCCACAGGTAATGGCCCAGTAATGGTGCCCTCGGATTGCTCTTTCCTTTAGGGGTCAAAAGCAGGTGCAGGACACTGATGTGACTTTTAAGGGGGTTTGTGGCTTTGTACAAGACCAGCAGCACGTTAGAGGTCTGCCTGTGGCAAAAATCTGGGTGTCAAAGAGGGGACCCGAAGAGGGGTGGGACAGGACTGTGTTCATTTGTTGTGGTGCTGCAGCCAGGGTCTGTTGGCATGCACAGGGTCAGCAGCTGCCCTGGTGCACAAAAATGGACATGTTCACTCTAAAGCATAATGAGAAAATTGTGTTTTGAATTTTTTTGCTCCTCTCTATATTTTTAACCACTCTTTCTCCCTTCTTTGCCTCCATGCAGAGCTCAGCACTGCTCCTGGAAGGGACTCACTTTTCCCTTCTCTTTTACATTGCTCTGAAACTTGCCTTGTGGCTTGCACACCTCTGACTCTACACAGCACAGACATTTCTCTCTCTGCTGCAACTGCTCTGTCTCTTCCTGAAAAGACTGGGTCCTTTCTACAACCTGGTGAAATATTAAATGAAGAATTTTAGGAGTTTAAAGTTTGTCTCAAACTCTGTGCTGTGCTAGGAGTAGGGTCCATGACCAGACCTTCTACAGTCCTCAGAAAAACTTTCATTGGGAGATGAATGGAGATAACCTGATATGATCTGCTCCTTCAGTAAAGTGATGATTACAGTGCAGTAGACTTTCCCATTAGTAGAACTCTTCATCTTCCTTTTTTCATGTTCTAGTTAGAACAGTCTGTTTTCTTGGTGTCTGCTTCTTTCCCTTCCTTTCCCCAAAAAGGAGAAGGGGAAAAAATACCCCACAAAATTCTGAAGCAGTAGCTCAGATTGGTTTCTTGTATCAAGGCATTCCCATCCCATTTGGATGGGAATTTCCTTGCATTTCAAGACTACCAAAGGAAAGCATCACCCTTGAGCAGGAGAGCTGTGGCAGGAGACCTGGCTCCAGGGAATTGGTTTTCCCAATTCTGATCAACTGCCTGGTGCTGTGCTCACCAGCACAAACTGGTCAAACTGGTCAAGCCTGCACTGCTGGAGCTGTGTGGGATCAGGGAATTGCTGCTCTGTTCTGTGGAGGGCGATGACATTTTCTTACCTGTTTGGATTTCCAGATAGATAAGATGTTAAATGGAGCTAAACCAGCATTCTGCTCCTGAGAGCCAGGACTGGGATTTTTGTCGCAGTTGGGACTGTTTTCTCTGGGATTGTCTTTCTGCTGGAGCCCTGCTAAGTGTTTAATAGGTGCACCAGCTTCTGTGATTACAAGCACTTTACTGGAACCCCCACTTTGTGTACTGATATTCCCCAAGGGAAAGCAATGCTCAAGTGTTAAGAGACTGGATTCTGTTTCGCCTACCTCATATTACTGCTACAAATAATATCATTTTAATGGAACAGGGATCCATGTATTAGAGAATCTGTTGTGTTGGCAAAAAAAATTAAAGATGCAAAGGAATTGTGATCATGTTGCAATAATTGCCTCAGTGGTAACATTAATGCCTTTTCACTTCACTTGCTCCTTGTTGATTGAACAACCCTTTTCTGTAGGCTATAAATCTCAGTGGCTCTACTAATAAAGAACTAAATAGTCTAATAATGTTTCCAAATGTAGCATGGCTTCACTGTTTCAGGCAAGTGCAATCTTTTGTCCAAACCCCAGTCCAGTCTGGGAGGTGTGACTGTTGTAGCTTCACAGTGACTTACAGCAGTGTCTTTGTTACTGAGCCCCTTCTGTGGGAGACACGTTCAGAATTCAAAAAATGATGTAGTTACCAGTAACAGAGAACTTTGTCATTTGAAATGGGAGACCAAGAACCCCAGTGAAATGCATCTGGTGATGGTGCCCTTCTTGCCATGTGTCCAGTGCAAATAATGAAACGCTGCAGTACGTTCATGGCAGGTGTTTGAAACCTGTGATTTTACATTACATCTGAAGTTCTGTTTTGCATCACCACCAGAGCAGTTTCACCACTCATTGCTCTCTTTGGGTGGATGGTGCTGCAGGCAGAGGCACCTGGTTTGGATGGTGGAGGCTTGGGTAGGGTGGGTTTAGGGCAGGAGAGCCCTGGGCATGCAGAGAATGGAGATTTTGTCAGTCTTGTGCCCTTCTTCAAGGTAGAAAATAGAAGCTTCTTCTGAGCAGGTATGCCATCTGCCTGAGCCCTTGCTGGAGAGGTGCTTTTGTTCTGGAAATGTTGGTTATTCACATCGGTGGGAAGAAACATTGAAAAGGTTCTTAACTGCAGTTTAAGATTTTATGAATGGCTCTTCTTGCAGCTATAGCTGAAGTAAAGCCCCGAAGTGTTAGATGGTGCTTTTTAGCTGTCACTTGAAGGGATCATCAAGTGTTTAGTCATTTGGAATCGCCAGGTTTGTCAGATTGCTAAGGGATGGCTTCTTGTGGAGTCAGAGGAATGAGACACTTGATCACACAGCCCTGGGTGCCGTTTGTTTTCAACTCCAGTTGGCATCCTCGCCCAGGAGCACTAAGTACAGCAATATCTTTGGATTTCTTTAGGGGGTGGTGTTTGTCTTAAGCTTAAATGTTTACCAGTGCAGCCACATACTAGAAATGGCACAGGGGTTCAGCCTCTCAGGAAATGAGCAGGAGCTCTCAGTGCTGCTGCTGGAGATTGGCAGTAGCAGGGTGACACTGCTCCCAACTGTGGATTCAGCAAGACCTTTCTGGGGTGAAGTCACTTTGCTGTCTGTGAGTTTAGGCTGCCATAAATTATTGTTGCTGAATCAAGAATGCAGTGACCCTAAATAAAGCCTTTTGTAGAAAACACTCTGGTCTTTTAGCCCAGCAAGAAAAGTCTGTTCTGTAGCAGGTGCTGCCTCTTCTGAAGCTTCATTCTGCAGCCCTTCTTGCACCTCTGCTGGTCCCTGGGCTGGGGGCTGTGGTCTGTGCAAATCCCCTCCTTCCAGAATCAGTGCTGTACCTGCTGCAGAGCAGAAATCCTGGGCAGGTGTGCAAAAACCTGTCTTATGCGGGGACTTGGCTAAATGAAATTATTTTCAAACATTTTTTCATGTGTGATGACGAGTCAGTTGTGAAGCTGGCAGGGCAATGGTTTGGGACCTGCTGAAAGATGGGCTAAAAGTGACAGATGCAGAAGAATATTGTCATTCTATCTGATGATGGAATTGTGCTGTCCTTATGGCAAACAGTGACAGGGAGTTAATGCTGCTCCATCCTCCTGGAGAAGGGCCCCAGCTGTGCTTTCCTGAGCTCTGCTTAATCTGTTGGGCTCCCAGCTCATTAATGGACGGTGAACTCAGCCCTGAAATTCTTCTCAAGCCTGGGTGTGACCTTTTGTGGCTTTTTCTGTGTGCCTCTGGGATGTAGCAGCTCTCTGTGCTGTGGCAGACTAGGAGGGAGCCAATGTTTTCCAGGAAGTTTATCTGCAGGTTTGTGGGCTGTGGAACAGGGGCAGTGGGGAGATTCACGACAGGACTGACACCTTTGGTGGGCTTAGGGGGATTTTGCACTCTCTGGAACATGTTTGTGTTGCAAAGGCAAAACTCTGGCAGTGGGCTTAACCTCCCAAGCACAGAGAAGCAGGAACGAGACCAACTGCTGTAAAAGTCTCCCTTTGGAGTGCTTTCTTAGCAACCCAGTAACTGTTCTGCCAATAGATGATAAACGAATGGGGCTTAACTTTTAAGAGATAATGTTAAGCTCCCACAACTGGGCATTGTGCTGGGAGCAGCTAAGCACAGCGAGCTGCCGTGCCTACATAATAAGGTTTTTTGATCTGACAAGTTTTACTGTGACTTCAGAGCAGGCTGGCAGGAGCAAGGACGGCCGGGGGGGAGAGAGGCTGGATGAAATCTGTGCCCAGGGGGTGCCAGGAGGCTGGCTGTAAGCAGCAAAGTCCTGCAGGGGACTTGGAAAATGAGCAATTTATGCCTCATTCCTTTAGGGTTTTTGTCACAGCTAGGTAAGCTTTTGCTGCAGTACCCTCAGAGGTACCTACGTGCCTTTACCTGCTTACAGGTAAAGAGTGTCTGCATGTGAGAGCCACCAAATGCATCCCCTCACACTCCTCCAGGCTGCCTGCAGAACACAAATTGAAGCTTTGCAGATGTACCCAACGTGCCTGGGTAAAACCCAGTGCAAAGTCTGTGAAAAAGCTCAGTCCTTGGTCTAGCAAGGGCTCTCTGAGCAATAGCAAATGCTGAACCAGCTTTGATAGCTAAATTGCTTTAGCTGGCTTTAATGTTTTCATTGCTTAAAAGAGGCAGAGGATATGCTTTTTGATGTGCTGGTTTTAGAGGGTTTTTTTTGAGGAGGAAGGTGTTGGTTGATAAAGTGCACAGAGAAATAAATTTCTTGTATATATCTGAAAATCCTTATTTTGTCTGCATTCCACTTTTCTTCTTATATTTCCTGTCAATTTATGTGCTTTCTGATAAATGCCACCTTTTGGTATAAAACAGCTTGAATATTTAAAACATGGCATTTTGATTAGCTAAACTATAGATTTGCTTTGACATGTCATTTCTTTTGTTCTAAAATGCCCTGACAATTCATATCTGTGGCAGCCAAACAAGCAAATTTATGTACAAAGCTATTGTTCATTCCTGAAGTGTCACTGCTAAATGAGATGGAATTTAAGCATTTGATTCCCCCCCCTCTTTGCATGATGGGAGGTCCATTTCTCAATAATGAAACCAGTTTTCTTGCAAAAATTCAATTAAATGAAATATCAAACATAAATCAGAATGGAGCTCGCTTTGAGTTCCCATATGTGCCTATTGCTGCAGTGATAACACTGGAAAAGGCATTCATTCTTCAAACTGTGCTTTTTGTCTCAGTATTGTTTTTCTGGAGGAAAAAAACACACGTAAAACAACGATGAAAAACAGAAGTTTCATGGTCTATAAAGCCGGTCTTGATGTTCTCAAACTTCAGCGTGTGGCATCCTCTCCCAGAGCACAGTGGGACTCCTGTAAGCAGGAAAAATGTTTGGAAAATGCTGTTTTCCTATCCTCAGGGATGGCTCAGACCATAGTTGTTCATGTGCTGGAGACTCATTGCAATGTCATGTCCATATCTTTCTAGAATCCCTGAAATTGAACATTTTGTTTTCAGACATAATTTCAAGAAGTGTTAATGTCTTTATTTCATCCATTTGTATGAAATAGGAGAGTAAAGCCCTCCCTTGAGTTCTGGTTTCTGAAAATCTTTGCTGCCAGAACCAATGTGGTTTTTTAAAAAAAAAAATTTTTTTTTTTTTAAAGTTTAAAAACCTGCTGATGAACTCATAGTGTGAAAATACTTTTTTTCCCCCCTGTGTTAGAATAAGATTATATAAAAGGCTAACAGGGAAAGGTAGGTTAAAATACTTCAGATATATCTTGGAAAATCTATTTCAATTATGTTCTGTGTGCTTTTAGTGGAGACGATAAATCCTAAAGAATTAAGAGAGCCATAAAGATAAGTGTTATAGGAGAGTACGTCTCACATTTCACCTTTGGAAATTAAAATATTTGCTGTGAAATCAGACGTTATAAGGGTCACTGCTTTGCTGGTGGTCATTAATAGCAGGAGGTGGCTGTTGGAAGAGCTAAGGGAAGCCACTTCCCATAACATGGAAATTAAATGAGCAATTTACTGAAAATTCCCTTCCTTCTGAAATGGCTTGCTAATGGCAGGCTCTGAAGGGAACTTTGCTTTTTATTTCAAATTTGCATTTGGACGGACCATCTAAACTTTTATCTGCCTTGCATGAAATGCTGATTACATTAGCATAACATGAGGTCACTTTTCTGTTTGTCCAGTGTAGCTGGGCCACAAGCAAGACAAATGAGCTGTTTCCAAGATGTTAATGTGTGTAAGTGAGAGCACAGAGCAGCTCAGACCAGAGCTGCCACTCTGCTGTACCTGTGTGAGCATCTCCAGGGGTGTCTGGCGCTGGTAAATGCTGCTCTGCTGCTGCTCAGAGGGAATTTGTGTGACAGGTAACAATTACTTCAGACAGCTCCTGACACGGCACTCAAACCACCCCCAGACTTCATTGTAACATTTCCCCCCAGAAACACAGCAAAACCAATGAGGCAGAGCCTGCCTGGCCTCCTCCTTGTGGCTATGGGAGAGTTGTTGCAATGTCGTAAATGGCCTAATGTGTCTAAATGCGAGCTCTGTAGCTGCCTTTGGGCTCCTGGCTGTGCCCTTTAGTGCTCATCTGTGGTTACTGTCCTGTGGAACGCAGCTCTGGGTGCTCCTATGCTGATTCTTTAACTCCACCCTGTGCCTTGCTTTGTCCCCAGTCCCTGGACTGGGGTGGGTCAGAGCTCCTGGAGCAGGGGTGGCTCCTGCTCAGGGGTTTGTGTCAGCCAGGCTGCACCACCCAGCACAAGCAGCAGGGCTGGTCTGGGGCTCAGATCCCCCAGCAGGGTGGGAGCACCACGGTGTTTGGAGAGGCTCTGTAGAGCTCAAAGTGCTGGTGGTGGTTGTTTTTTTGTTCTCCCAGGGAGCAACCATCAGTCTGTAAAGGCAGTTCAAACACTGAGTTGTCATGGCTCACATGACAGCTTTCTAATAAGTGTTTATTTCTGAGACCCCAAGGTATTGGCTGTATGGGGTGGGTTTTACTTCCTGACCTCTCTGCCTTGTTCTGCAGCAGCAATGATAGCCAGGAGCAGAGCAGGGTGTTCCAGGCACTTCCCTGCTCTCAGTGGTCCCTGGGGGCTGCAGGCAGCAGCTGGGCTGACAGATGAGCAGCTTAGTCCCAGGAGTCCCTCATGCCACAGGCTGGTCAGCAAATCCAACACTTGGGCTTTGTGCTGGCAGTCCCAGGAGATGGAAATCTGTGTGCTTCAGCCTGCTCCTTGCTATGATCCTCCAGTGAGGGGGGAATGAAGAGCTGCAGCAGGAATCGCTTTTTTCCCTTAAATCATCTTTTGACTTTGCATCTTGTGCCTTGTAAGCTACATACCAGAATTGTTTCTTGAATTCTTTACTCATGGATGACATGCTCATAGGCTGGTCTGTGAAAGACACTGAATTTTTTTTGACTGATGTGGTAGTCTGGTCTCAGAAGTGAAACTTTGAAGTTCCTAGGCTCTGGATTCTCCACCCCACAAATTCTTCCTTTTTTCCCTCTCCCTAATGACTATTAAAAACAAAGCTACTCTAGATGAGTTGGTTGGAGAAGTTTGTTTTAGAGATGTGTTACTGATCTGGGGTAGAGAGGCATCTGTTTAACCTTGTTTAGAACTGCATCTCAATGAAAAGCCATACAAAGGATGGGGTGAACCCTGTCAATAGACTTCAAACTACCTTTATTTAGTCAAACTGAGTTCTAGTATGAGTCCTACAGTTTTCTTCCAACACCAGCCCCTATTCTTGTAGCTTTCCTCTGGATTTCTTGTAGTTGTCTTGCATCTTTCTTAACATCTGGCACAGCAGTGTGGATTTGCCATCCAGTTAATATTTCACCATTTGATGATGCAGAGCAGAACAAATTTCTCCTGTTTTATATGTGGCACTCAGCATCACCACTCCTGCCTTCCTGTTCTTGCCACTTGAGCAGCCTTGGCTGCTTTTCCTGCTGTGCTCCTGCCCGTCCTGGTGTGTTGGTCCATGTGGCTCCTGGTGGAGGACATCTCTGCACTCTTGGTTGAGCTAATTGAATCATCTCTCCAATTTGTCAGAAGATTTTGAACTGTAGTCTTGTTTCCCAGAAATTTGAGGATTTTTTTTGTGGTTGAATTTTTTTAATCTCCTCTCCAGTGAGGTCCTAGGAGAGCTCCCTTTTCCATCAAAGGGACGTAGGAGTGCTCTCAGACAGCCTGGGGTGCTGTGCCCTCCCCTAAGTAGCAGTGTCTCTTAAAACCACACATAGTTTGGGTGTCTGTTATGTATTAAGCAATAAGACCAGAAAGATGATTCGCAAAAAATCCAGTTTTATGCCCAGTCTGCTTTCTTTCCTTCCTTTAATACCCTTCCCTTAACTAAGGATGGCCTTTTTAATGTGGAGGATAGTGGCCCTGAGGTTTTGTGCTGTCCCCCATCCCTGTGTGCCCAGTGGAACTGGGGGATGCCGTGCCAGCTCTGAGTCCTTCACGCCCTGCTTTGGGCTCCCCTCCCATGGGAATGTGTCAGCCTTGCTGCCTCTTTCTAAGGCTTCCTGTGTGCCTCTGTTCATGTGTAAATAATGGCCAGTCTGCAGAAATGTCCCTGGATTTGTTCTGTCTAAAGCCATGGGTTTTAATATGCAGCCCCCATCCTGGGTGTGCTTCTGAAGGAGCTGTGAAACTAAAACCACTGGTTTGTCACTTGGCATAAATTTGCTGCCCAGGTGCTCTGTGTGTGATATTTTTTGGGATTTTTAATGTGCAGAAAATGGAACGATGTGGGATGCTGAGAAGAGCTGAGCCTGGTGCTGTGCCTGGTCTCAGGAGTGACTCTGCCTTGGCAGGCCTCTCTTTCATGTTTGCACATACAAATGAAACCTGTGATTCAAAGTGGCCCAACCTGGACTGGGCTTTATGAGTCAGGGGTGAGAGAGACTAAAACATTCATGTGGTGAATATACAATGAGAAATGTGGGAGACAGTGCAAGAAATTCAGTTTGCTGAATCGCTGGAGGACTGTGGAGTTACCGAGCGCTCTGGGCCTCGCTGGGCTTTCAACAGAGATGTAGGAGGAAAAAAAATCTGCCCTTTGGGAACCTGATGGCTAGGTCTGACCTCTCCAGTCTGTTCACTGAATAATTTAAGCTGGTAAGGATGTCTGGAGCTCATTTGATCCAGCTGCCTCCTCAGGGCAGGGGTTGCAGTTTCCAAGTTACCTCTGGAGCTCAGAGCACTGTCCCAGCCCAGGGCCTGGCATCTCCCAGTCTGGTGAGCTTTGCCTGCATTTGGCTCCCTTTCCCTGCTCATGGTCTCTGTTTATTAGTCCTGCTGTTTTTCTGTCTTGGTGTGTTGCTGTTTTCAAAGATGCCTTCTCCCTAAATTCTGATTCACACACTAGAGTTGCAGGGTTGATACCAATAAATGATTTCCTGTTGATTTACCTGGTGCTATTCATGGACATGAATTTTTCTCTTCAACATATTGAATTAACTTGGGTCACTAAGTTTACAGGGGGCACCAGTTAAACCAATAGAACCAGCTTGAAATGATTACCCGATGCCACATGCAGAATACACGAGTTAACAAAAATGATTTAGGGCTCATGGGGTATAGTAATGTCCAACTGCACATAACTGTGAAATATTAAGCTTGGTCCTGGCATCGTTAAATATGATGAATCTCTGTCTCTGACACTGTCCTCCAGTGAGCAATGCCTCCAACAGGCATGGTTCTAATGCAGAAGTGTTTGATGCTTGAGGTGATGTATGAGCATTTTGAATGTTGTCTGCTTTGTGGAGTGCATCTGCTACCTCAGGACTGCCTGGAGTTTCCTCAAATGAAGCCTCCTTGTGTTTGTTCTCAGCACTGGGATGTTTGTGTTTTCAGTTCCTCATTCTTCATTAATGATGTACACAAGTGTCAGCAGAGCCTTCCTCTCGTGTTTGTTGTTTCTTGCAGTCATTGACACAGAGGCATGTGTGATAAAGACTCATCAAAGTCGTCATTACTCTACAGTTATCTGCTCTGAACTGTCTGGTTTGTCTGTAAACCTCTCTTTGATCTGAGCCTGTTTCTGGCTACATACCTCATTATTTACTTTCCTGTAGCACTCCCTTCTGAAGAGCACACGTCTCCTCTTCTGTTTAATTCATGATCAAAATATATTAGTGTTCAGATTTGTCTCCCTTTTTAACACAGGATACATAACAGTGACAAAACCCACCCAGCCTCCCAGTGCTGCTGCTTGTCCTGATCTCAGGTTTGGGCCCCTCCAGCTGATGTCTGCTCCCAGCCCAAGGCAGCTGTTGTGGAAGGACTGTGGGTCTGTCTTGGCTTGTTCCTGGAGGGACTTCAGGCACAGCCAGGAGTAAAACCTGGACTCGTGATTTCCTCCTGGCATAGCTCAGAATCCATATAATGAATTGTTTTTCATTCATAGTTGTGTTTTCCTGGGGAAAACTGACAAAGAAGTCAACACCAACTCGATTTGTGTCTTTCACAGTTGTACTGCAAGAAGTATGTTAAAATATGTCTCTTTTGTTGGGAAGGAAGTAATAAGATGCAGCTAAAAGGGGTGATCATCCCTCTGTACTTAGCATTGGTGAGGCTGCCCCTTTACCCTAGGTTCAGTTTTTGGTCCCTCACTACACTGAGGTGCTGCAGCAAGGCCAGAGAAGGGCAATGGAGCTGGAAAAGGAGCACAAGTCTGATGGGGAATGGCTGAGGGATCTGGGGTTGTTGAGCCTGGAGAAGAGGAGGTTCAGGGATGCCCTTGTTGCTCTCTACAATCACCAGACACGAGGCTGAAGCCAGGTGAGGGCTGGGCTCTCCTCCCAGGTAACAAGTGACAGGATGAGAGGGAATGGCCTCAAGTGGCATCAGGGAAAGTTTAGATGGGATATTAGGAAGAATTTCTTCACTGAAAGGGTGGTCAGGCTGCCCTGGAAGTAGTGGAACATCATTCCTGGAAGTATTCAAAAGGCATGTCAGTGTGGCATTTTGGGGACATGGCTTAGTGGTGAATGAGGCAGTGCTGGGTTAGCAGATAGACTCAATCCTAAAATTCTTTTCCAACTGAAATTACTGTGATTCTACACTCTTGTTCAGGAAGATGTCCTGTACCTGTCCCTGTGTGGCCCCCGGCATGGAGCAGCAGAGCTGGTGCCCAGCCCTGTGTGATCCCAGAGCATTGTGCCCAAGCAGCTCTCCCACAGCCTCCAGTGGGCTTGAGGGGGTGACTCCCGAAACCTCCACCCATAAATATCACTTAAACCCAATTATGTGAAACAATGGCTGTTGCTGGGTGGAGGCAGGGGTGCTGCCCAAGGCCCTGGCTCCCAGCTCCCAAAATCTGTGCGCTCAGTGTCTCCCTTGCAGCTGTGATCAGCGCCTCGGGTCTTCCGTGAGCGTTTGTGTGGGGAGAGCAGGAGCTGGAGAGAATTCCCTGGAAGCATGAGAAGGTAACATTGATCATCAGCACCCAGAGATTTGGCACTGTGTGTTCAGTGGCAGTTTGGCATGCCAGTGAGTTGGTTACACTCTGTTGTGAGTTTTCATTATTATTTTCTGCAATGAAAAGTATTAAGTTAAGGGATATAGACCAATATATGAGTGAAATTCTATTAATAATGTAATGCCTATTCTTGGTGGTCTGAGATTTCAGTTGCTGGTATCTCCATCTCCTCCTCTTTTATCTTGGTTTGCAGGTAGATGAAGGTGTGGTTGTTCTTTATCCATATTGAAGGATCAAGACCCCAAAAATTTATGTTCTCTAATGTAAAGGCTGCAAATAAACACAGCAACTAGCTGGGTGCTGTTGAATGCTGTGGTAATTACAGAACATTAAATGACATTTGAGATAAAATCCCTTATGAACACACAACGGCTGTCAAGGTCAGGGTTTAACAAAGCTTATCATTCCCATGCCTTAAAATGCAGATTGCACACCAAGTCTCAAATGGCCTCCTAACAGTGCAGAAGCTTTTTCCAGCCTTCAGTAGCACAGAAGTTTGAGCATTTCTCCTGAAATCAGTGAACCGTTCATGAAGTCAGTGCTGTTGTGAATTTAGCTGTTGAAGAGATTGTTTAATTCCATTTGGACACTTGAGAGCTTATTGATAGCTTAGAGCTTGCATCACAGAGTTTTTGCTTTCTTACAACACTTAGTATGCTGTTAAGGGAAAGTTTGCTGATCCCAGTTTTATACAATTAGCCAAGTAAGAGAGTTTGCTTTTTTTACCTTTTTTTTTTT
>VWZP01000869.1:212407-226509 GCA_013396995.1 Dicaeum eximium
TGCCCCCAAACAAAGCTGAGCCTGGGTAACTGCAGGGAGAGGCTTAAAAACCCAGCCTGGTCTTGCCTTAGAGTCTAAGATGTCAGGAGACAAATGAAATGAGCCTGCCTCGTTTTTATTAAATGCCCTTGATTTTTAGCCTAATGACTTCTTTTTACTGCTTTGGGTGGGCACAGAGTGAGCACAGGCTTTGCTGACCAGAAACCCTCTGCTGCAGGACAAACATGCCTGTCTGTCCCAAACCTGGCTCTCCTCTGCTCTGCTTTTCCTGCTGCCCCATTTGCCTGATCTTGTCACTGCTGAGCAAGGTTTCAGCCTGCCTGGAGGAGCATCCCCTGTGTGTGCTGCTGGCAGAGGGGCTCAGGTGTGCTCCTGGGGGCTCTGCTCTGAGGACACCCCCAGGTTCCCCTGCATCTCCTCACAGCCTCCTGAGCCTGCTGCTGAATTTCCTTGTGTGCCTGGGGTGCGATGGCACTTGGAGAGGGGAGGGATGGCAAGATGTGTGTCACTGTGTGCCCTTCCAAGTGCTCTGCCAGCTCCTGGGAGCACTGAGCATGAGCTGCTCATGCCTCATTCTGCAGCCTTCTCTTCCTGCCCTCTGGCTCCAGCCTCCCTGTGCAGGAGCTCTGGCACAGCACAGCCACGGGAGCCACGTGCTTTATAACTCAGTTTACCCAGGCTGAAGAGGATTGTGCTGCTTCTGCTGTCACTTTGACAGATGTTTGCACTTCACAGGCTGGATGGACTCGCTGTGGTTACGTTTTGACTGAGGCATCACATAAAAAAAATTAAAATAATAGGAAAATCCCAATAGCACAGCCTGCCAGGGTTGGTAGGGCTGGTGAGGTGGGAGAAAGAATCAGCAGTCCTGGGCAGCATTTTCTCACTGGATAGCCATTTCTAATTTTAACAGGGTCTGCAGGCACTCGCTTTGCTGCTTCTGCTGTTGAAGTCGTGCTTCCTGAGCAGGCTGCTTAATTACAGTGGTTTAGCTCAAGTCTGTTTGAATTTTTTTTTTTTTTGACTAGCGGGTATGAAATGGAATTGGATCTCTCTGGAGCATTGAGATTGGTCAGAGCAGAAAGAGCAAGAAGGGAAAGTTACTTTTAAGTGGGATTATTGAGAAACTTGCATCAAAGTTTGCCTGGTTTTATACCCATAATACCATTTATGCTGCTGTTTATGTGGCTGGTGTAAGAGAGCAGAATGTAGCCTGTAATTTGGGCTGCAGCTATTCACAGACCAGGCAGCACACTGAACCAGATGAAGCCAGATGCCAGCTAAATCAGCAGCATCCTCTTCCTCCTTTTTTTTTTTTTTGCATCACAGAATTATATGTATGGGACTTGCTTGAATAATATCAATTGAGAAGGGAGAACTTGCCCCACTAATCATGAGCTTAAAATAGAATATTTGTCTCAAAGTTGTTGCTTATACTTTGCTTTACATCTTCTGTCTTGTGCCCTGTGCTGCTCAGTGGCTATGAGGCTTGTTGGTCCAAAATCACAGTTCCCTTTAAAAAAAAACAAAACAAACCTTTATTTCAGTAAGATAAGATGAAGAAAGCTTTAAAGCTTTTCAAACCAGAGAGCACATGTCGACCCTCTTGGGATTGTTGGTAAAAATTGATGCAAGAGACCAAAATTAGAGAGAGGAAATGATAAAATGCTCCCCCCACTCTTTTTTTTTTTTTTTTTTTTCCTGACTGACTTTAAAATATTCCCTTCCTGCAGATGGCTTGCTGTGCTGGGATGCCCCATATGTGGCATCATGTGTGTGCAATTACACATTTTGTCTTGATAAGTTCGACACGTTTCTGTAGCCGGCTGTTAGTCAGTCATCAGCTTCAGCCCCCCTCCAAAGAGCCAGGGCTGTTCCTCCTTAATAACATTTTAGATCCTATTTCTTCTCAGCTGAATGACAGATATTAGCATATTCCTTTGGAGGGTGGTGCTGGGTGTTTGTACCAGTTGATGGAGTATTGGCAATCACAGATATTCTGTTTGTCATTTAGCTCAGTGAGAAAAAAAAAGTGTCTGAATCTAATAATGGAGAGCACAGAAGCAGTGCTGGCAGCCAAACGTCTGCTTTAGCCCTAAATCACTTGTTTCCTAAAAGGAAAACAAATCTGAAGTGTGAAAATACCTTGGAGGGGTATTTTCCTGTCCATGGGAAGTCGCAGGTACTGATGGAACCCAGCACATGGGGTTTATTGGACTGAATAAGCTTACTGCTGCTTTGTGCATTATTTTTTTTTTTTTAAGTGAAGAAGGCATGTTGTCTTTCTGAATAACTCTTCCGCATGGGTATCTGTGACAGCTCTTCTGTCTGGCCTTGCTCGCCTGTCAGTATTAGGGGTGGATCCTGGGGGTCTGTTGAAAGAAGCCTTGTAAAGGACAAGGTGCATTGCTGGGATTGAAATTCCTGTTGCTTCTAATGCGACAGATTCGGGTGACTAACTGTCCAACAAACCCATCTGTTTGGGATTTAGAGGAAATACAGGAAAAGCAGGAAAATGCCTGCTCCGTCAGTAGTACAGCATTAGAGCACACAGTGGGAACGGTTCTAGTCCATCAGCTGCAAAAATGATCTCCATCAATAAATAGCACTTTTCTGCACACAGGACCTGTTTTACTCTTCATGCATGTGCCTGAATTAGGAATTATGCTATTAAACTAGCTGTGAGCAGAGTGGTGTGTGCAGACAGGAGTGAAGGCTGCTCATGCCTCATTCTGCAAAGGATGCAAAGGGAGGACATTCCCTCTCCCCGGGTGCAGCTGGATGGACTCACTACAGCCTGTTGCTGTGTGCCTGTTGCTGTGTTAGGCTTTTTGGGTTCAGTTGTCAGTCAGGACTACAAGCCAGAAATTAGTAACCCTCATATAAAAGTTTCTGGTACAGCTCTTTCTCAAAGCAGGGGAAACAATTATGAGTTGCAATCACAGGTCACAGAGTTCCTGCTGCTGGTCCTTCCCCTTGCTCCCCTCTGCCCTGTACCCACCCATTCCTGTCTTGCTCTCCTTTTGTCCTCACCTCTTTGTTGAAGGCACCTTGGTAGTTCTTGTTCTGGTCCTTTGCTAACCTGAAGGTGTCCCAGACAGAACGTGGGTACTGCAGAGGGACAGATGTGCTCTACGGCACAACAGTTCCGAAATTGAAAAATTAAAAAAAATAGAATTGTCCCAGTGTTAGCAATAGTTGGCTAGTAACTGCTGGCCTGCTGCTTTACCTCAGTCTGTTCAGCCCCTTGTGGGGGCTGCTCTGGTGCTGTGCCCCATTTCTGTTGCTCTCACCAGCTGCAGGATGGAGGATTTGGACACAGCCCCTGGAGCTGGGATGGCTGACACATCCCCACAGCAGTTAGCTGCTGGATGTGAGGTATTGGCTTGTCTGCTTGAAGGTCCCTCTTGCAGCCAGGAGGGTATTAAAGACCACTCTGTGCAGCAACACTGAGGATCCCTTTGATCCATGAACTCCTTGTGGAGGGCTAAGGAAGAAATTCTTACCAAGGCAAGTTTCCAGCATTTCTCTTAGCAGCTTATTAGCCCTGAGCATTCTTGGATAAATTCACCCTGGCATCTCTCCTGCAGGACCGCAAAACATTTATTTTTCAGTACAATAGATCTGCAGTTGCCACCTGTAGTGTTGGGTCACTGTCCTGTTCAGAAAGCCCTGACAATGAAGCAGTCAAGGCCAACTGGATGAGTGGTGCCTGAGACCTGTGTCAGCACAGGAGCCAGACTTCTTAAAAGATATAAAAGACACACTTCTTATTCCTCATGGCAGAGTCTTCTGCACTGCTTCTGAACTGAACCCTTGAGAGAGGCACAGAAACAGGCCGTGGTGGGCATGGGCAGAAAGGTGGGTGATCTTGGGCAGGTGGATTTTGTTTTGCCAGCATGGGGGAAGCAGGATGTGGAGAGGATAAGGATGAACTGGGCAGCATGGAGTAAATCTCCCTGCATGAGTCAGTAAGGAAGATTTCTGGCCTCTCCTGCACTGATGTTGGCAGTCACAGGTGCCCTGGGATGGACGTGGTGGCTGCTAGGCTGGGGACTGAGCTCTGGGTTTAATGGGCTGAAGTCCTGGCAGAGATATTGAGGATGTGTCTGAGACTTGGCTCAGCCCCAGGCAACTGTCCCAACTTGCCCTTTGTGCCTTCCACACCAAGGGATTTTTTTATTATCATCAGGCAGTCAGGACTCTTGCAATATGCTATTAGTTGTTTTAATGCTATTTTATTTGTTAATAAATTCTTTTAGCTGTAACTTTAATCTGTAATGCTTTGGAATGGGGTGCCTAGGGAGGAAAGCAAGAATCCAGAAATCACGTGAAAGCTTTTAATAAACCATCAGCCCTTCCTACAGTGCAGTCCTGTGAGAATTATGTGCTCTGTGCACGAGTGAATTCTCTCTCAGCCTTCCATGGGTGGCATCATTTTGCCCTCAGCTGGCACAGCAATGCTTGGCTGCTCTCTTGAGTGTAATAAATGGGGCATAACTTGTTTTCTTAGTGTTGGGGGACAGCAGTTCCAGAAAATAGACAAATACTTTAGGAATAGTGGGCTTAAACGTGTCACTAAAGCCTTCCATGGTGCTGGGCTCCTTCCTTGTCTGGGGTGATGACAGAGCCCCTGCTGAGACGCCCGGTGTTGCTGGTTCTTGTGCTGCTCAGCAGAGCTTTAACAACAAGCTGTGTTGAATTTGCAAGCAGTAGAGCCCAAGCAGTGTTCTCTACATGAAAGGTGCACCCAAAATCCCTGGAGCAGGCTCCATCCAGGCCCTTTGATGCAGCTGGCACAGCGGTGGTGCTTGCTCTGTGTCTCCACTGCTGTGATTGTGGGATATGTTTTGTCATTTTCCAAGAAAAGCTTTTATTTCAGGTTGAATTTTTTTTTCTGTCATAGGGGAGAAATTAATTACCACCCTTGCTCCTCTTACTGCCCTGAAGAGCAGAAATAGTCAAGAACTTAATGTTCAAACAGCTTTAAAAACCAGTATCTCTAAATGTCAAGTTAATGTGCTCTGGGAACAATGTGACTCAAGGACCTGGTATGAGCATCAAATTGCATCTGCTGCCACAAGGACTTGTGGGATTCTCTGAGGAAAGCACAACAGGGAGATTGAGGGTTTATTTCAGCTTTTTTCAGTCTTTCTTCTAAAAGTAAAGTTTTATTTTTCTCATGCCTGTCCTCTCCACAAATGCAGCCTGAACCTGTCTGAGATGGCAGATTAAAAATGAAGCCCTCATGAATGAGAAATGCAGCCTGCATTTTTTATGATGGCGGAAAAAGTAAACCTGTTTTAAAATGTGCATATTTTTAAGAACGTAAATGACTAAGTAGGTGAGAAGTAGGTATCAATAAATATTTATTCCAAAGAAGTAATTTCTCAACAGAATTGGAAATTGTCTCATCCTTTTAGGCAATTAAAAGTCAATGTTTGTTTTTCAGAGTGGAAGTAACATTTTTCCAGTTGCTTTTGGAGCGTGGCCACTGTTGAGTGAAAAGTTTCACAGCTACATGGCATTTTTTTCAGAATAACTGCACTAAAAGGACAGGCTGATTTATAGGATGGATTGTAATGATCTTGAAATGCAGGGGAGGAAAAAACTCGCAGAGTTAACCCAAATGTGAAATTGTTCTCTGAAAAAGAACTTGGAAATGGCATTCTGTAGTCTCCAGGTGGGCAGATGGTGAGTGCTGGGCCTGGGTCACATCTACTCAAGGTGTGAAATTGCTGTGGAGGTTTACAAAATTGAGACAAATAATATCTTCACATGAGCCTTATTTTACAGACCAGGTAAACCAATTAAAGCTCTGAGAAAGATGTGAATACAGATTGATGATCTCAAATACAGTTGGTCAGTACATGACTGGCTTAGGTACACCCACCACAGGAACTCAGGGCCCCGTTTCTGGGGTTTTGGGGAGGAATGTTGGTGCCCCCTGAGCCCTGTTTCCTGTTTCTCTTTGGAAGCCTTGGTGTTGCAGGCTGTGGCATGTGGAACAGCTCAAGGAGCAGAGCAGTGATCACCACTCTGGGCTGTGAAATGCTGGCTCTGACCACTTGACCTGCTGTGCTTGGGTGGGAATTTCGGGTAGCGAGAGCCGCGGGTCCTTGGTGCCCGAGGGGCTCCATCAGTGCAGATGGTCCCTGCCCCTCTCTGGGCATCCTGGCCATGTCACCCAGGTGCCCCAGGGCTGGTCACCTCTGTGGCCAGGAGCTGGTCCTGCCTTCCTGGAGTGGTCAGCCCTGTTCTGAGGTCACTGCCACCAAGACCGCAGCACTTAGGCGAGGCATTTAATTTTGTGGGAATAATCAGAGGGAAGCGTTTGGTTTCCTCCCACTTACCTTTTAAATTTGTGTCGCCTCTTGAAGCGTGTGCCTGTGCCTTGGCTCAATGGCTTTTTACACCGGCTGCTCTAAATGCATTTTAAAGAGCTGAGGAATGCACACACAGCAAGGTCGTATAAATTAATAATTATCTAAGTGCTTCTGCCCTTTTCTGCCTCCGGAATGGAGGTGAGGAGGGAAAAAACTTTTAACTGCCTTTTTTTTTTTTTTAAATCTCCCAAACTCGTTTTCAGGGCTGATCCTGGGCACTGTTGTTTCAGCCACAGCCTTAGGCCGATTTGACTTCGTCACTTCACTGTCACGTTGCCTGTATTTGAGCCAGTACATGAATTTTCGTTTCCAAACGTGTTTGGGTTTGTAATTCACACAGTGCAAATAGATTAATCACAAGCCACGCAGAACTTGTAATTATTAAAATGTGGAGTACAGAAGAGGTATAAATCATGACAGTGCTCCTTTCCAGCTGCCAATTAAAAATGGGAATTTAAGCTGCCTGAGCATGGAGGGTTTAGGTTGGGAAGTTTCTGTGTCTTGCAGAAGAGTTAATGAAGAAAGTGCTTGCTCATAACTTCTCATTAAGCAACAACTGGATTTATGAAATACTGGCACTAGTGGAATAATTAGGAGTTTTGTATTATTGATGAGTTGGACTCTTAAAGAGGGACGCATTATCTCAAAGAGTGCCAACCCTGAAGCCTGTGCTGGTGCTCTCTGCAGGGGCTGGAATCTGCCTGGACCACGAGGAGCCTGCCTGGGCTGGGCAGGGTGCTGGGAAGAGGAGCACATCCTCAGGTGGGGTCCTGCTGCAGCCAGGCTGTGACCCAGCAGGGGCTGTGGGATCAAAGTGTGGGACAGGGTCTAAATCTGCCCTCCCTCCTCCTCAGTCACCTGGGAGTGATGCCAGGGGGTAGGGGCACCACTTGCTGAGGGGTGGGGGTTACACTGAGGTTATCCAGGGGAGAGGGGCTAAACCAGGAGAGGAGACAGCAGGGATGCACAAATGCCATTTGCTGCTTTTTTTGCCCCGTTCTTTGGTATTGTGTTAGTGGTACCCAGCACAGCGGGGCCCCCACGCCAGCACCCTGCCAACGCTGTGCCCATGGGGCAGGTATCAGGAACCACAAGTTTTACTGACTTTTAGTACCAGAGCAGAGTCCCTTTCCTTGTGGGGCCAGAGTTGGTCTTGCACATTGTCCAGGGAAGCCTCAGCCTTCAGGCTCCCAGGGCTGGCAAGGCAGCAGGCTGGGCTGGTGGAGCTGAGCAGCCCAGGGCTCTCCATCACCATTCCAAGGGACTGTGGGGACGTTAGGCAACCTTGTAAGCCTGTTGTAATTTTAAAGTGTTTTGATAATGTTTCCCTCAGCTTTAATGTTACATATCCCTGCGTATGCTCCTCAGTAATTGAAAGGGATATCGGGCAAATTTGATCTGTCTGGCTTTGACTTATGCTGTCCTTATCTTGGCCTTCGTGTCATTAAGAAAAAAATTGGTATTGATCTGAGACTATACCACTACATTGTGCTGCAATTTTTCTTCCTTGCTAGTAGAATATAAATCGATAAAAGGCAGCTGCTTGTGACGTGGGGCAGATATGATGCTGTCATTTATATATTGTAAATCCAATGATAGCTGATCAAATCAGTGCGTCTGCTGTTCCAAACCTGACATGATTGAATTGTCAATAAAAGAGATTTTACAGTAAAGGAAGTTCTGCTGGCGGTGTAAATGCCTGGAAGCCTCACTAAGTTTGATACAAGATGAAGCAATAAGCTAGGCTATCATTATATAATTCCAACAGCCAAAATATTTGGATACTTGTGTTCTCACACAATACTGGAGCTGGAGGGAAACCTTTTATTGTAACTTGTTTGAAGAAGAATTATTCTGAGACTGAGGAATATGGATGGCTTCTTCTGAAATGAAAGTATGTTGGTGAGGACTAAGAGAAATAGTGGAGGACTTGTTTGAACTGAAGATGTGCAGGCTCAGGTCATTAACAGGAAGGTTATCAAGTGTTTCTGTTTGCTTGGAAACAAATCTTGGAGGAAGGAATGTGACTGATAGGATGGTAAGAAGAGACTGGCTCTGCTCCTCTGTGGAGTCTCTGTGAACATGAAACCAGAATGTGGCTCGTGGTTTNGCAACGAAGACTGTTTTATGATAAATCTGTTCATGAGCCTTTTCTTGGGGGTTAGGCTGGAAGATGCTGCAGCCAGTGCAAGGTGGTGCCGAGCCTTTTGAGAGCTGATGGAGCTGCTGCTGTAACTTGCCTGGGTTGATTCAATTTCTGCTACCCAAAGACCTCCCTGTACCATGTCTCAGTCCAGCTGGAGAAGTTGTTCCAGCAGGGAGAGAGGCTGGTGTGCAATCTGCTCCCCTGCATCCCCCAGTGGAGCGTGCTGGAGTGGAGATGGAGGGGAAGAGGACTCAGGGGAACACATGGAAATATGCAGTAAAATCTAAGAAAAACTGTGCCTTGCCATGCTCCGAAAAGACCTTGCACATTCAGAGCACATGAAACTCTTGGACACAGCCTCGTGTAGTGTTTTTTTTGTGACACAATTTGGTGAGACCTAGTGAGGTCAGATGAGGCTGTGAGATGATCCTATAAGGTCTTGACTGGATCCTGAAGGCATCCATGTAGATGGTCACCCATGGGAATGTGTCTGCACCCAGCAATGTGCTACTTTAAACTTGTTCATTCTCTTTGAATACATTTTCCAAAGTTAAATGGCCAGCAGTAATGTGAGCTTTCATTTCTACAGATGAGCTTGGACCAGCTGCTTCCTCGTGCCAAGGGTTTCCTGCCTTAGGAACGGAGAGCTCTGTGTCCCTGCCCTGTGCAGCTCCTGGAGACTTTCCCCACAATCTGCTGGAGGAAACCCCATTCTCTGCCCTGCATTTCTGCTCCACTTCTTCCCTGCTTGGTAGTTACTCCTGGACCTTGCTGATGGCCGTAGCTTTTAAAGGATGTGCTAATTCAATTGCTTGTGATGGACTGTGTTCTTAATCTCTTTATTGTGTTTCACCAATTTAGCTAAATCCTAAATCCATTAGGTGCTTTCAGATTGCTTTACAAGTGTCCAGAGGAGGTGTTTGCAATAAATCCAGCCTAATTCTCTCTGCAGACAGGGTTTTAAGACTTCAGGCCCAGGCTGGAAGAAGAGTTTAAGACTTTCAGGCCTGGCCTGAAAGGACTGATGCAGGAGTGGGCTCACATAGGAACATGAAGAACAAGAAGCAATTTAGCTTCTGCTACTTTACTTTTTTTTTTTTTTCCTACCATCTAGTTGATGTTGCTGTGTACTTCACTTTCTTGATGGAGGGAAAAACTTTGAGATGCACGTGCTGAGAAACCAGCTGTGGGGACACCCAGTCCTCTTTCACAAAAAACAGTGGGGAATCAAAATGATGTTCTGTTTGTTAAGTGAGGGTGACAAAGCATTTCCTGTAATACTCTTCCTTTTTTTCCCCTCCTGCCACTTGCTAACTCTTTCTTTTCCCTGTTCAGTTTGCATTGCTTTCATGCTGCTTAAGCCAACAAAAATGCTTTGTTTTAGGACAGGAAGTGTAGCTAATAATTCACTCAGGAGCTACAGAAATGAGCTTTTTCTCCCTAATTTTCCTTTCCCAGCTCTGGAGGGGAACTCTGGAATGTGGCTGGCTCTGGGGGTGCCATCACACCCCGGTGCTGGGGAGGGTGGGAGCCCCAGCCCCTGCAGGGTTCCAGCTCTGGTGCCACTCAGCCTGCAGGGAAAACACGTCTGAGTTTCCAGTGCTGCATCTGGGAGGAATCATTTGTGGTTTCTGGCTGTTTGGAATGGCATCTTGTGCTTCTATACTGCTCGTTCTGTCTGGGAATAAATGGCATGTCAGCTTGGGAAATGGGGAAAGGTAAGATGCCCATGTTTTAAAACTGGTTGGCTTTGTTAATATGTAAAGGTAAAGGCTGGGACTCCCTCAAATCAGGGTAGGGTTACACTGATGCTCTGGAAGGAAAAGAAGTAAAACTGCTCAGGGGTTTTATGGCACTGTATCTTAAGTTAGTCAGTCTTTGGGAGATTTGGGTATATTTTTATTTTAGAGGGGAAATAAACATTCGGATGGAACATGAGCGTCTTCATAGGAAAGATGAATTTGCAAAATGTTTTGCTGTCTCACTTGAGTGGAAGCATGTGGTTTTCAGTTCCCATAACCTCGAGGCATTACAAAATCATGATTAAAGCCCTAAGAACAATGTGATCGGCATTAAAATTGGTAAGTTTGAAAAATGATACACTGTGAGGTTTTCCTTAATTTACTTTTCTTGTCTGCCAGCGCTGCAGGTCACAGTTTCAAGCTTTTTCCCACAGCAGCAAGGGCTGGTTGTTTTGGTTTTTAATTGTAAACTGAGGTCTTTATGTAATCTGCTCTGTCCAAAGCTGGGGCTGCGGGAAAACAACAGATTGTGCAAGCTCTGAGAGCAATTCCAGTGCTTGGGAATAGATTCAGCCTTTGTCAAAAGTGAAACTTTGCTACAAATGTCACTTACTGAAGTGGGGAGTGTGCCAGTTGGAACCCAGATGGTATTTATATTCCCTAAATGATAAGGTATGAAAATATTCACCTTGCAAAAAGCAATCGTTCTCATTAAAGGTCGATTTAATAGCTATCTCTCTCTGATCTTTTTGAGGAAGAAAAATACACTATTGACTTTATATAAAAATTGGATGATAATTTAGGTAGTGCTTGATGATGGCAAATCAGGAGCACAGCAGTGGATGTAGATGACATGTCCAGCATTTTACATGGTTACCCTTTTTTTTAAAAGTCACAGCCTGTTTAATTCATGGTTAATGATGGTTAATTCATTCATGTGCAATTAAAAATGCCCAATGCAGACTTCCTGGAGACTGCACATAAAACACAGAGGCTTAGTAGGGTATTAGAGATTCATCTGGGTGCCTGGAATACAGAGGATCTTTGCTTTGGCTTGTCTAAGTGGTCTTTGTTGAACTGATAGCTGCTAACTTTGTTTAACTGATAACACATGTTGTGCTGTTACTGGTGTTGACCTTTTCCCAGTTAAACAGGCTTAAAATGAAAGTGTTTATGGGGAGATTCTGCAGCCCTGGCGTCCATGGACTCTTTGTCTGGGCAGAGGGGGGGTTGGTGTCTGGGGCAGTTCAGCAGAGCGCTGTGTGTTTGTGGATTTTAATGGCTCTTGTTCCAGAAGGCTTTAACACCCTTCTGCACAGCCACCCTGGGCAGGACCTGCTTTCTCCATTGCCAGTCTGGGTTTAGCCACTGTGGTTTCATTACACTTCAGGTTTCTCGAGCATGTAGAATGCAGTCAGATTGGGACCAGGAGGAGGAGGAGGAGGAGGGAGGTTTTGTGCAGCCTTGGGCTCGGCAGTAGCAGAGCTGCTGCTGTGTGCAAGGAGAAATCAAGAGAGCGTTCCATGCCCCACTCTGGAGCCTTCAGAGAAAGGCTGGGTCCTGGTCTGTGGGGGCCTGCTCTGAGCTGCTGCTTCTGGACATCAGGAGGAGCTTTCCCAAAATGTGTCACAGTGAATGGACTGAGTTTGGGGAGAAATGTCAGCGATGGAGCGAGTCCATCCCATCTGATCGCTGGCAGCTTTTCACTGAGCCCTGGGCTGAGCCTGCTGAGAGCCTCCAGGGAATCTGTGAGGTGTTTGTAATGGAAAAGCACATGGGGAGGGTAGCCAGTGTTGCAGTGTGTCTGTGGTTAAGTGTTCTCCAGAAATGTTTTCGGGGAAGCAGGGATGCCATAGAGAATTTCTGCTCTTCTGCTGGGTCCAGCTCTTTCCCTGCCTCCAAAGGTCCCTCTGATGAGGGCTCAGGGTGTCTTTGTTGTCTTTGCATCAGAATTCTCTGTATGTGAACCTGAGCGCTTTTCCCCCTTGGTTTTTCTCCATGGATATTAAAAAAAACCAGGAGTTGATTCCCAAAGCAACTGAATAATTGTACCTAAATTGTTATAACCTCTCAGCTAGGTCAGTGCTTCCACTGGAAGAGGAGGTTATGGATGGGAGGAGAAGCAATGTGAAGGTTTAGAAAAAGGTGATGCCTTTTCTTATTCATTGGAGGACGTCTGTAGAGGAAAGTGTGCAAGCAGTTACTCAAAGGCTCACTAACACATTAAACACCTGCAGAGGGGCCATTTTAGACAGGCCATAGTGCATTATGTCTTTGAAATGACCCTCATGGGCTCTGCCCTCCCTGTCCAGCAATAAACTAATTCTCAGGACTAATGGTAAAATTCTGCAAGGCATGAATTCCTAACTTAAATAGATTTACAGTGAGTTAATAGATCTTACAGCATATATCTTGCAACCTATTTGTGGTGGCATCATTTTAACACGCACAGTAATTGAAAAAATTGTCAGGATTTACAGTCTTTTCTGATCTGTGTTTATTGTACCTGGGAAAGACTCCATAATGGACATAACATTTGAAGTATGGGCACAGAGCTTGTGTGGGAGTGTTCAGACAGGAGGTCTCTCTGGGTGGTAACTTTTCCTTGGGAAAAGGGGGATTTTGGAATAATGAGCAGCTAATACTTCACAAATGCCACCAAGAGGGTCACATGTGCCAAGAGTTGCAGAACAGACAAATCAGAACAGTGTGTAATGATGAAGATGAACCTTCAGCTTTGGAGGTAATATATTCTCTGTTGGTTTCCACGTGCAGCCTTTGAAATACATGATCTTTATTTTGAGAGGACTATGATGAAAGTACCCTTTGGAAAAGCTGTTTTCCCAGGCATATTTGTCCTTGCTCCTTTTGTTATCATTGTTTGTAAATCAAAAGTTCTATTGATCTGGAGATTGTGTTAAACCATGTCTAAGCAGTGGTTGCTCTATTACTGAGAAAAGCAGCTGCCATAAAACTTTTGGTAAATTTATCGATCAATACTCTCCACGTTCCTCTTCAGAAAAAGAACAAGCTGAATTTTAATTTACTGGGAACGCAGCTGAACACGTGGTCCCCGTGGGGCAAGGGATTTAAGCCTGTGAGGAACTTTCCAGAGATGAATAGTGCCATTACTTTGCAGAGGATTATCCATGTTCTTGAAGGAAAGCCTCTCTGGAGCAGGCAGTGGAGCCTCTGATCGATTCCTGGCAGCTGTGGTTGCAAGTCTTGCTCTTGAGAGCCAAATTATCATCTCGTGGTCCCGTTACAATGGTTGCCTTGCTCTCACAGGGGGGAATAAGGAGATGATAAAACATTTTCCTTGTAAAATGAGTGTTAATCAAACCAGGGCTTTGAGCCAGGATGAGCAGGATGCAGGAGCCATGTGGAATGCTGGGTATGGACCAGCCACGGGCTCAGCTGGTGCCACCAGGACGTGATGTCCCAGCTTCTGCTTCCTCCCTGGGCTGGGACCTGCCCATGCACCAGCTTTGAAATCAAAGACAAAACCAATAAATCAAAGGGAACCCACAAAAAAACCCCAAACCAACAACCCCTGAAAAAGCCAAGCAAACAACCCCCCTAAAACAAACAAAGGCAACCCACAAAAACCCAACCAAAAAAAAAACCCATCAAACCATCTGCCCCCACAAACAAGCAAACCAGTTTTCATCAAAACAACCTCCCCCCAGCAAAACCACTGGTGTTCTGGGGGGCTCCACTCAAGGCACCACAGAGGAGGGAAGAGAAGAAATGAGTCTAGTTTTTGGAGAGTGCTGAGGCTGGAAACTGGGGCCATGGCTAGGTCTTTTTTTTTTTTTTTTTTTTTTT
>VWZP01000869.1:226528-328418 GCA_013396995.1 Dicaeum eximium
TTAAGGATGGAAATTGTGCCTGGGGTTTGTGTGCCTGGCATGCCCTGTGTCCTGTTACAGGGGTGCTGCTGTGGTGTCCTGTGCCAGCCCCTGTGGTGTTTCAGACAGGAGAGGGCTTGGGTACCCTGCTCCCTGATGCTGCTAAAATATTCTGCATATTCTGCACATTCTGAGTGGGTCAGGTGCTGCCAGGGAGCGTTGGAGTGGCTGCTTGCACGTGTGCTCCTGAGGCGAGCCACAGTCTTATTACCATGTTGGAAACCTCTGTCCTTCTCTGAGGTGTCTTGAGACAAAACTAATTTGAAAATCACTGAATTGCTTTTGGGAACCTGGATGTTGTTCTGTGTCTTGGAAACAGTCACTCCTCAGGGGGAAGAGTTACACCAATGTTGGTTGCTGTGTATTACTGAGTAAACTGATAACAGAAATAAAGGGGCTGGAGTGACTAAAAAATGGTCAACAGGTGCCCTGATGTAAGTGCAATTCCTACGTGTTACTGTAGGATCAAGAACTGATCTTCTGCCATTTGCTTTTCATCAGACAGTTGAGATAACTTTAAAGAGAATTTGGCCAGGAGAGATTATTAAAGAAGGAATTTGCTGCTTAAATAAATAGTCTACTCTCCATTGTTGGCGACTTAGCAGGCTGATAAAAGCCCTCTGGAATGAAAGGGAGCCTGGAAAGCCCTCTCAGATCTGCCTTGCTCTAAAGTTACTGAGGCCAATGCACTTCCAAAGAATTTTTTTTTTACTTTTTGAATACAAGCTCAGTTTGAGCTGGTGGCTTGCTTTATCTTCATTTATTCTGATGAACAAAGGAATTTGCTAGGCTTGCATTTTTTCAGAAGTTGCTTATAACTTTTAGTTTAAAATAAATGGAAGAACTATGCTAACTGTTGTCCTGGTCTTTAGAAATGCTTGGCTTGTAAATTTGGGTGGGAGTGCATGAAATCACTTGCCCTCTGCTTGATATGTGTGACTTGTCATTCATCTTTGAAGAGATATGCTGCTTTTTTGATATCTTGAGAACCCCATTAGGTGGATGTTGCAGCCTCCAATTAGTAAAATAAGGCTGTGTGGGTGACCATGTAATGGGGTTTTATTGGGGTTTTTTTTGTGGTTATTTTGTTTGTTTTGTTAGGGTTTTTTGTTTTTGTTTGGTCTTGTGTGTTTATTTTTATTTTGGGGGGGGGTGTGGATGTGAGAAATGCTTTAAAAATAAAACCAAAACAATCCTAGATGTGCTTTTGCAGTGGTAAAATGCTTGGGTCTGTGATTCCTGCTCAGTTACCCAGGGCAGAGAGGTCTTTTCCTGAGGTTTTTGTAGCTATTCCTGCTGCACTAGGCTGTGCTCCCTGGCTGAGCACCTGGCTTGAAATAAGGGCTGTAGCTGGAGTCTGTTGTCTCTGCAGCAAAGTGAAGAGGTAAGACAGACTAGGAGCAAAGAAAATAAGTACTTGGGATAAAAAAAACAGGGAAGGTGAACTTGAACCCCCCGACCCTTATGTGGGTTTCAGCATCAGGATGGAGGCATGGGAGGTATGGGGAGAAGTTTATCTTTCTCTCATCTGACAGGTTACAGCACAACCTTTACCTCTACCAGGGTGACCTGTCAGCTGCAGAAGCCTCTTGCATCCTCTCTCTCAACTTTCCCAGCTTGTGCTCCCAGAGCTTGATTTGAGCCTGCTTCTCCAGGCCCTTATTCCTCTTGCCCTTTGATTTTGATAAAGAATCATGCTCATCCACCACTTGCACCAGCCTTGAGTGTTTGCATTTTTAACTTTGTCTTGATTAAATTTTCAGGAATCTGTTAAGCGTTCACACATCTGTCATGGCACGAAGCATTATCTTTCTTGATGCTCAGGAAAACAAATTATACAATGGATGTGCAACCAATATTTAATGAAAAACGCCAGCAAACATGATGCCCCAGAAGAGATCTTACTGCAGAGTCATTATTGTGCTTGCTGTGAGATTTTTTTGGTTTTTTTTTTCAACTTTCACTTGGAGTGTAGGTTCCCTGTGTTGACTTGGGTACTCCCAGAGGTCTCTAGGGATCTCTCAAGACATCCTGGTGCCCCTCAAAAAAATATTGCTTGTCTGTGGTCCATTCCAGCACCCCTGACCCTGCCTTTTGCTGTCATGTGGATGCCAGTGTGGGGTACAGAGCACTGCCCTGAGCTCCCTCCAGGAAGGGGCTGGGTGGACGTGGGGAGCTGTGGGCGCCACCAGCATTTCTGCTTTCCTTCTTTCTGGGCTGGTAGCAGCTTGTGTTGGTGAGCTCTGCTGTTTGCATTAACAAAGTTTTTGTGTGCAGGATATAAATATTAAATGGGAGAAGCACAGTGTGACTAATTGTGTAACAGTTGGATTGTTACCTGGACTGGAACAGGAGCGTGTTTTCAGGGCAGTTTGAGTGGCTATAATGAGATGGATCATACAGTATTTTTATTAGAAACTTCAGGGAGTGTATTTCAAACTGCCAGGGCACTATATAAGCTGAACAATTAAATGGCTTTGGAGCTTGGAGTTTTGATAGATAATTAGGAGAAGATGCTTTTCTGACAAAAGCACAAGGATTTGGTATTGGCTGGTGAGCAACCCTGGCTTGGAAATTTGTAGCGTTGCTCCTGTGGGAGTGAAGGCAGTGGGCATGGAGCTGGAAGGAGCCCTGTCTCATTTAGAGACTGGAGCTTTGCTCTCTTGGACTGGTGGTGGTGGAGCACAGGTAGAAAGTGCAAACCTTGATGGCTTAAAATTAAAAAGACAGAATAACAGAATTGTTCTACTTTTTATTACTAATGCTTTGAAGCTAATCTCATAAGCTTGGGAGCTTGAGACCATAATTTTTATGGTGACAGTATTGTAAAAGTAATCCAAAAGGCTGTGTCATAGTTGGAAAAAAAGCATTTCCTAAGCTTTAAACACAAATATGCTCAGTGAAACAAACCCTGTAAGAGCAGCAGTGGCACCATCTGATGGGTTTTGTAATGCCACAGACAAAAGTAATTATACTGCTTAGAAGAGCTTTTGTCTCCAGATAATGTTGTTAAAAACTAGCAGTGTAGTGTAAATCATAACGGAACAAATCTGGAGGCTGCTCTTATTGCTGCCAGGGGAAATTCTCTTAGATTTTGTTTCCTTTCTGCTCAATATATTGCAAACCTTTTCCAAGTTGGTGAATAAATATTACCTGCTGTTTGAAAAATGACTTGGGGTTCATCTCACCAGTAGTGCCTGTGGCAGCCAGGCCCTTATTGCAAACAGTTGTTCCTCTCTTGGTGAGCTCTGTTGTGTTTTGGGAACACAGCCTGTTGTGATGGGGCTGAAGTTGTCTGATTCATTGGAGATATTAAAGAAGCATTTCCTCTTTTTAGAGCTCACTCACATGAAGATTCCTCTGGCTTCTTTTGCCACTTCTGAGCAGTGTCACAGCAAGAGCCAGGTCAGAAAATACTTGGTTGAGCTTACAAACACCCGAACTTTTAGCATTTCTTTGATGAATGTTTGAATTCCAGTCCATGAAGGTTGGTTTTTTGAGGGGCTAAGCAGTTTTGGCTTTTAGATGTAAGGGATTTTTAAAGCTTTGGGAACCTTGGGCCTGCAGGAAGTGCAGTGATTGCATTGGGAACAGATTAATGAACAGATTAATTTTCCAATGTCCTGCCTGGACACCCTTGCTTTTGTCTCAGGGTGAAAATGATTCCGTGGGCTGAGAGATTCCAGTGCCGAGCTGTTTCCTGATGATTTGTTATTTGTGTTCTGAGAAGCAAAGGGAGAAGTTTTGCCATCAGTAGGGAAGTGTCAGAGATCAGGTGAGCCAAGGCAGGTAAAGTCTGGCCGGACCGGAGGCTCTGTGACCCCTGCAGTTATTGCTGTGCCTTGCAGAGAGTTTGGTGTCAGGCCTTGTGAGCAGAGACCCTCCAGGGACAGCCCTGGGGAGCAAACCCAGGGACACAAGGAAAGCCATGGAAGCCTAAAAGAGGGACTTCAGCAAATGCACTGAGCTTCAGGAGCTGGGTCACTTGTTGCCCTGGAGCAGTTGCATCACAGATGAGATTCATTGTGGGAGGAGGAGCACATTCATACCTAAAAAGCATTTAAAGTGCATTTTGTGGAGCTGGTAAGATTTGAAAATGGTCCCATATGCAGGACAGGGAATCACTGTGTGCTACATTTGCAGCCTGTAGTGCTCCCAAGCAGCAGCATCCTGGGGAAGGTGCAGGAAATCACAAAATGTGTCATCATCTGCCGAGGGAAATTCAGCTGACACAACACAGTGATATGTGTTGAGCTTAAGGGAAGTTTCTGCTGTATGAAAATCAGTTTTGTGTTCATTTTACAGTTTGGGATAGTGCAGAAGGATTCACCACTCTGCCACAAACTCCTGCAGGAGATAGCCCTGGAGTTTTCTGAGGGTGTAGGGAAATGGTGGTGGCACCATGACCTTGTCTAGAATTACTTGCCTGGTTTTCTCCCCTCAAAAAACCCTTAGCCTTGCTATTACTGGCTCTTGGTAGTGGAATAACAAAGGCTGTAGTTCCTCCACTGTGAAGAGATATCTTGGTGGTCAAGATAAGACTGTGTGGGGAGGCAAATTTTTAAGCAAACAATCCTTTGCAGAAGGGCAAATGGGAGTTTGAGCTCAGCTCCTGAGAGTAAGTGGGAGTAGCTGTGGTGGGAGCTTCCCTGCTCAGAGAGAGATTATGGTTGCAGGATTTATGTGTCTAGATGTCAAGAAACAGGAAAATCAGTGTTGTAGGTGCAGTTCTAATGCCTTGTTATTCATGTGCTATGGGGTGCATGGGTCACAGTCCTGCACCTCCACCTATCCTTGTCCCCTCCCCTGGTGCCCCTGGATGATGAGCTGCTGGTGCAGCAAGTTTTGCTGTGCAGCCCCTTCACCTTTGCTGAGCCTTTGCCAGAGAGGGCTTGATTGCTGTGCTGTGTGACACCCAGAGAAGGGCAGCTGTCCCCGTTGGAAGCTTGTCTTTACAGCAAAACCAGAGCAGCACGTTACTGAAGGGGCAGCATGAAGCCTCTGGCACGTCCTGGTGCCTGACTGCCAGGGTGGGCCCTGCTGTCCCTCCTCCCAGTGCTCACAGGGCTGTGTGGAGGTGGCTCCTGTGCTGCTGGTCTTTGGTGAGCTGGCATGGGAAGCAGAAGGGGGACAGACCTTGTTTCACCTTTCCAAACACCTTCAGCTGCTTGTGGAGCAGCACTTGCTGAGCTTGGAATTGGAGGTGAATCCCTGTGGCCGCCCCAGCTCTGCAGCTGCCGTCAGGTTTTGGCTCTCCCCTCTCCAGTGGGATGCTGGATGGAAATGGCTTGCTGGGGTCACTTGTACCAGCTCCTTGTGGCTCGGGCAACTGCATCACATAATCTCTTAAATAAACCCATCAAGTGGCAGACTGGGCTGGAGCCTCCTGCCGCCTGGGGCAGCCAGGAGGTTAATCCAGAGCTCCTCCGGCCCCGCCGCCGACCCCTTTGAAGTTTGCTGCAGCTTAAGAGCCAACGTGATTTCTCAGGAAAGCTGGCATTTTTACTAAGCAGCAGACTCTTTATTATCTGGGCTGAGAACGCAGCGATTTCCTTCTCCTGCCAGTAATCCCCGCTCAGGGCACTGTTATGCTCTTTTACAATTTATTTTCTCTAATTGCCGGTTTGCAGTGGCCACGCAGCTCTCCCTGGGCTGTGTTCTGGGGATTTTTTGCACTTTGAAAGGAGCTTAGTCCTTCCCTTCTGGCTGCTGGAATCGGGCAGCAATTTCTCTCCAGGTACTTCAGCAACAGTCCAGCCTGAAAAATAAGTAATAGCCTGTGCTTTTCAACTAGTGACTGATGTCTGTGGCTTAGAGTAGGTTCAGCTGTTTCATTCATCCTTTGGGAGTCCTGATAAACTGCCCCTGACTGAGGCAGTCAACAGAGGTAGAGTACCCCAGGGCACCAGAGCTTGCTTGGTGATGATGCCCTGGCTCCCATCCTGCAGATGCTCCCTTGGTTTCTCTTTCCTGGACAGGTGTCTAAGCCACAAGCAGATAGTTTCTCCAAGAGAAATGCTGTGGGAAACTGCACCAAAGTATTTCCAAAAGTCCTGGTAGACAACCTCCCCAGCCTTTCTTTGATCCACCAAGCTGCTCACCTTATCACAGAAGGAGATGGGATTGGTCAAGCAGGACCATGAGCTCCTGTGGGCTGGGCTTGATGCCCTGGTTGTCTTGTCTGTGCCATGTGATGGCACTCAATATGAGCTCACCCTCCCTGGTACTGTCACATTCGCCAGCCTCCAGTCACTTGGGACCTCCCCAGGTAACCAGGACTGCTGGTAAATGCTGGACAGTGGCCTTGTGACTTCTGCCTGCTCCCTCAGTACCCTTGGGTGGATCCCATCCAGCCCCATTTGTGTGTATCTAAGTGGTATAGAAGAGCCCTGACCATTTTCTCCTGGATTATGGGGACTTTGTTCTACTCCCCATCCCTATCTTCCAGCTCAGGGTGCTGGGTACCTGGAGAAAAACTGGTTTTACTAAAGACTGAGGCCAAGAAGGTGTAAAGTACATCTGCCTTTTCCTCATCCTTTGTCACTGTGTTTCTCCCCACATCCAATAAAGGATAGAGGTTATCCTGAGCCTTTCTTTTGTTGCAAATGTGTTTAAAGGAACATGTCTTATACTCTGCTGTGTGCATCTGTGTGTGTACTCTACAGGGATGGAGATTGTAAGATGTGAGCCCTGCTCAGCTGTGCAGTGTTTTTGCCTGCTGAATTTGGGGACAAGTCTGATGCTTTGCTTTGTATTCACTCTGCTTCAGCCAGACCTGCAAAACAGCTGCCTTAAATGGCAGCTTTTGAAAATATCATTGAAAAAAGAAAAAAAAATAGAAGAGAGAAAAGATTGAGTTATCCTCCAGCACTGAGTTTCAATAATGCCATGTTATGATTGGGGCAGATTTTACCAGCAGCAAATCCAGGCTGTGGGATTTTTTGGGGGATCAGAAGCCTGTGTCACGCCTATAAAGCAGTGTCCCCCCAGTGTCCCTGTGAGGTTCCCTGGTGGGAGTTCAGGAGACTGACCCACAAAGTTCCCTCCCCTTTGAAGCGCTCAGAGCCTGGCTGAGGGTCACTGCAGCTGCTGGCAGCTGGGGATTTAGAATTCCTGCAGCCAGCGCTTTCCGAGGAATATTTCAGAATAAGCAACTACTGTGGGAGTTGGGTGAGAGAGGTTTTGGATGTGTAAGACTTCTTTTTTACAAAGTTTTTATTATTTCTTGCATCTATTATTAGGGCAGCAGGAGTCTCCATGTGCTTTTATAGTCCCTGTTGCGCTTTCTAATGGATATATGCAAAAGCTCCAAGGTGCATAAAATAGACACTCTCAGGCAGTTATTACGATAAAAATTATGTGCATGTCATGACCTTTAAAGCAGTGGGACTGTGTGTGCATGCTCTTCTGATACGCCACTGTTCTCCCTTCCTTTCTGAAGCCCTTCTCGCCCTAGGAGGTTTGCATAGGAGCTTGGAATATTTTTCTAATCAGCGAAGAGTCTTTTGGCTCTGATGATAACTGGCAAAGCACAGGGGAGCGAGAAAACGGAAGAGTGATGACTTTTTCTAAAGGGAACTAACAGAGAAGAGGGTAAAGGCGAATGGTGAGGCACAGCATGAAAATCCTGGCACCGTCTCCACTGCTGTCCAAAAAAAAACCACTGGTCCAAAAAGTTCTTTGTGCTTTTTGAGGCAAAGGCTATTCTGGTGTTCTTGAGAATAAAGAGCCGGGGGGAGAAAAGTTTTGTAATCTGTGTGTCCTCTTTAAACAGACTTTTTATTTTTTTGTTTTAAAACTTTTAATAGTACAACCAGCATTTCATATAGTGCAGTAGTGCAACTGCTGTGCTTGCAGAACCCAGTCTGTGTCACACTTGCTGCTGTCTTGCCTGGAGAGCTTTGCCATCTCTGTCTGGGGGTGAGGAGTGGGATGCTGGCTGTCATGGTGAGGGAGGGAGGGAGGAGAGGGGTCCTGTGTCCTGGCACTGCTGCACCCCAGGGCCTGTGCTGTGGGGAAGGAAGGAAGGATTGCTGTCGCCTGGGAGCACAGATGGTTGTCCTTGGCTTGCCGGGACAGTCCTGGTGTGAATGTCTGGAGCTGTGGACAAAATGCTTCAGCAGCATGCCTGGGAGGTGTGCAGGCATCAGATGGGATGGAGACACTGTTTGCAGAAGTTTATCAGTAATTTCTGCTCTGATCACTGCTTACACCACGGCGTTCTGCATGCTGGGGTGGGGCGCAGCAACAGCACCCTGTCCTTCCAGGCATCCCTGAATAGGGTGAACCCAGGAAGAAAGACCTGGAAGTCCTTGAGATGCGATGATCTTAAAAGCTCTTGAGTAAGCAAGAGGTTATGCAGGGCGAGCAGCAAGGCCCGACATTGCTTGTGACAGTGTTGATACTGAACCCCTGTGGGGATGTGACAGGCGATGCTCAGCTGCATTCCAGCTTTAACAAATGGGAGAAATAACTCTTACGGTTTTAAAAATTAAACATTCCCTTTAATTATTGAACGTGAATAATTTTCATGCAAATGGAGCCAGGATGTGTGTTTCCAGAGTGACAGAGTTGAGAGCAGTGACATCGTGGGGTGTCAGTGACCTGTGAACTGAAAGGCTCTTCATTAATCTTAGCATTTTATGAATGGTACCCTGGAGGGTGGGACATGGGCTGGTAGAACAAGCTGGCCAAGGAAAAAGACTTTAGTTTGCACTGATGGCCTCCCCTTCTAAAGCTTTAAGATGCAAACTGGTGTGTTTAGGTTTGTTGTCCTTATATAGTGGGGTATGGCTATTTGGAAGCCTCCTAATGAGGAGGGCTACAACTAAAGGAATAACTGTGCAGTGACTGTGGGGGCTTCCCTGCTCACCTTGTGGAGGAGATGTGGGCTGAAAGTCCTCAAGTTTTTAAAAGTGGAGATGGGAAAATGTGCCGTGGTTTTCCCTAGCAAAATTACAGAATGTCTAAAATTACAAAAATGTCTAAAATTTGAGTTTCATGGGACAGTGTGGGACAACTTGGTATGTATGGGAGTGCTCCTGGCTGGGCACCCCAGGGTGGACATGGCACCACTGGTTCTCAGCATTGCTTTGGACAATGGAGCAGCTCACATCCAGGGCAGATGAAACATTGGATCTGCAGCTGAAGTGAGCCTGGTGCATTTGGGAAAACTGCAGCACTGTGGGGCTTTTCCAGTGGCTTTGAGGATACTTAGTGCAGGGTACCTGCTGGGGGTCAAGTCAGAATATTGTCTGTGATTAAACTCCTATAAATATTTTCCTTTCCATAATGGACTGTCAGCATTTACTGTTTCCTGATTTTAAACACTGTACAGTTTGTCAAACATTTATCTCTGCCTTAAATTAAGTCTGGAGATAGAATTTCTGTTAATTTCAAATCAATATGAAAGGGAGGAGAGAAAGAAATTGGAGTCTAGCCCTTTTCTTGAATCAATATTTTCTTTAAAAGCTGAAATGTTAACTAGATCATGGGGGGGTTTTTTTGCCATTTTGAAATGTAGCTTCTGTTTCAAGAATTTATGCATTTCCCCTGGAAATTGCTGATGCTGGTGTTTTGCAGCAGGCACGGCTGCCAGCAGGTGTTTGACCCAAGGCAGGCAGGATGGGGCCAGCCCTGGCAGCAGTGATGTGGTAGAACATTATCATCCTCCCTGTTTCTGAGCTCATCATCTCTTAATAACTTTTTCTTGTTGTTGTTGTTGTTCTGTTTTGCAGAAGCCTTCGAAATTGTAGTGCGGCACGCAAGAAACTTCACCAACAGCATGTTCAGGACCTACTACCAGAGCATGGGCCCCAGGGCTCTTAAATTTGTTGGAGAACTTTTCACTGATATCTCGCTGTACATACTGGGCTCTGACATCAGTGTCAATGACATGATAAATGAATTTTTTGACAGTTTATTCCCTTTGGTTTACTCTCACTTGATCAATCCTGGCTTCTCCGACCCCTCTGTGGAAATGACCGAATGTCTGCGGGCGGCCAGGAGAGACCTCAAAGTCTTTGGGAGCTACCCGAAGACGATGATGACGCAGGTGTCCAAGTCCCTGCAGGCCACACGAGTCTTTCTGCAGGCACTGAACCTGGGCATCGAGGTGATCAACACCACTGAGCACCTGAAGTTCAGCAAGGAGTGCGGGCGGGCGCTGCTCAGGATGTGGTACTGCTCCCACTGCCAGGGGCTGCTCCTGGCCAAGCCCTGCGCCGCCTACTGCGGGGCCGTGATGCAGGGCTGCCTGGCGGGCGTCCTGGAGATCCACCACCTCTGGGAGGAGTACATTGGGGCTCTGGAGGGGCTGACCAGAGGCATGCACGGCATCTACGACATGGAGCACGTCCTCCTGAGCCTGTTCTCCGTGGTGCGCGACGCCGTCCTCCACGCGCAGAGGAACGAGGGGAAGCTCTCCGCGGCTGTGAGTAGCTCTCTGCAGCTCCCTGGGCTCTCTGCTCTGGCTTGTACACAAACTCCTTGTGTTGAAACCAAGCTGTCCCTTTCCTCCTGCCAACAAACCCCAAATGCTCCGATTACCAATCCCTTCCCACCCTCCTCTGATCTTCCAAAAAACTTCTGGTAGCATTTGAAGCTGCTGTATGCAGGGCCTGGGATTCCATTAAGGGCTTTGCCTCTTTTCAGGTTTGTCACAGCAGAAGGGTCTGGACTCTCCCTGGGGTGTGAGGTTAGGAGCTGAGATGTCCCAGCATCTTCAGTTTTCCCTGAGTGCTGTGCTTGTCCTGGGTAGCTCTGAAAGGCTGGTCTTGCTCTCCAGGTGTCCCCTGCCTCCTTTAACATCACAAAAATGTACCTCCAAATAGATGCCAAGCAGAGGCATGTGCTGTAGCATCCCCTGATTTACCAAAGAACAGCTGATTCTCCATCTTTAAGTAACATTCCAGTTTTGGGCTGCATTTAATGTGATTGTTTCTTATGTTTACTTGACTTTTTAAAAACACATTGTGGGAATTTCTCAGCCTCCTGAGAAACTGAGGCTGTCTTGTTCTGAAAGTCTTGCTGCTCTGTTTGAACACGAAGGACAAATGTACTGTGAGCTTGTTCTGCAGAGGAGATTTTTCTTGAGACACAACTGAGCTGCTCCATGTAGGTAGGGAAGAGCTGGAGATGGAGCAAAGGTGCAGGAGTGTTGTAATAGTTTGCTTGAAGCCAGAGATTATTAAAATCTGACACTGTTTCCCTGTTAGCTGCTTGTTCCTGCCATTCTTGACTCCTGTTTACAAAAGAACTGTGTTTATGTAGGTCACTGTACTTGCACTGTAAGTAACTCTTATCTTTTCTGGGGGGGGTCATGGAAATGGATTGGCTAATGGGCTTTGAGCTGTGTGGCACTAAGTCAGCAGCACTTTGTGCTGCTCTCTGTGCTGGCTTTGCTCAGCCACCACACTTGTGCAGGCTGTGAAATAACGTGGTGGTTATTAAACCTCTCGGGCGGTTTCCCACCCCAGGAATTTTGGCTCACATGGTGCAAGCTTTCTCCACTGCTTAGAAGGAATTTAAGGACCAAATTACAGTGAGTTGGATTTCTCTTGTGTTGCAGTGACCAGGAGGAGCCCGTGGCTGGGCTGAGTGTTGGTCAGCTGGGCAGATGGACCCAGGCAGGACTTGTGGGCAGCATGTTCAGCTCCAGGGTCCTGTGCAGGACATTGGCTTTCAACCTGCCTGAGTCCCTTTCTGCAGAAAATCAGTTTTACAGCAGCCTGCCGAGGACTGCTTGTGCAAGGAGGTTCCAGGTGATGGTCAGGAGGACCAGGAGCCAGGGAAAGTTGTTCTCCCATCCCCCAGAACCATCAGTCAGCCCTCTCTGGAACAGCAAAGGAGCAGAGACCTGACTGTAGGTTTACCTTGAATTCAGGTGAGATGGAGAATTCAGGTTACAGTAGATAATGAGAAAAAATCCAGCTCAACTCTATTTCCAGGGCAGTAAGAAACAAAACTTACTTCTGTATGTAGAGGGAGCCTGTTTAATCTCAAAAGATTTAGCAGCATCCAGCATGCTCTGCATCAGTGAACCCACCATGCTTGTGGGTGCTGAGGCAGAGCAGGAGCATTGTGCATGGGCCATGTGCCAGGTTTTGTGAGCACAGACCTGGGTGTTGCTGTAGGGTCCTGAAAGGATCAGTGTTTGTTCTCCCATATCTTTCTTTTATTGGCACAACAACAAAAATGCACTTTTTCTTGGAGATGGCCATGTATATAGTGAACAAACGTGACTGTCCCTTTTATTCCTGAGTATTGACACCTTGATCTGTCTACAGAGAAGGTGTTTGTGGGAGGACAAGTAGATGGAGCACCACTGAAGTCAACACAAGGCAGTAGAGCTACAATCTGCCCATCCTCTGCCAAACCAGAACATAAATTGACTTCCTTTACAATAAAAATTACTGGGCATTACAAAACCATTCAGTGCTTTTGCACTTGGTACTGTTGGAATTCAGTAGTGCCATATGTAGCTAGGTGCTAACTTAAACATAACTCCTCTTGATTATTTAATACATCAGTGATTCATTTCTTTGCTCTAGAGACATTTCTGTGTTATTAGAGTGAAGGAGAAAAAATCCAAGCCAAACAAGCCAGTTGCCTGGCAAATGTCACCAAAAAAGAATGACCACTGGGTTTTTGAAGTTTGTTTGTAGATCACTGATGTTGCTCAGATAAGGGTTTTATGTCAGACCTGAGCCCAGAGCAAATTTTTTTTTTTTACAAGTGAGGCTATGAGCTGCTCAGTGGAGAAATAAGGCAATAATGGAAGCACTGACAGTCATAACTACAGTATTGCAGAGGGCTGACTCTAAGAGCTGAGCTGCACCAGGACCTGGGGTAATCTGGGGTAAATATCTTTGTAAGATATCACTTTGTAAATGATAGAATGCAACTTTTTTTTATTTAGCTGTGCTATGATGAAAGTTTCTCTGTTGAACTTATCAGCACATATTGAGTTTCAGAGAATATACCCGGAAGAAAACAGCTATATTTACTGTAACTCTGTAAATATGATTGTTTTTAGCTGCTGTAGTCATACCAAGGTATGAAATGCCACAGGGGTTGTCTTTGAAAATGTGAGTTTTTATGTTTGCCCTGGCTTCTCATATTGACTGACCTTGGCCACCACTGCTTCTGTAGGTGAAGTACAGTTCACCTGCATGATACTAAGAATAATGACAGGTTATTTAATTGTCATTAAAATCCTCTGGAATTGTGGAAAACTTATCTTCCATGCCCATAGTGATTATACCATGAATAACAACACTACTGCCCTTGCCTGTCCTTTGGCCTTCTTTTGTTTTTCACAGCATTGGCTGCATTTCTGCAGCAGTAGTTTTCCCTCCTGCTATTTCAGATCCTTGGGTGTGTTACCTGGCTGAGCATCTTTTCTCCATGTGGTTGTTCCTTATTCTCCCTTGGCACCCACGCCTGGGCTGGGTGTGGGCATTCCCACTCAGACCTGGACCCATCTGTGGCTTGGAGCAGCCCTGGCTGCAAAGGGCTCATGGACCTGAGCTCCAGAGGTGTGGCAGAGCCTCCAGGTGGGTTTCTGAGGAGCTCCACAGTCCCCAAGAGGAAGAAGTAATTCTGCTGTAAATCTGCTTTTGGAAACTGTGTCTCCAGGCGTGCATTTAAATGGGAGCCTGTATGTTGTTCCTGCTCTGTAAACAGTAGTGCAGAAGAGCGAATTCAGTCATGGCAGTAAACAGTTCCCATCCCAAGCCTTGCTTTAGTGGCTAATTTGTCAGCCGTGGTGTGTGTTAGGCCTTTATTATTTCTACAATTTGTCTGCTTAAAAATTTCACCCCTAAAACCTGCTATTAAAATAGTTTATCAAGGAGGCTGACTCTCAGGGCACACTGGAAAAAAAATTGCTGTCTAGGCTATATCTGTATTAATTTTCTAATATCCTACCTTTTCCCTGGTTGAAAATCTGCCTAGTATGTCCATCTCTTGTAGATATTTTAATCATGAGTGAGGGAAGAATGATTTTAGTCAATCTCTTTGTGCTTTTCACTACAAACCGAGACAACTGGGGGAGATGCAGTACAAATAAACTTAATAAAATATTCAACCCCAGCACCTCCAAAAGTTAATGCTTTCTCTCTTATTGGAATTACAAGGGAGACAGTCAGGGGGTCTTACATAGGTAAAAGTTGATTTCCTCTGAGGTTAGAATCATGGAATGGTTTAGGTTGGAAGGGACCTTAAAGATCATCTGGTCCTGACGCCCCTGCCATGGTTAGGGACACCTTCCTATCCTAACCACTATCCCAGGTTGCTCCAAGCCCCATCCACCCTGGCCTTGGACAGTGCCAGGGATGGGGCAGCCACAGCTTCTCTGGGCACCCTGTGCCAGAGCCTCCCCACCCCCACAGCCAAGAATTTCTTCCTAATATCGAATCTAAACCTCTGTCAGAGGAAAGCCCTTCCTCCTTGTCCTGTCACTCCATGCCCTTGTGGTAAGTCCCACTCCAGCTCTCTTGGAGCCCCTTTAGGCACTGGAAGGTGCAGTAAGGTCTCCTGGCAGCTTTCTCTTCTCCAGGCTGAACAGCCCTAACTCTCTCAGCCTGTCTGCACAGCAGAGATGCTCCAGACCTCTGATGAGCTTTGTCACCCTCACTCCAACAGGTCCATGTCCTTCTTATCCTGGGGGGCCTTGGAGCTGGAGGAAATTCTCCAGGTATTTCCTGGAGGAAATACCCCAGGTGGGGTCTCACTGGAGTGGAGTAGAGGGACAGAATCCCCTCCCTCAGCCTGCTGCTTGCCCCATTTTTGATGCAACCCAGCTGCCCAGCCCCTGCTGCTCCCCTTGCAGTTGTTTGTGCAGCTTTACCTGCAGAGCATTGCCTAGAAAGGAAAGAGCTTTCATAGAAAGGGAGCTCAGTGAAGTTGGGTTTTTTCTTCACTCAGAACTGATGACTTAGTTTCTAGAAAATCCTACTAAATTGCAAAATTAACCAAAGCTTTGTTCAGCCACTTGCACTCGTCAGAAGGAGGGAAGCAGAAAGGTGCCAGGGCTATATGGGAACAGCATGCAATTCCCAGTGTGCTTGTCCTGTGAGCAGATCCCTGCTGCTTTACTTTCCTGCAAACACCTTGAAAAGACTGTTTAGGTCTGGGTTAACAAGATTATACAGCTGTGCTGCTGGGGTGCTGTGGAGGTGATGCCATTGTGCAGCCTGGGTTTGATGTTATCCCAAAGCTGAAGTGCTCACCTCGCTTGGCTCAGGGAGAGGGCTTGGTGTGAACCCAGCTCTGATGGCTTGGGAAGCCTCAGAGTCAGGAAAACTGGATCATTGCTTCCCTAGATTTTTAGGGAATCCTGGCAGGGAGTTCATGAGTATGTTGTAAAGATAACGAGGTACTTTGGTTGATTGTAGCACCACAGAAACTGCTGCAGTGTGTGTTCAAAACAGCAATGCCAGCAGATACACAGGGTTGAAAATCAAGAATATGTGAATAAAGGGACTTTTGGCACCAGGAATGAAAATATCACCTGTTGCCATACACAGTGATGTAGTACATTTGTCAGCACAGTGATGCCAGGCTGGTTCTCCCCAGATACTGCCAGGAGCTGCTTTTGGGGCCATCTCACCTGGTGGCTTGCTGGAAGCTGCTTTGCTCAGCAGGTTGCACTGGCAGGGAGCTCTGGTGAGTTTTCCTATCTGCTAATGGATTTTTCTGTCTGTACTAGAACTGGCAAGAGATTTGTGGGGAAAGCTTTGAAATTACAGCGCTGTTTGCGAAGTCCTTCCCTCCGAGACGCCGAGATCGGTTTCTTTGTACTTTTAATGTGGGTTGCTCTTTGTTGGCATCTCTCCTGGGAGAGTCAGCTGGATGTACAGCCTCTGTATTTTCAAGTTCTTTATTGGCAAAGTTTAATCCTCAGGCTATTCTCTAATACTCTCTGGTAGCTAGCTCCATTTTTCACTTAAAGATACAGGTGAAGTTTTGGTTTTCAGTGATCTCAGACGCCCTCAGAACTATCCCAAGGTGTGTGTATTGTGTATTTTGTTATCCATTTTGTGATAGGCAGTGTAAGGTGCCTGATAAGCGTGTTAAAGCAAGCATCTGTTCCCCCTGCAGGATGAAAAGAAACCTTATTATGAGGGCAGTATCAGCAGCATTCCCATTCCTGTGAAAAGACCTTGGGAATACTATCATTAGTTGTCTGAAGAGGTTTCAGGTAGTAAAGATTTTCTGACACTTGGAGAAGCATATGGCAAAGCACTGAATTTCAAGGTGGTGATTTTGAGCTAGAAATCCCCAAGTTGGTGGCTTGGCTGGTGCCAAAAGAATGGGGGCAAAAGTTATTCTTGCCTGCACTTTTGTAACCCAGTATCAACAATTTTGATCCAGCTATTTTGGCACACTGCTGCAGGACTTAAATCTCTGGTTTAGTATTCAAATATGCAGTAGGAAATTAGGGGCCTGCATCTCATTCTTGGAAGGGACTTTGGCACGAATGCTCTTGACCATCACTTGCCTCTCTAGAGGAGTGAGACCCAGAGGTTGTTCTCAGCTTAGTGAAAGCTTTACCTCTTGTCTGGCCTGGGGAGGGAGACCATTGGTGTGACAATTAATTAATTAATTCACTGCTAGCAAGAATTTCACCTGTGAGGATGCAGGGTAGCACATCTTTGGTCAGGGTTGTCCTTTTCCAGTGTGGGGGCAAAGTGGCACACTGGTGTGCCCTCCTGTTTGCCCTGGTGGCATGGCAAGCCTTTGGGTCAGTTTGTCACTGAATTGGGTCTGGGTGAAGCAGACTGAGTGTGTGGGGCTCTGCAGAGCTGCTGGGTGGAACCAGTGGCCAGTGATGCTCAAATCTGTCACTGCAAAGCCAGAGGAGGTGGCACTGAACATCAGCAGAGGTTTAATTTAAAAATAGCATTTGATTTTGCTTCTATTTGTAAATTTTTATATTATACTCTTCTTTTTTATAGTATACTCTTTTTTGTTCCCCCTTTGTCCTTTCAACTGGATGTGTTCTGGCCTCTGAGGTGTGCCATTTCAAGGGAATTTGCAGTGAGGCCTTTTTTTAAAATAAAAGGTAGAAGGTAGCTGCTGACAGTGCCCCTTCCTCCCTGCCTGCACACACAGCAGCACATGGAGCATCCCTTGACAGCGTGTTTGACGTCCAACCCAACTGTGCACTGAAGATCACGTGAATCTGTTTGTTGTCTTCAGTGTTGAGACAGATCACTTGGCTGGTGGCCAGTTCATCCCCACTGCTCTGCAGCTAAAAAAGAGCTTTTTAAGGCTGCTGCATTTTATGGGTGGGAATATCATAGAGCACCCACTGAGCCTGGCTTGGTCTCCCTTGGGCTCACGTTGGGTGTGTTGCAGGTGAGATGCGCGCGGGTTTGCAGATGATGGGATGTCTTGCATCTTTTCCAAGCTGAAGTCAGAGCAAGCCTGAAGACCTCATGCAGATTAATTACTGGTTCTGTGTAGCTGTGTGTGTACTGTGGCTTGGCATGTTCCTTGTTCTGGTGGAGGAGCTAATTTGTTGTTTTGCAACTGGCTCCCGAGTGTTTAAAGAGATATTTGGTTCTGAGATGCCCTGGCACCAGCACAAAGAACTCCCAGAGTTAGTGGGGCTGGACACAGTCTCAGCAGCTGGAAAGGAGGGTACACAGCTTTGCAGTGTTTTGCAGCTTTCTTCACTGCACAGAACAGCTTATTTTTTTCTCATCTCTTTTCTTTTTCCTGGCTCCCATCACAGCTGGCTTGGGCAGCTGGACCTTGGGTGATTTGGGATGTAGGAGAGGAGGGAGTGGTGGCTGTGCCATGCAGAGCATTGAGGGAGGGGATGTATGAGGTGCCTGTTCCTTCACCTCTGGGCTTCAAGCTTTGAAATTTCAGGCTGTCTGATTTTTTAATAAATTGTAATGGTCAAGGATGTAATGGGAAGTCTTGAAATAGATTGGATTTAAGCAGAAAAAAACCGAATTTCATTCTGAGCCAAAGAATTGAGCATCAGAAGGTTCCCTCTGGGTGTCTTGAGGCTTCGTCTGCATCAAAAACTGTGGGAGAGGTGCTGGCCAGGGAGGAGCTGCCCCTCAAAGGGGAGGGCTGGGGCACAGCCCTTTCCCTGGGGCTGTGTTTGCAAATGAGCTTTGCTGCTGAACTTCCTTCAGAGTTAAACCAGCCTCAAGCTCTGGGTCCTAGCTGAGCTCTAGGTTTGGTTTACCTGAAGGATGCTACAAGCTGGTGCATGACAGAAACAGGAGCGTGTTAGGTGTGGGCTAATCCCTCTGGCTTCTGAGGAGCCTGCAGAGAGGTGATACCCGTGGGATGAACTGCCTTTATTCCTATTTAACTCAGTCCCTCCAGATGTGCCATTGCCCTGTACACGTACTGTGGAATGGTGGAGCTGCCTGTGGAATTCTCTGTTAAAACTGCCCACACATCTTTCTTTTACCAGAGAGATTAAACCCCTGAGCATCAGCTCTGCAGACATGGCTCCCTGCTTGCTGCCCAGATTGCTGCAGCCTCCTGCAACCCCTATTAACATAGATGCTTTATTAGCAAAATACATTCTGGCCCATTTCCTTTCTTCAAGATTTTTATCCTTGCTTAGACCTGCAGCTTTGCAACACCAGAGTTGTGCTCACCAATATCCATCTCTCTGTGCTTTTTACACTAAACCCTCTTTTGGCCTCATTATCCCTGCCTGCAGCTCCCACTCAGGCCTCCATCGGGGTCATTCACCGGGCATCCTTCATCTTAACAGCGCTGAGTTTACTTCCAGTGACAGTAACCCCCGTGAGTGTTGCTGCCTTAAAACCAGAACTCTCTCTCCCATTAGCAATGCTGATGAATGAGCCAAGAACAAACCAGGAACTTGAAAGGGACCCTCTGCAAAGCAGAAGCAGTGCCCAGAGCTGCCCGGGCAGAGCAGCGGTGTTTTGTTTTGCGCTGGAGAGGATGAGGGGCTGCGTTGCAATGAGTGGTTTGCTTCATTTTGAATTCTCTGCCTGTGTGTGGTGCTGTGAATTATATCATTTTTGCATCTTATTGTAAAGTGGCTTTGAGGTACCAGGCATGAAAGATGCTAAATGCATTTTGCTGGGGAAAAGAATTCAGCAAACAGTTGAGGCAGATTTTTTCATACTTCTGCTGCAGCAGCACACCCCTCATTGCTGAGTCCTCACTGCCTTATCAGGCTACTGCAAAAAGAACTGGTGGCCTTTTCCATCCCTACCTGTTGTGTTGCCCCACTAATGAGCCCCTGAAGGCACAGAGCCCGCTTTCAGTAGGTGAAGTTTGCTGCTAACTGCATTATTCTTCCAAAGATTTGTTTAAGCAAGGCGGGCTGGCTGCAGAAAGCTGTGCTGATAGCCTTAAGCTACTTGGGCAGAGTTATTTCTGTTTAAAAATAAAAAGAAAAGAAGAAGCAAGGGCAGCTATTGGCAAATTTTGCAACTATTTATGCGGGTGTATTTTTCTAACCTAATCAATTTTCACACCCAATTCTCTTCCATGCTGCTGGCAAAGGTTGAGATGATGCTCTGAGCCAGTGACCTGGAGAGAACCAGCTGGAGAGCTGGGTGGCTACTGAGGATAACTTGGGGGTGACTGATGTGCTCTAAGTTAAGTTTTTCTAAAGTTTATTAACTCCAGGACTGCACATATTGATCTGTATCACTGTACAAATAAACCTGGTGCTGCTGCTCTCCAGAGAGCAGAGTGCAGGTATTTCTGCAGGTACCCAGCTGCCTGTGCTGATGTCTGTGTCATCCATCCTGTCTCCTCCCCGAGGGACAGCCCAAAAGCCACGGAGCAGAGGGCATTGGGGGCAGTGGGGCTGTGGGAGGTGATGCAGGGGTGACTGTGGTGAGCAAAATGCACCCTGAGCTCAGTGCAGATGGACCCAAAAGGGTTTGCTCAGCAGAGGCCAAAAAACATCCATGAAGGTCATCTCTGAGCCTTGCTTCATGCAATTCTCATTGTTTGGAGCCAGAAGGAAACGTAATAACTCTCCACCTGTAGATTTTGGTGCAAGATGTTTTTATTTTCCATGAGTTGGGGAAATATGCCCAGCTTGCAACTTGCAAGGTGAGTGGAAAGTAATGACAATAAACAAAAATGCATTACAAGTGTTTAGTCAATTTTTTTTTCCCCATCTAATAATTCTCCTACCTCATTTTGGAATTGTTGTATATCGATGTATTGGAATTGACTTCTCATAATCAAATACTAGTCTTCCATTTTATGCTGTTCATAAAGGTGTTGTGATAAAGTCGGATTAATTTAATTTCTGTCTGCAAAAGCCTATTGTTGAATTAGTCCCTTTAATACGTTAATCAGACATACAGCATTGTAACAAGGTTAAAAGTGCACACTGATTTCCATTATAAAGATATTCTCAATAAGGCAGAAACTAATCTAACGTTGTAAGTCATTCTGTAATTCAATTGTTCTAACCACAGTACATGTAAAAACAAGATGTCTTCCAACAAAGTCTCAAAAAAGCCCTGCAGATATTTATATCTTTATAGAAAAGAATGATTTACATTTTCAATAAGCCTTATTTGTCTTTGGGAGAAAACATAATTTCTTTATCGACCAAAAATCTAGTGGGAGCCTTTTTACCTTGTTTGCTATGTTTTGGGTATATTATCTTGGTGCTGACCCTTAATTGGATTAGGTTAGGCCTGACTGTCAGGGAAAAAAAATTGCTATGGATCTGGTAGCTTCAAAACTAAGAAAAAAAATCAACAGATGAAGTTAAAACAAACAAACAAACAAAAATCTACAGGTCCTTCCCAAGCCTTTTGTTGGCCTTGAATGGATTAATTTTACCAGCGGCTAATCTCTGCTGCATGGAGATATTTTTACCATTTTCCCTTAATGATATTTATTATAGTTCTCTTTTAGACTTTCACTGGGGAGGGTCATGGCATGGCCATGGGGAAAGCCTCATGCCCCTCTTGCCAGGAGCTGCAAAACGAGTGAGGTTGTTCTGAGCTTTGCTGGAAAACAAAGGCTTGTAATTTTTCTGCTGAAAAAAATCAGCAACTTCAGTGTTGAAGTGATTTAGAGAGGTTTTGGTGGCTCCAGCCTTGTTGTCTTAGCAGAGAGGGGTGTTTGGAAAGAGAAAGGAGGATGGAGGGAGAAAAAAGTTGCTGCTGGGGGGATTATTCCTATCTGAAGATTAAAATCAGTAGGGTGATGGTCAGGGATGGTGAGTGGGGAGGAATGGTGAGTACCAAACCCTTTGGGGTAGGAAGGGTTTCCATTCACCACAGGAAGGGAGAAGGGCATTGTATAGCAAAAAGTACTTAGAGGTGTAACCTTTGGGGTGGTTTTAGTACGAGCATTTATTGAAATGTAAATCTGAAAAGCTGTGTGTACCTGTGAGCATGGTCTGTGCAGGCTGCAAAACAGGCATTGCCTTTTACCTGCTTGTTTTGATACCACCAGTTACAGCAGATTTAGTGGTAATCCCCGTGCGCTCTATTTTAAATAAATATTACACTTGCTATTGGATTGCTGAAAGAGAGAGAGAGAACTAATTAAGGAGATGGGATATCATCAGTAAATTTTTCTTCTCTGAGATTTTATGAGCAGTAATTTGAAAAGAGCCATATTAAAGTCATTGAGGAACAAGTTAATGCTGCGTTTCTGAGAATATTGCCCGTCTACTCAAAGATTATATTAAAGAATAAACAGTATACAGTAGCTAATTGCTAGCTGACACATTATAATGGCTTTATACTTCCAAAATTGAATCGGTCTGGTTTAAGGAAAAAAAAAGGGGAAAAGCAATGCAGTAACTTTTTAATTATTTAACGAAGTATTTCTCAAAGAATAATTGAATCTGGGCTCGTGGCTGCAGGGGGGAAGAGAGCCTGGTAGGTATTGACCACATTTGCAACCCAGCTGACACGGCTGCTGTTAAATACCCTGTTACAGGCTCTGACTCTGGCTTGTGTTCCAGACTGATGGCAGGTATCTGTTTTTCCTCTCTAAATTAAGCTGCTAGGAATTTATTTCTCTCGGATTGTTCCTTTCTGTAGTGCCGTAGGCACAAACACGATGCAACATTAAAACCCACAGAAATCTGCCAAGAAAACTGATTAACCCATGGAAGGAAAATAACAAGCACGTGGTGATTGCCTGGAGCTCTCGTGCTGCCTGGCTTTGCCCACTGAGGGATTTTTTAAGATCTTGGTAAAAACTGGTGATCCCTCGAGCCAATTCCTTGTTTCCCAGTCTGTTGGGATGGGGTAGATTTAATTGCCTGCAATAGGAGGGTCTTCTAGGGACCCATGGTAGCAATAATGTGTGTTAGAGCACGCACAGAATGCAGTTGCATAATTAAACTGTATTTAGCATCCTTAGAAGTGGGCTTTGCTACCTTGAGTCCTAATTTTCTGTCAGGTTAGATGAATCAGTGCTAATGTTGAAATCAGCTGTTTGAATTTGGAGCATCTTCAGCTTCCTTGGGGAATCAGCCCCAGAGGCAGAGCAGCAGCCTGGGGTGGGGAGCAGCCGTGTCCCCCTCCTCTGCTGTGCCACCTCTTCAGCCATGGAGCATGCTGGGGGCATGGGGCTTCACCAGGAGATGGACTCCAGGTACTGCCACGTTCTGCTCCTGAACCTGGCTTCAGTCAGTCTGACATGTTTTGGTTTCCTCTGGATTTTGCTCCATCTTCTTCTTTTGCTCTGCTGTAACATTCCAGGCAAGGCTGACTTCTCCTTCCAAAAATAAAGTCTTAAGTTTGGTTGTCTAAGAAATATCAGATTGCGCAGATCTGACTTAAAACCATAATGGTGCATTAGTATGCTACAGGGCCCTGTTCCAGGAAATGTCTCCACATAGGAAAACTGCTTAAATGTGTGCCAAAAGTCAAGCAAATGCTTTTTCCTTGATTCTCCCAGTTGGTTTGGCTGGGTTGGGTCTGAGCCTGGCTAGGGCTACAGCTGCCTGCCCTGTGGTTTGTTGCCGAGGTCCAACCATCCAAACTGAAATACCAAATTCTGCGTTAAATATGGAATTTACCTATGGAAAATGCTGGAGAGAAAGGCTGACTCGAGAAGTTGTGCCTTAATTACATGTCGTGGATTATAAAGACAGAAGGAACAACTGTGATCATTTAGTCCAACTTCCTCTCTACCTATAAATAACAATAAACAGGCTTTCACTGGAACACAAAGCTGCTTTCTTTGGTGGATTAAACACTCCATGCTGGGGATGCCAGAGAGAAGAAACATCTTGTTTGCATTATTTTATGTAGGTTTGAAAGGGCTTGACTCGAGCTGAGGTCACGGTTCCTTTGAGAGAAAGGGCATCCTGTGCTGGGGGAAGCTGGGTCAGTGCAGGGGTCGGGACGTGGTGGGACACTGGAGGTGCCTTGTGTGCTGCAGCACGTGTGTGGGACACTGGCCATCACATCCTCCTGGGGACAGGGTGGCATGTCCTAGTGGGAGCAGTGGTTGGAGCTACAGTGGTTGTCTCTTTCCAGTTTGAGGCATGTGAACCCTGACACAGCAGAGGGATGTGCAGGTGGAAATCAGGCATCTTGAGCAATTGGCACCAAGGATTGAAACCCATAAGAAGTCCCTTGTGCTCCCCACTGCTCTGCTGAGCTGGTGCACCCTCACCCTTATGCAGTCTCTGGGGTAGAGTGGTGGTGTAACCATGCTGTGTGTCAGACCTGCCAGCTGCTGTGTCACCTCTGTCACATCCTCTGACACACGTGGCTGTGTGTGGAGCACATCCTGCTCCTTGCTCTCAGAGCCAGTCCCATCAGTCCTCTCTGGGCCCCGTGTTTCTGCTGTGACACTGACCCTCTGCAAAGCATTTTGTGATCCTCTATATGAAGGATGGCAGTTGGCATTTAGAGCTAGATGATCTTCAGAGTCCCTTCCAACCCAAACCATTCTAGGGAAAATTAAATTATGTTTACTTTGAAAAATGCCTCCTTAGTGCCTCTGTGGTTCTGTAGCAGTTTGAAGGAGCTGGTCTTCAAACCAGGTGATGATGGCCTTCAGCACAACCTGGTCTGGTGGCTGCAGGGGTCCCTGAGCATTTGTAGCCCATGTTTGCAGCATGTGTTGGGCGCCACCGTGGGCACTGGTATGACAGGCACTCTGTTATTTTAAGCATTAGTGTTTGTGTGCATTTTACACATTATAGCGTTGCATTATTCAGGGGTGATGCATTATTAAACGTTCTCCTCAGCATGGAGAGTAGGTCACTTCCTCTGATTCCTGTCTCTGCATGAGTGAGTTAGGATTCTGTCTCTTATGTAATCCTTGCAGTCTGAATAATGGAGATCGTAATACTATAGAGCTGATTAATAACATTTAGTACTCCATTAATGAGGAATTTTGTTGGAGTGTTCAATGAAGACATCTGTGTTACCGTACTCAGTTTGTTCTTTCTGCTTGAGTGCCTGGAACCAGAATAACAATCATTACTTAGTTAATAATGATGTGCTTCCTAAAATAAAGGCTTGTAAATTCATTTTTATGCCCATAATCACATTTTTCTGCTGTGAGAAGAGTGGGGGAGCTGGGAATTGTCTCTTTCCCATCTTCCTGACAAAATGTATCTAATGATTAGAAGCATATAATAAGAGTGTTTGTCCTGGCCAAATGTTTCTCCACTGCCGTTAATCAGCGTTCGTCTGAGAGTGCGGCGCCGTTTGTGGAAGGCGATGCAATCACTGGGGCAGTGTGGCAGATTTAAATCAGTAATAAAAGCCCTGGGGAAATTAACAAGACAAAACATTAACCACAGACTAAACATTAACATATATTAGCATTTTTATTACACCTGTAGAAATGGTAAATGGGCTTGGTTACTACTATTAAAAAGTTTATGTTCTATCCCACATCATCGCAATGTGTATTTTTGGTTTAAGCCCTTTAGAATTTAATTAAGCGGAATTCTGTAGCAGCGCTTGAGTAATGGACTTGAGGTTCGCTTTTATGGTGACTTTGAAGATAAACGGGGCGCAAACGCGATCTTTATAATGCTAATAAGACTTGTGATGTGTAGTGGAGCAGGTTGTTAAAAAGAATTGGGGAAGAAGGACCAATTCAAGCAGTGCCTGACTGAGGCTTCCAGCCTCCCTGGTCAGGTTCCATCACTGAAGGATGCTCAGGGTTTAGAGGGCATCAGTTGGTTCCTGCAAAGACAGCATGTCTGTGGTCTCCTGATGTTCTGTGCATACTGTAGCAAATCACCCTTTCAGAAGCTGTGTTCAAATCAATTATAATAGTTAATCTCTTTTCACTTTAATGTGTGGCTTCTCCCAAAGGAAACTCACGAATAAGTATAAAATGACTTATGTGAACTCCAGAGAGCAAAAGAGATTGTGGGAGGAAATCTTCAAAAATGAGGCCATCCCCTTGAGGGGAAAAAAATACTGTGTCTTCCTGGAGAATGAATCTATAAGCAGAAGAATTCATAGAAAAGACAAATGGAAACTCCATGTAAAGTTTAAGCAAAGGTCAAATACAGCAAACTCTCCTTTGGAGCAGCGTGGAGCTCCTGGCCTGAATGAGAAGTGGCAGCAGCAGGTATCCAGCAGTGTCTAATGCACTCCCTTCTGATTAGCTACTTTTTTTTTTGTCTTTTTTTTTTTTTCTTCTAAATCATCTAGAAAATTACCTTTAAAATGTTCTTACTCTTAAAAGCAAAGCTCAGATTGGTGCTGAGGATCCCGGTGTGCTGCTTTCCAATCCTTTCACCCCTGATTTCCTTGCTGATGTGCATGTTTTTGCCCCATGTGGCCAGGTTGCCTCATGCCTTGGCAGCAGGGCAGGTTCATCAGTGGTGCCATCCTGCCATAGCCAGGCTGGAGGTGCCTCCATCAGCTGCACGGGGGCTGTGATGCTTCGCACAGAACCCGCTGCTGTGGTCACTATTTCTTTGATAATTAACCCCAGTCATCCCAGTTCCCCTGGGCTGGCAGGTGCCCCTGTGGGTCAGTGCTGTGCTTTACACTCATTCCATGCATCAGCTCAGCTGGAAGCAGCCCTGCTGGGTCTGGTCCCTGCCTGCTCCAGTGCATCATTCCCTGCAGTCCTCAGGCACCTCTTACCTGGAATTAATGGGGAAGCCCTGAAGTGGGCTGATGGTGCTGCTCCATGAGCCTTGTCCCTGTGCTCCTCTCAGCTCAGTGCTCCCTCTAAAGCAGAGCCAAGCCAGGTGTGGTGTTGGGAGCCAGCTGCTTGCCCATGGGCACGGGGACTGCAGCCCCCGGCAGCCCAGAGCTCTGCCAGCCCTGTGTGGTGTGTCCCTGTAGCTGGAGTAAAGAAACAGAGCAGAGGGTAGCGGTCCTCAGAAGGCAAAGTGTTCCCCTCGTGGCCTGGGTCACACTTGCATGGAGGAGGCTAATTAAATCGGGTAATTAGTGAGTTTGTTAATGAGCTGGGGCAGGGTTATATTGCTTGGGCTATTAGAGTGTCAGTGGCTTTGGGGGTTTGTAAAAGCTCAGGGCTTTGGGAAGGCTCTTCTTGCCTGCTGTACCCTTGCAGCAGTTTTTCAGTGGGCTGGCAGATTCTTTTAAGAGCAAAGACCAACTCCTGTTGCCTAAAAAAGCACACTGGCATTTGATTTGATTTTTTTTTTTGGGCTTAATGTGTCAAACTTCAGCCTATTCTGAATTAAGGCACAGCTCTTGCACTGACTGTACTTTAGATAAGGGCTGGTGGATGTTTACAGTCCCCCAGCAGGGTGGGGAGTCTGAGCAGAAGAGCCAGTGGTTCTGTTCTGTCGATTTGCTTTGAATTTCACATTTATATCCATGTGTTGGGAGGAAACTACATATTAAACACTGTTGCTTGGTACAAGTTTGGCAACTGGATTAGAGATGCTCCCTTCCTTCTGCTGTCCCACACACCACCATGCTGGGAAGCTGACTGTCCTTGCTCCTGCCAGAGCAGTACCTGGAGAGCTGGATCATCACAGTTGTTTCTCCTCAAGGTCTGAGCTTGTATCTGTCCCTTCTCTGACTGCCCTATAGTGGCATTTTTCTTTTCTTTTTGGAGCCTGCTTTAAAATGGCAGTGGTTAGGAAGAGACTGGGAATCTGTGCTCATGTGTTCTGAGCCTGTAGTGTGGACTCAAAAAGAGGGAGAGATTGAAACAGGATTTCTGAGCTGTTGTCCTAGGACTGCTTGTGGCCCAGCAGACTTTGGCAGATGGTTTGTGAAATCCTTCCCTCCCCCAAAAAGTATACACGATGCTGCCCCTGCAAATGAGCAGGCAATCTGTTACTTCTACTTTCACTCACTTCATTTTAAAGTTCAAATCTCAGCCGGGTTTTTGTTTGACTAAAGGGTGACATTGTCACTTCACAAGACGGGCTGCAGGGTTGGGTTTTTTTCCTGAAAAGGTTGGTTAGTGCTTGAACAAATAAATAAGTAAAAACTTGGTGGAAAGTTTGAGCAGTGCATCCTTCTATCTGTAAGTCTGTAAAGATTTTGTCTGCTGTCCTGTGTCACAGCTAGCACAATCCTGTTTGTGGTTTCATCCCACACAGGAGGGATGGCTGGACCCGGTGACCAGTGATTTGACTTGATGATCAACTGTTGAACTCGTTAATTGTAGAGGTGTTTTCCAGCCTTATTGATCTGATGAATCTTGGAGCCTTGGTACCCAGTGAGGGGCTGTGAGGATGCAGCTGAGCTGCAGCTCCTGCGCAGGACCTGGGAGCAGAGGGGCTGAGCTCCCTGCAGTGCTGGGTGGAGATGAAGCATCCTCACTTTGCTGGGTCCCTTTGCTGTTTGAAACACGCTCTGGCGTGCTGCCATTGTTCCCGCTGTCACTCCGACCCTCCCCTCCCATTCAGTGCCTCTCTGCATCCTTGGGAAAAAGCCTTGATCCTGGACTTGCTCTTCTCTCAGGGTTTGATAGGTTTTGCCAGCTGAAAGCTGGGCTTTGGAAAAGGGATTGGGGGGATTTTCACAGAGCTGGGGAGAATCAAAGGGAGTCATCACAAATGGCAGCTTCAAATACCCAACCTTTTCCCACTTCTCTGCCTGACCTGGGTGCAGTGGTGCTGCTTTGTGGCATTGCTTCCTCCATACCCACTGTCCATTTTGTGTGTCTTGTGTTTCCCTGGAGGAGGTTTCATGGCAGGTCTCATCTCTGACTTGAGCAGAGGAAAAGCCCACAGACCCCTGAGCATCCTGGCACTCTCCTGCTGCTCTGCCCTTTGCAGGGACAGTGGCACCAGCCAGTACAGAGTGAGCAGAGGACATCAGACCCATTTCACAGTGAGGGGTCTCAGATTCCAAATGCCCTTCCCTCCAGCTCTCCCACTGTCCTGGGATTTCCTCCTATTTTTGTCTGCTTGCATCAAGAGACTACCTGTAAACGTTATGAGAAGGATGAGTGCTAACAGAAAGCCCAAAAAGGCAAAGAAAATAGCCCAAAATGTGATCCATTTTCTGAATCCCTCCCTCTGTTTTTGAAGCCTCCCAAGTGATTTAGGGAGAGCAGTAGGGCTGATACATTCTTAGGCAAAACTTGGTTTTGGCAAGGCAGCTGAGGGAGGGCAGAAGAGGAAAAACCAGGTAAGATGCTGCAGAAACTGCTCCCCTGGCAGCTGCAGGGGGAACTGCTTTGGCAGAGGAAACTGCAGGTGTGGAAGGACCACTGGCAGCATCTCTTCCAACCATGATGTGGGCAGAAACTGCAGTGCCCAGCTCCCAGGAGGTTTCTATTTTACTCTTTGTTGTATGGCAGCCTGAGCAAACAAACTGTGCTGCCCTTGATAATGAAAGAGGTGACATTACTAATTTATTTGCCCACCCAAATGTAGGATGTAATAGAACAGAATTAATCTCTTCTCTTTACACATCAGATGCTTGTAGCTTTGGGTGGCTGGTGTGCTTTTAACCTCTGGTGTGCAGCTTACTGGGATTGCCTTGATTCGGGCTGGTGTGGAGATAAATGAGCTGCTGCAAGGAACAGGCATTTTATGGGTCTGTGGTTGGTCCCAAGCCTGGATGTGGGTGGTGGGATGAGGCTCAGAGAAAGGGAGGGTGGTGTGAACTGTGGTGCCTTTGTGGTCCCAGCAGTGAGCCAAGCTCCTTCCACAAGCCAGCGTGGATGAGTCCTGCAGGAGCAGCACAGGGTGGAGCAAAAGGAGACTTTCACAGTGGCAGTGGTGCCACAGGAGGACAGATGTCCCTTGGTAGTGTCCCAGAGAAGGAAATGATGGCAAACCCATTCACAGCAGGGACTGCAGCAGCGGCCACTGCTGGGTGAGTCTCGGGATAGTGGCCATGGGAGAGAGCTTGAATGAGGTGCTTTGGATTCCTTCCCTCACTGCTGCAGGCGGTTCCCGACTCATCTGTATGCTAATGAGCTAATTTGTGCCATTAGCAGAGCCCTGTTAATCAGGGCCTCCCACGATATGACTGGGCTGTGGCCCCAGTGCTTGCTGTATTTTAAGCCCTGGGTTTTTTAATTAGCAGTGGTGTGTATGATGCTCATCCCTGGGCATCTGCAGTGTAGTCTGTGCAGATGCTGAGCTAACTCAAGATGCAGAACCAGGGTCTTAGGATTTTCCTTCAGAGGGGAGGTGTTTTCTAAAAGTCTGACCAGAGAGCTAGAGTGCAGAGTTGAGATGCTGTGCTGTTCAGGAAGGAAGGAGCAGGGAACATCTCAAGACCCCTCCTGCCAGCCTAAGTTTAACTTGACACAGGAAGATTTGCCTGTCACACCTGCAGCTCAGGGGTTTTGATAGCCACAGGGGCACTTCAGTGCCCAGACATTTTGCCTGAAGCTTCCTGCATTCCTTCCCAGGGGGTGGGTATTTACACAAAAGCCAGGTTGTAACCTTAGGATAGAATTTTGCTTTCAGGTGCTTGCTGAGCTCTGAGCCAGGTAGGGATGACAGGATGATAGCAGCTCGTGTGCAGGTGCCAGTGTGCATCTCAGCTGTTCCCCTGCAGCCCCAACTCTTCCTCACACTGCTGTGTTTGTGTTTTCTAGATCAGCCGCTTGTGTGGCCACGCTCAGCAGAGGCAGATTCGATCAGCTAATTATCCAGAGGACCTTTTCATGGACAAGAAAGTCCTGAGAGTGACTCACATTGAGCAAGAAGAAACTTTGTCGAGCAGGAGGAGGTGAGAATGCTCAGGGTGAGAGTGGTGCCTGCTGGATGGGCTGCAGGAGCAGCCACCATATGGAATGGCCCTGTGGAAGCAGATGGAAAAGCTCCTTATTTCCCTTCCCCATAAATCTGGCTCTGAGCATCAGAGCTGCTCTGTGGTGGGCTCTGAAGTACAATGAGGCATCCACACGGGTTTTCTCACCTAGTGCACCCAGGTTAATACACCAAATGCCTTGTCTGGGTTTCTTGGGCACTGCTATAGTGTCTAAAACACTCACAGGTGTAGTTATAGATAGAAATGGTCACTCCAGACTGGAACTGTTAAGTGTTACACCGTGTGTAGGTAAGGGGATGTGTTTCATGCTTTTTGTGTAGTGTTTTATGGTAGCTCAGAGATGTTAACAGCCTTTTACTGAATATTTTCAAAGGAAGCAGGTGCCTCCACTGCTGGCACTGCACCCTGTGCTTCCTTCCCCGTGTAAGTTGTAATTAAGTGGGCTCACACTGATGTGTCAGGGAGCAGCATTTCCCCTCTGGATCTGAAAACATGCCCAGAGACACGCAGTGCCTTTACTTCTGTCTTGAATAAAACAAAAATCCCTGTGGAAGAGAAACAAGCAAGCTTGGCAATATTTGAAACTGGTGAGAGACTAAGTTGGGTGCATTTCTCTCTGAGGACTAACAGGGCCACATTCTTGATACAGTTCCCATGAGATACAGCACCGGGGCTTGCATTCCTCTGTTGTCTCAACACGTTGGAGGTTACACAGCCCAGACTCTGACACAGATGTCCTTTGAAGGCTCATGAAATCTGCTGAGATGAATTACATGGGTTCATACCTGCAGATAAGGAGGAGTTCCTCCCTGCCCTGCAGGGAGCTCTGCTCCCCAGGAAAGTTTCCTTCCGCCTGTTCTCCCCAGCTCTGCCGGGGTTTGTGGAAGAGGAGCAAGGCAGTCAGGATGTGCTCCTAGGATGTCAGGAGCTGTGCCACGGGCAGTGAGGCTCCTGCTTGGAGTTTGCCAGAACTGGTGGTCCAGGTCTCACCCTATTTTGGCTTTCCAAACGGTGTTGGTTGGCCCTGCACCCCGCTGTCAGGCCAATGCAGGAGATGGATGCAGGAGGTGACTGCCTGAAGCATCCCTTGGGTTTGTGCAGGGGCTGTAGGCTGAATTCCCACCCTTTGGAGGGGCTTTGGCTCATCAGACAAACCCTTTTCATCTGCATGGGCAGTGACAGGGTGGGTGCCTGCGGTGGGCAGAGGCAGCACTTGAGGGACCCTCTGGGGCTCTCCCTGCGGGGCTGTGTCAGCCCCACCGCGGCAGGAAGGTGCTCCTCGGCAGCGAAAAGGCAGCACAGAGCACAGGATGCCTTCTCTTTGTGTCGCCTGCCCCCAGCTGGCTGTCGCGGGCTCTGGCTGGAGAGGGAACCCACGGAATCCCAAAGCAGGGAGGGATGGAGGGAGCTGGACCCTCTCTGCACACCAAACGACCTGAGGCTGTAGGGCAGCTCCCCACAGCTGGCAGGGCACAGACAGCCCCTGTACAGCACCCAGGGGATGCCCCTGAGAGTGCTCCCTGCTCCGGGTGCTAATTCCTCATCATTCCTCCCAGGGAGCAAGGAGGCTGAGCAATAACCCCTTACCAAAGGGAGAAATGTGCTGAAACCAAACAAGATGGCTGTGAGGCCAAGCCTTACTGCCTCCAGTCCCTGCTATTCATATTACCTTACTTTTGGTGTTATTTACCTAATTGAATCTGCTGCTATTCCTTGGTGACAGCTGCTGAGTGTCCCTGAGGGATCAGACCTAGGCTGGGGGGATGTCACATCCCACTCCAGAGCCTCTGTCACCTCTCTGGCAACATCAGAGATCCCGTGGTCAGCCTGGATTCTGGCCCTCTGGACCACTGCTGCAGGTGACCAGCTGGAGATTGCTGGGAAGGGAGGGCACAGGGGTGGGATGCAGCCTGAGCCACATCCCCTCCTGCAGCTCCTCTTGCCTTCCTGCAACAGAGCCCTTTTGATGAGTGTAACCTGCCCCTTTGAATGCAGACTGTGACCCCGTGGCCAGCCCAGTGCATCCCTTGAAATCGTGTCCTTTTGATGGTGCAGCATGAAACAGCCTTAGCCACGTGTACAGATCTGTGCTGAGAATGTCAGCTCTGGTCTGCCACCAAAAATGCCACCTGCCCTTGCAGCAATGCTGGATGGCCAATGTCAGCTACAAAAAGCCCCTGAAGGGCCTCTATTGCCTTCTGCAAAGCAGAGGGGACACTACAGCTGCTCAGATGTACCCCATGGATGTGTGGCCTGAGCCAGTGGCACCTTTCCTTAGGTGCTCCGACTGCGTCTGACTTTTGCTTGGTGCAAGGTTGGGCTGAGGTTCTGCTGCCCCCACATCCCTCCCTGTCACCAGCAGTTTTGCCCTGGGAAACATGGGTTCAGCCTTTGAATAACATCAAAGAAAACACACCAAAAGCTACTTTGGTTTGGAAATAAAACTGATGCTTCTTGGTTTGTTTGCACCTAGCTGCTTTAATGTTGTGTTTGTGTGATTACCTTCACTGGTTAAAATGCACCAACCTCATCTCCTCATCTTCTTTTAACTGAGCACCCTTTTCTCTCCCTTTCTTCCAGGGAGCTGATTGCAAAGCTGAAGTCCCACAGCAGTTTTTACAGCAGCTTGCCAGAGTACATCTGCAACCACAGCTCTGCTGTTCAGAATGACACCCATTGCTGGAATGGACAAGAAGTCATGGAGAGGTGAATCACATCTCCCTTGCCCTCCTTCTCCCCTGTCCTGCCTATTTTTGGTTAAGCAGGCACAGGAGCAGTGTGTGGCCAGGCCATGGCTCGCTCCCTGGGGTCCTTGTGCAGAGAAGTGTCCAGCTGCACTGCAGCTCAGCTGATGTGCAGGTCTGCACAGGCAGCAGTGCTTGTGTGCTGCCCTCCACTGATCTTCTACGTGGTGAAAACTCTGCATCCATGGTGGGATTTGGTCAGGGTGGCCCAGAGCCAGGAGAGCAGCTTGGCACTGCTCCCATGGGAGAGTGCAGGGGTGGCTCCTCTGCAGCAGCAGCAAGGGCCTTGTCCCCATGCACAGCACGGCCTGGGGATGTCCCCAGCTGGGCTTGGTGCCCTGGCAGCAGGACAGCGTGGGTGGCATCCCCTGCCCACCCAGGGAGGGTCAAGGAAGACTCCCTTGTTGAATTTCTCCTTGCTATGGCTCTCAGCAGGAGGAGGTGAGGAGCACTGAACTCTGGTGGTGCCACTGCTGCCCTCTGACCACCGTCCCACCACCAAGTCCTGGCTGTCCTCTCTGGAGCCATTCCCACCAAGGTCCAGCTTGTGCTGTGGCTACTTTGCCCTGCCCCACTTGCCATTTTGGAGGATATACTGGTGGTAATTGAGGTTACACAGAGGCAGGCACGTGCAGGATTCATACCGTAAAGAGGAAGGAAGTGTTAATGGAAATGGAGTTTTTTCTTGTAAAAAATGCCCCTTGGAACATTAAATAATGTGGAAATAGAACTTGGAAATGTTTTTTTATAATTATACATAAATCTCCTCTGATCACCCTACTTTGCAAAGCATCCTTTGCTATTAAGTAGTTTGCATAAGGGAAGAAATAGAAATAAAATCAGGAAGTGGTGGAATGTTGAGATATTAATTATGACTTCTTGATCAGTAACCTCAGGTGGTAATTAGCTTGTACTTGCAATACTGACCTGAAACACTGAATAGACCAAAATAGCATCAAACTCTATTTCAGAAAAAAATGACTCAACATCTAAGATCACACGCTTAGTAAAATGTACTTTTGTTGCCTAGGGAAAAATGTGTCCTCTATTGGTAATTATTTCCGGAAAATCTTGAGTTTCCATGCCTGAGACGTTCAGTTGGAAAGAAAAAGATTATTTCAGTATTGTCTCACTGATTGTTAATTGAAACTTCTAAAGCAGGGCTATAAACACTGCAGCTCTGGAGAGAGGGACCTAGGGTGGGGTCATGGCTCACAACAGTTCACTGGGGTCATGGCCAGTGGCCCTGGTCTGGGTCCTGCTGACATCACAGCTGGGTGAAGTGGTGGCAGTGGAAGGGTGTTGAGTACAGATCCTCCTGCAAATATAAGTTCAGAGTTAATTGTAGATTCAACATGACTCAGGTGATAGATGGCCTTCAGCTTTCTGCTGAGAATACCAGGGGACTGTCATGGGTACAGTATGGCACGTCACGTGGGTGCCATGGCATGCAGGGGGGCAAGGCAGGGAGAGGATAAAGTCTGGGTGCATGCAGGGGGCACCAAGATCTCAGCCCCTGGCTGTTGAGTTAAGGAATAAATCCTCTACTGTGCTTGAAGGGCGTGTGCCTTTCCACTCCTCTCCTTGCCCCCTCTGATCTGTTGCACAGATGTTGCCACCTCTGCCAGCTCCTATGAAATATTAATGACAGTTCTCTTGCAGGCAGATATTAGAGATTTTCTGTGAGCAGGTAGACTTCAGCTAAATAAAGCTGAGCTAAGATAATGGTCAAGGGTGCTCTTCTCCCAGGATCCACTTGCAGAATGTTTCAGATAGAAGCAAATGTAGTTAAAATTTTCTCTACACTGGCTGCCTCATGTACTTGGATTTGCCAGCTTGGCATCTCTTTCAGAGTGTCTGGGAGGATTCCTGAAAATCAGGAGCATATAAGGTAACAGTGCTTGAGCACCCCAAGCTGCCAGTTCCTTTATTTCAGTGTTTTCCCCAAGAGGGAGCCAAGCAGCTGCTCATGGTGTAGCAGCTCTTGCTCAAGTTATTCTGAGAATGTGTGTTATGTACTGGAGAAATTCTGTTCTCCTGCTGGACTGGTGTGTGTCTGTTGGTGATCAGACTCCATCCTGCCACTTTTTGCAAGAAATTTGGTGTGGTTTGAATAACTAGTATTAATTTCAGGGTGCTGTCCTGGTGCTTGTCCCACATATGTGGTGGCTGCCAGAAAGAAGGAGACATGGTGGATGGTTCCTGTGGCTGGAGTGCTGGCATGGAAGGGTACAGGCTCTCTGAAAGGACAAGCAGGGGACACAAAGATGGGGTGTCTGTGTCAGTGACCAGCTGGAGTGCCTGGAGTTCTACCTGGGGAGGGGGGAGGAGCTGAGCTAGAGCTTTTGGGTCAGGATTAAAGGGAGGGCAGAGACAGGTGATGTTATAGTCTAGCTCTGCTTCAGGCCTGTGTGGATGAGGCCTTTTACAGACAGACAGGAGCAGCCTCATATTCACAAGCCCTGGCCCTCATGAATGACTTCAACCCTGGTCTCTGTTGGAGGGACAACACAGCAGGGCAGAAGCAATCCCTGGGTTCCTGGATAAACTAGAAAGCTCCTGCTGAATCTGCTGGTCAGATGAAGACCAGGGCAGTGATGGTTGGCTGGAGTCTATGCTTCCATGTGTTTCCATGTCTGGTGCTGTGTAGGCAGTGGATAAAGCTGTTTGACCATTGTTGGGTCTGTAAGGTCAGCGTGAGCATCTGTATGAGCATGTCCAGGATTTGTGTTCTTGTAGGGACTGTGGCTATTCACCTCTTGCATTTTTAATGTACTACCTGAGTGTTCGTTAAGTTAGAAAAGAGCCCTACTGATTCACCAATTTTCAGACCTCCCTGTCATGACAAAATTTGTTAGTTATTCTAAGCCCTTTTCCTGTAACACGTTAAATCAAGCCTGGAAGAGCAACTTCCCAGCCCTTGCCAGTGTGCCCAAGGACTCGAAATACCAGCAATGTGTATCCTGTTATTTGTTGCAAACAGTCCCTTCTGCACCCTGCAATCCTCCTCCTGTGGCTTTTCTGGCTTGGTATTTACTCTGCCCTGTTTATCCCAGTGCTTTATTACCCACAGGCAGTGAGAGTTTCTCTCCTACCCATGCACTGGATGTGCTCAATGTCTTTCCACTGGGTCTTACTTTCCAGTTTGAGCCTTGAACCATCCTCTGTTTCCTCCTTGCTCTTAAGCCCCTCTCAGTTTGGGGATAAAATACTGGAGTATTTTATCCTGCTTTTAATCCCTTGTGTTTTTTTAAACTGAATCTTATTTTGTGATCCTTTGCTTCTCCACGTTGGACCATCTAATGGCAAGAATTCATCCTCCTTCCCAAGGTTTGATCTGTGGGTTAATAGTTTGTTTGTCATCCCTGTTGTGGATTTAGGACATGGTGCCTGGAAATGGCTGCTTGCAAACAGTGCTAACCACACAAGAAAGGTTGATTTTTCTCTAGTGCAGAACAGTGCCTTGTGTCTTTTGCTGAGCTTTTGTGTGGTTGAAGAACATAAGCCAAAGTGGGAAGAAAAAATAAAAGGCAACACATTCCTGCTTTTCACACTTTTCAGAGTGTGTAAAAACACACTGTGCTTTTATGGGACACCACAAAGGTTCATAGCACAAGCCACAAGTGGCACATTTCACCACTTGCAAAGAGCTTGTTGAGGGGTCACAGTGCTTGGTGTTTGTGGTAGCTGGGGCCAGACCTGCTGGATCTTCCTCTGGCTCTGAGCATCCCTGTGCCCCTCTCTGCAGCTTTCCTGGGCTCAGTTCCAGGCCCTTCCCTGAGACAGACAGGCAGGGTGGGTGTGCAGCAGCTTAAACCTGCCTAAGCAGGGTTTCTGTGGTGCCCCTCCTTTCCTATGTCCATGCTCTCACCAGACCTCCTGCTGGCGCTGAAATGTTGTCCAGCCTCTCTTATCCTTATCTCCATCCCAAGCAGAGAAAAAACCGAGGTAGATTCTTATCACTGAAGTCCTGACTGAGTAATTAGCTCATTTAAAGCCTTCAGCTTAAGTCAAGTAGGTGTTGAGATATCAAACTCACCTCAGTTTCTGTGGGAGCTCAGCGTTGGTATCTCAAAGGTGATTCGAACTTTATATTTAGTATCAGGGTTTTGCAGCATTTTATACTAAAAGCCTATTAAATCTAGATTCTGAGACTTTAATAATCTGCTTACATGAGTATATTCTTTTCAAGCTGTTCTGAATAGAATGACAGCAACATCTGGCCACTGCGAAACTTGTAAGCACATTAAGCCTTACTGTTAGATACTGCCATTTCCAAATTTCTCAAGACAAAATGCGTACATTAATCTAAATCACCAGTATAACTCTTGTTTTCTTTGTACCAATTCAAAATTAATATATTTTTAGCACCTTGCCAGATTCTCTTCTTCAAGCTAGAAGTCTCATATTTCCCTGCTGTTGCCAATGTACTGTGGTTTGTTTTAATCATACAAATTATAAACAATGAAAGCACAATTGGAAGCAAGACAGAAAAACGAGATTCTGTAATTGGAACAAAGGAAATTCCATGCCAGCAATAACCCTTTAGTTCACGAAGGGTTTGGTTATTTCTGGCAGTACTGCAAAATATCTGATCCAATGGAATCCCCAAAGAGGGGGCTGTATAACTTTTCAAGCCCATAAAACACAGCTTTGCAGCAAGTACAAGCTATAATGAAAGCATGGTAGGCAAATTCAGTGGGTTATTGAGTGGCCATCATTGTTTCCAGAGTATTTCAGAAAAGAAGATAATGAATCTTCTTCTATCCTGCTGCTTGGCCTCAGGTTTAGCCAATTTTTCCATAATCTATTTGTCTTGAACTGAAATAAGAATAGAGGGAGACTTCAGGCTGTCTATCAACTCCCATTGTTTTGCTATGAATATTACAGTTTTTCCTGTTCCTTCAGAAGTCCCATCTCCCAGAGCCAGGTGACACCTGAGACCTCTCGTTTGTGACCAAGCCATCACCTGCAGCACTCTCACTGCCTGCAGAGCTTTGTGTGGGGCAGCTGGGAAGAAGCAGCACTTCTCTTGGCAGGGAACTGACACAGCAGGATCTGAGGGGGCTCTCAGAGGCTTCCAGGTGTTGATATTTGGAAATCCAGCAGAAAATGGTTCCTTTTTAGTTAGGTGAGAACACTCCCCACTGAGAGCGTTGGATCCTCCTGGTTGCTTTTGAAGCAGCTTGTTTGGAGCTGCCGGTGGTGTAAATTGACTGCGGCATCAGGAGCTCTGCAGGGACTGCAAGGACTCTGCAAGCAAGCAAACAAAGCCAGGAAGGCACCTGGGAGCCCTACACCCCACCTCTCCCCTGCCTCTTGCACTCCCGTGGAACAGATGCCTGTGTATGGTCATGGGGTGCCCCTCCATGTCCCCCTCCATATGGGACACACACCTATATGGAAGAGAAGAGCTGGGGTGCACCTGCACCCCACACCAGCCCAGCTCTGGGATGGGTGTGACTGACCAGGTGTCTCTGGACAAGCTGTCTTTAGAGAGGAAACTGTCAGGGAAAGAATTGTCACCTCTTCTTGGAGGCTTGTGGGCACATCCAGGAGTTACACCCTGACTGCAGGGCAGGATGAGTGTGTTGGAAACAGCTTTCCAAGCCTTTTGGTCCCCACTGCTGATGTGGCACTGAGGTTGTCTCACTAAAACAGAAATTAGCAGGGTTAGAAAATAAAATGTTGGCTTCACCACTGCACCCACCTTTACTGACCTGTGAAAACCAGCTGGAGGTAACAGCTGGGTTCATGTAAGGAGTCTGGGGGGACAAAACTTTTCTTTCCTTTCTCCCCTTTTTCATTTTTTTTGCCTCCTGTGGTAAGGACTCGATGTCACCAGTCCACATGATCTGTAGTAAGTCACATCTTGAAATGCAGAGCAGCTTTGGGGGTCTGGGGGAATGTTGCTCTCTCAAACTCAGTTATTAACTTGTGAGCAGTGAAACCTCTGTTGTGTTGTGTCTGTGTTGTGTTTGTCCCCCACCCACTCTCTCTGACAAGTATAATTCAGTGAACACAGACAGTAGAGAGAGAGCCTGTGAGGGATACTGTGCTGCTTAAACTGGAGATACATTTGAATAAATAATTTGCAACTGGAAGGCAGGCATAAACTAATTGTTATTTGAATGACATACTTACTTTCCTTTTTCTAAAAGGTGTAATTCTTTATGTTTGACTTTCAGGATTACTTTCTCTAAATCACATGTCAGGCATTGCAGTAACTCATCTCAAAGCCTAGCAGGGCTGAGTAGGATGAACACACATTTTACACTCATTGCCATGTATTTAAATATCATTTGTCATCTTGTCTTCTTTGCTCTGAAATGAAAGCTTGGAATGAGCTGCATTTGGACTGGAAAGACCAAACATTCACAGGAGACATTTGTGGATGGTGGAGAGGAAAGGAGAGGAAAATCCCTCAGTTTGACAGCATACTTGGGCATTTATGTCTGGTGGATGAGAAGAAGCAGGAAGGGTCTGCAGTTGTACTCTCCCCACAGAAAACTTCAGATTATTGGTGTTTTCATAAAGTCTTTGTCTTTAAAGACATTTTTAATGAGGGCTGCTTATCAGAACATATTTAACAATGTGACATTTGTGTTTAGAAAATACCACTTCCCCAGCAAGAGGCCATGCCCAGGGAGCCCAGGCAAGGAGATGCTGCTGACTGACGTTGAGACACGTCAAAGAGAAAAGTATTTTGGGCTTTGCTTATGAAGTGTGAGCCAGAGCACGCTCATGTTGCAACACTGATACCCCTTGGGCACAGAGACCCCCAGGGACTGGGGTGGGGGACTTTACCCACTGTGCATATTTGCTGTTCCATGCTGGTATCAGTCACCGTGGCAGAGGCACGCGATGGGGTCCATCAAGTGGCACAAGTGTCCTGCAGCAGGGGCTGTTTCATGGGCACAAGCTGAAAACAGCTCGAGGTGGCTCAGAGATTTCTCCTTTTCTGCACTGACTGATGGGAGGGAGGTGGTGCTTTGGGTTTTTTGCCTGTGAGCCCACCAACCCTTCAGCTTGGGGGGGATGCAGAGCAGTGCACGGGCACTGTCCTGGGACCCCCGGCTTGGTGGGGGCTGCAGAGGCATCTCTCTGCCATATTAAGGCCTGGGCTGCAGGAAGGGGTGCCAGCTGCCTTTTCCAGCTTCTCTGGCATTTCAGGAATGCAGGTCGCTCACTGAAGCTACATTTCAAAGCCTTTAACCCTTTGGTTGGCTGCATCCCACATGCCTGAACGTGGCCACTCCGGGCTGGTGCTGGGGCAGAGAGAGGCACAGCTGAGGGGAGCTGCTCCCCCCTTGTACCTGAGCACACCAGGAGGGCTCAGCTTGGAGGAAGTGTCCCCAAAAGCACCCAAGTCACACAGGACCATGTCTCTGCCTGGTGGGATGTACTGGGTCCCCATGCATCTCCTTTTTTGCAATTCATGCTCAGAGGTGTGCAGCTTGCAGGGCCCATTGCCTTGCTGCTTCAAACGACTTGTGTAATGGTGCAAATGTTCATTTTGGGTCGGGTACCCTTGTATCTGGCCAGGTGGGAAGCACCAGGAGGTGACACTCCATTTCTCCAACATCACTGTTTTAGGGAGAAATCCCTCTGCTAATGCTTTCAGGTTTGCTTCCTTCTCTAGTAGACTTTTCCCCAATCAGAAGGCTGATCTGAGATCCTCACAGCCCCAGCAGAACCTTCTGGAGAACAGTTTCAGTCTCTGAACATGGAGTTATAGTATAGTATTGCTGTAGTACTGTGTTCCTCCCTCCTGTGCTGCGTTGTGTAGGCTACAGAAATCCTCTCTGGCAGCTGTTGCGTGGATTTCAGAAGGGATTTCGCCCACTCAAACCCAAGCTATTGTGTTTGTGTTGTTAAAACTGTTTAGGAGAGAGATTGTATTAATTTAGGGATGCACCAAGTGGGCTTGGTTCTGCTCTTGCTAAAACCTGTGTGAGTTTCCCGATTAAATCTCTGAAACCACAGGAGACCTTTCAGCAATGTGCTTCTGAGTTCCCCCGGTGTTTTAAATTAAATTTACAGTGACACCAAAGACAGGAATTTCTTTGTCATCTCAAGACTCATGCATGCCGTGGATGTGTCTGTCCAGTCTCCAGATGCGTTTATCAGCTCGGCACGGTGGCATCAAGTGGCTGTGTGACAAATAAGCGGCAGGATTAATGGCTCAGTGCTTTATCCCCCTGCAAGAAGTTGAGCCCGAGTTTGAGCAGAGCCGGGCAGGTCTGTGCTTGCGGCAGCAGCCTCTTCCCACGAGATGGTGCTCGGAGCATGCCGGGCTGTGCCAGGAGCGATGGGCAGCCCCAGCCTGGTCCCTTCTCCTGTCACTCAGCTCTCAGCCCACACCGACCCTCCAGCTGCACCGGGGAGGGCTTTTCTGAGCCGGGAGTGATCGTGTCTCGGGTCTTCTGTGCCTCTCCCGTTCTGTGCTTCGCAGGATAAGGCAACTGCTAAAAAAAGGCGTTTTGCATAATGCTGAGTCCTGACGGGAGCCCGCAGGGAGCTGGGGCTGAAGTGCAGGGGTGGGATGCTCTGCAGGCACCTGTCCCCACGTTCAGGAGCTGGGAGAGCCAGCTGATGAATCTGCTTTGCCGTGATGCCTGCACCTGGAAAAGGAATATACACAGGCGTGTGTTCCTGTGCTGCAGGCACAAACACCTCCTCTCTCCTGTCCTTTTCCCTGTGTCATCTCTTCAGTGCAGCATCTTGCAGGGTTGCCAGGCATTACTGGAGATGCATATGGGGAATGCCTGGTGTTGGGGACCCAGCTGGAGGTGCAGAGAGCTCCTGTACATGGAACTCCTGCTCTGAGATAGCCTTGGAGTGGAAATCTGCCTCAGTTCTGTTAATTAAACTATGTGAGCATTTCAGGTCGGGGCAGATTGCTGCTGCACCAGTATAGATCTGGTGTTGCCTTTGCATCCTCACATGTCTTAGTAGACCTCATCCTCTAGTTTAGAGTTTAAGGAGAGTTTAATCCAAGTCCCTGAATATCCCCAAGCCCCTCAGTGTGCCCTGATAGCTCTTGTGGCCAAATATCCTCATGCCTCTTGCTTTCTGCCCTGGGAGAGCATCCTCCCTGAACTGGTCCCACTGTCTCTCCTGTCTCCCTCCCCTTCTTTAAATGCCTGCTGAAGTCCCACTTTCTCCCCAAACCCATGTGAAATGGGCTGGCTGTGACTGCCTGAGCTTGCCTGGCAGCATGAGGATGGAAGATGAGCTGGGCAGGGGAGCAGGGAGCTGACAGACAGCGAGGCAGCCACTAAGGCTGGTGCTGGGAGCTGGGTAAAAACATGATGTGTAGGAGATGAATGCAGAAAGGAAAACTCATGGTGTTTACCCATGGCACTGGAAAAACAAATGTACAGTGGAGCAGACTGGTGCTGGTGTTATCTCGGTGATCTCACTTTCGGAGGCTGTGCCGGGGTTTGGTAGTGCCTGTTCTGGCTGCCAGCTCTTGGAGATGAGGACTTGTTTTGTCCTTGTAGAGCACCACAGCCCTTCACGGGGGCTGTGATGAGTGGCAGCAGCCCAGAGCTCCAGAAGGCGCCGGTGCTCCCTGCCATGGCTGTGGCTGCCAGCAGCCAGTGGTGGCAGCCGATTGCTCTGGCCCAAACCTGAGTTTGGGTTTGGTGCTTGTCTTGTGCTGGAGCATCATCGGCTGTTACCCAGGTCCTGAGTGCAGGGATGTGTTCCTCCAAAGGCAAATGTGCAGCAGTTCTGTCCCTCTTCCCCTCCCTTTAATTGCTCTGGTAAACTTTGTCATTCCATAAATCTTGCAGCAAGTGAATGTATGCTTCTTTCCTAAGTGCTGATGAAAAAGCTGAGTGCAGCTTGGTCACCCCCCTCAGCAGAGCTGCTCTGGCAGTTTATTCTAGTTTATAGGGGCTTTGCTGACTCTCATGGTACTTGTGTAAAGCGAGGTACCCTGTGGTGTAGAGCCCAGCACTGTACCAAAGTCAAGGTACATTCTGTCTGAGCAGTTACTTTGATCCCTAAGGCTGGATCTCATCAAAGACTGAAATCAGGATTGTTTGACAACACCTATTTTCCATTAGCAGTGTTGACAGCAGTAATTATATTCTGATGCTTTAATTCTTTATTACTGAAATCACACATCAGTGATAATCATTATTTTGCGAGGGGGTTGATGTTATGCTAATCAGCTTGCAGTTAACTGGGTCATCCCGCTCATTTTTTGGCTGTGGGCACAACACTACTGCTCTTCTACTGGAGTCTCTGTGGTCTGCCAAGATTTATTTTAAACAAACATGAGCAAGCCAGAATTTCTGAGCCAGCTTTTTTAGGACTCTTGGGTGCAAGTTATGTGAAAATATTTATCTCTATTGTATACTGTTTAACATCTTCCTTGGTTACTAATGGACTGGAAAGGACTTCATTGTCCTCAAGTGATACAACTACATCATCTTGCTGCTTTGCAAAGTCAGAGCAAAAAAGTTTATGGGAATCTTCTGTCCTTTCTTTGTCATTATTAACTGTCTTGTGCTCTCTGTTTTGGAAAGGGCTGGTGCATGTCTTGGGATTTCTTATGTTTATACTGAACTTTAAAAATCTCCTCTCTATTAGCCCATCACATCAGGGTCTTCTCTGTCCTCATTCCTACAGGTACAGTCCCCAGATCACAAGGAATGGAGGAAAAGCCCAGGCTGGCAACCACGAGGTGAAGATGAAAGGTCCGGAGCCAGTGATCAGCCAGATCATTGACAAGCTCAAACACATCAACCAGGTTTGTGGCAGACGTGCCAGCAGCGATGTCTCCGCAGTGGGCGGTTGCCAAATCAGTTTGGCCTCCCCCGCTCCCTGGGCCCCAGCAGACACCCCAGGTGTCTGCACCTGCAGCAGCTCTGGAGCCCTGTGTGCAGAGCCGGTGCCACCCTGGCCCTGCACAGCCCCAGGCCCACAGGGCACACCTGGCTGCTCCTGTTGGGTGCCTGCTGGGTGGTTCTGCATGGGGCAGCCTGAAGGACTCAGCCTGTGCTGGGTCATGTGTGGCTGCATGGCTGCAGTACAAGAATGCTTCTGCTGGGCATCCATGCCCTTAGCAGTGGAGGTCCAGGAGAGATGGAGCTGACAGGGTGCCCTTGAGCATGATGTGCTGGCAGGGGGTCATGTGGCACGTACCTGATGTCCCCTCTGGTTGGAGGAGTTCCTTTTGGCATTGCTCATGGCTGGCAATAAGGGACACTTCTTTTCTTTGCTGTATCTTCCTGGGCATTCTCTCCCAGTCAGTAATGGGGCAAGTCACTGTTGAATGGGGAAATGGCAGAGCTGGTGAGATCCTTTCTGCTGGGGAGGAAGCTTCCTTCCCACTGCCTCAGACCTGGCATCCTTCCTGGGACAAGCGGTATCTTGTCTCTCCCATTATGCCACGCCAGGTTAGGCCTGTGAACAAGCCCTGCTGCTGAATTTGGGAATTGGGTGGCAGCTCTGCAGAGCGTTCAGCTTGTGGCTGAACCTTCCCCAGCACTGCCTTAGGCTGGGGCTGGGGTCTGGCCCTGGGCTCTGCTCTGCCCCGTGTGTCCCTGAGCGTGGGTGTCACAGTAACTCGCAGAGGAGGTGTTTGTCACAGGCAGAGAGCCTGGCCTTGCTGCCTTGCCAGGACACAGCCCTGGGACCTCGCAGGGCGAATCCTCAGTGGTAACTCTGGTAACAGAGCTGAGCTGCCCCATCTCTCCTGAGAGAGCTCTTCCAGTGGGGACCCTGCCCATGGTCACTCCAGCAGCGATGGGTTCCTGGAGTTAAGCTCAGCTTTGCTTCCCAGCCGGGTGGGCCGTGAGGGCGGCTCTCTTTGGAGTTGCTGGCTTAGCAACTTTTCTGCTAACCTCTGCTTTCCTGCTCCGAGCCTGCCAGGGACTGTTTTCACAGCCATTCCCGGTCTGACCCCCGCGCCCTCCAGTGCAGGCATGCCTCATTAGGTGCTGTCTGGGAGCAGGATGCAGCGAGGGATCTGGGGTCCCCAGGAGCACCCCACAAAGCAGGAGCTGCCATGGGCTCCCTACAGCCTCTGTGCCTTCCCACATGCTCCCTGTGCCGAGCGGTGCCATCTGCCAACAGCCCATAATTATTAGAAGGAGAAAAGCAGGGGGAATAGCATAATCAGTTCCCTATTAAACGGGGTAGAGGGCAGGCTTCAGCCTGCAGGTGATAATGATATTTTGCCATTCACAGTGAGAAAGTTGCACTGAACAAAACATGGTTATTATGTACTTGAAACTGCTGACATAAAGTGGTTGTGAAATGCTGGCTGCCAGACTGGGTCAAGTTAGGTCTTTGCTGAACAGCTTGGGCTTCTGAGGAGTGGAGGTCTGTGGAGTGGGAGACCCTGGGTAAACACTGCTGTGCTCAGCTCAGCTGTTTGCAGCAGCAGAGTGTCTCTGTCAGCTGCTGCTCAGAGAATTGTGGTGAGGGGGTGAATATGCTCAGCTCAGTCACGATCTCTTGCAGTGCTTCCCCCCCCACTGGCTGGCAGTGTCAGGCTGGAATGTGTTATGGGGGGCAAGTAACCTGTTTTGGTTTGAACAGCCTAAATGTAAGAGCCTGAAAAATGTCAAAACCTCTTGTAAAGCTGTGTTTGAGAAAGAGGAGGAGCTGAGAATAAAATCAGGAGAAAATGGGGAGAGATTTGTGCAAATTAGTTACAAAGCTTGCCCGGAGAATCTGAGGCTGCCCCATTCCTGGAAGTGTTCATGGCCAGGCTGGATGGGGCTTGGAGGAAACTGGTGTAAGGAAGGTGTCCTTGCCCATGGCAGGGGATTGGAACTACATGATCTGTGAGATCCCTTCCCACCCAAACCAATCTGTAATTCTGTGATACGATTCTATTCCTGTGGAGGGTCTGTAGTCTGTGGTCAGTAGCTTATATACCAGGAAAGTAACTGTAAAGGTTACTTCTATTTGGGATTTGGGGTGTCAAAGCTTACCATCACACTTATTTTCTTGGCTGAAGGAAGTTTTGAGCTCTCTTTCACATCTGGAATGCATCTTGGTTGCCAAAGAGTATTAAATGTGGAAGGAACAGCAGCTCTGGATGAATTACAGTTGTGTCTTTCAGGTGTTGGCTTCAGATTTGGGAAGCAGTGGGAACTCCCGAGTTGGAGAGGGTTGAAAATCTCCTCATCCACCAAGCTCAAGCCAACAGTGGCTTTTAAGGATTTTTAGACATGTAGGATCTTTTGGAGAAAAGACCATCTTTGTGGTGCTCAGAGCTGTAAACTGGATTCCCCTGTGACTACCTTTAAATTGTGAATCTTGTACAATGTTGTGGCTTCCTTCCAGTATGTTGTGTTAGAGATACAGCCTGGAATATGTGGGTGTGGGCAGACTCAGGAACCCTGCTGTTTGGTTCAGTTTTCATAGAGGTCCACAGCTTTTATTTTTACTTAGAGATTTTTGCTAAATATTTGTAATTTGCCGGTGACTTTGCCTTTATTCCAGGATGCTCATGCTGCTGGAAGTGTCTGTTCTTTCACTTTTGTGTGTACAAATTGTGCTTGCTCTTTAGCTCGTGCCTTCTCATACCTAATTTGGGTAAATGTACACACATTCACATGAGAAATTCTCATCAAACATTTGCAGTTTGAAGTGAGAATGGGGTTTGTGCATTAGAATTAAACCCATGGGGATTGAAAGGAGTAGAGAAAACCTAACCCAGAGAAAAGGGGAAGGGAAAGTGCCCCAGACTGTATTTTTTTGCTTTGAGCACCTATCAAGCTAAAATAAATAAATGAATAAAGCACAGTGCCTGAGTTGTGTGCTGTCTCAAGTCAGCCCTTTCTGGATGAGTCCCCCTCAGTGCTGCCTATTCATCACATCAGACCATTTTTGTTTCACCCAAACGTGTGATTGTGCCTGATGCTATTTTTTGTGCATTGGTGGCTGAGATGCTTTATTATTGCCATATCGGAATTTTTTTTCCCCCCAGTTCTGTTAGATGTCTACCAAGTTTTGATTTGAGTTATTTTTGTTGTGTGCCCAGAGGCATGAACAGCCCATCCATAAATATTAGCATTGTTATCTCAGCTGGGAGGCTAAGGGTCACCTTCAGGAAAATGAGTTGGAATTGGTTCCTAACTTTTATTTCCCAGAGTGTATGGGGTCTGTTTCTAGCTAGAAGGATTTTCACTCATCCCTTGGGTGAAACTATATAGAAACTGGAAGGTTATTCAGTGTCAGCACAGGGTCTTGCTCAGATTTTTTGTGACTTGGTAAGACCCCCAGACAGAGAGCTGTGTGCAGGGTGAGCCATTTCCTCTGGCCATGGGGATGTTTGATGGCTGACAGATGGGATGAGCCTCAGGTTTTAACAGCCATGCATGGAGGTGGGAGCTGTGGTGTCACATGTCCTGTCCTGGGAGCCCTGCCACGCTGGTGACCTCTTGCTGGTCACCCTCCTCCACGGGAGGCTCTGGAGAGAGGCCCTGATGATGCTGGTGTGAGGATGCAGCAGGGATCTGTGGTACCAAATTGGCTGATGTGACACTCCTGGTCCTCCCTGCTGGTCCTGTCTGTCCTGAAGTGACTTCTGTGTCTTTTGCAGTGCCTTTGAGGCTCTGACATCATTGCAGCAGATGTTTCACTTCATCCTTAATGCCATTACCTCTTTAAGCTTGTGCCCAGTTGCAATCTCTTTTTTATGCTTAGGTAAATCCTGGTGTTTATCATAGTACTGTCTTGAGGAGGAAGAGCACAATTTTTTAAGAAAAGGAGGAAAAAACACACCAAAAATTAATAGTAAAATCCATAAAAGGAAACTTAGCTGGGGAAGATGTGTCTTTACAAAATTGAATGGCCTGGAAACATATTGTACATTTCCAGACACTCGAGTTAAGGGCTCATTTAGAATATTTCAGATATACTGGAGTTTGACAGTTCTTTGGTTTCCACATCAAACAATCTGTAATTTATTGCCCCATATAGGGACTGTGTTTTTATCATATTGCATATTTTCTAGCCAGAAATCTAACTACCATATAAGCTCTTGAAAAAACAAACCCTTTGGGGATGGGAATCCAGGCAATATGCTTTCACAGACCCTGAGAAACTCCCTTTGATTTATTTCCTTGGAAATAAGGGGAAGACACAATTTCTTGGAGCATTGCAGCTGTTCCCCCAAGCAGGGTCTCGCTGCCTTTCTCCAAGTGCTCAGTGTAAAGACCCGGTCCTGCAGTGAGCCCCATGTGAAAGAGCCTCACGTTGCTCTTAGAGGGTTTGCAGGAGGATGAGAACAAAATTTAGAAGTTTTACGAGGCAGTAAAACACACAGCTATACTTGGAAGGGGGAAAAAAAAAAAAAAAAAGGCAGGAGGCCCAGAGGTGTGAATGACCAAAGACAAAATAGACCTGAAGTTTGCAAAAAAAAAAAAAAAGGTACGTCCTGGCTTTTCCAGAGCCGTGTTTGAAGCTGGTTTGATCAACCAATATGTCCCATATTTGTTTGTAGGTTTAATGGGCTGTTTCCCGGCAGCCTGGCTGCTGGGAGAGGGCATGGTGGAGGTCACCCAGAAGTTAATTTGGAAAGAGGCCAAAAGGCCACAACTTGATTGAATCAAATGTAAACAAAATAGGCCTGGGAACGGTGTGATGCCCTTGTGCCTGAGTCCCCTGCAACCTCTTTGCTGAAAATACAGAGTGCAGGAGCACCAGGGACCAGCGAGGAGGGGCTGACCCCACCTCAGGGACACAAGCTCGGGGTGGCCAAGGGACCCAGACCCTGCTCGGGGCACACCGGGAAATACAAAGTTTATTATGGGAGAGCCTGGGGATGGGGACTGTGCAGGAATGGATCTCCTCTTCAGAAAAATCCATTACTTTGACGGGTTTGTTGAAAGTTTCCCCGTGCCTGCTAGTCTCTCTGAGGTTTACTATTCCCACTGTATTTTAATTCCCCGATCAGATGAAGCTGCATAATAATTAAAAAAATGTGCGAACTGCCAGATTGTTAAATAATGCAAGGCGCAATGCTAATCACTTGAAAATACAATATTTAAATTGCACCAAAGCAAGACACTTTTGACTTGTTTTCCACCTTTGATAAGTTAGCACTACAATGTCTGAAGTGCTGTATATATGCAATATAATCTATCAAGTCCTCAAAAGAAATGTTAATAAACACAATAATTACTTGGACACGCCTTTTGTTCATCATTATTAAACAGTTTGTAACAATTAAAATATTAAAACCACATGTTGTTGAAAAGCAACCAGACATTGCAATTATTTCTTACTAAGGCTATTAAATAAAATGACAGAAGATTTTTATTTTAATGGTAAATGCATTTTAGAATGGATCCGTTAATTCTTCTTTAGTACACAAAATAATCTATAGCTCCACCGAGTCTAGGCCCGGTATTTAAGTACTAATTCCACTGTCCTTTTAGCTGTGCCTTGGCTCCCATTAACGCTGGGTAAATGCTCTCCCACTCTATGCAAGGGGTACTGACAGGATTTTGCCAGGGCAGTGAAATCAGGGGAAGTGTGACCCTCGGTAATGAGAATGTAAATTTGAAGGTATCTGACTGCCAGCTGACTTTTCAAACCCAAACCCCTTCTTTCCTTCTTCAGGAAGAGCCAGCACCTGCCAGGACCCTATGGCAGACCACCAGGTTTATTTGGATTATTGAGGGAATGCTGTGTCCACAGGACACCCACACTGAGTTTTTTTAAACAGCCAGAGATTGTTTGTACCTGGTGTTTTTGTGTGCCTGATTTCAAACAGAGGTGTATCCTGGAGTGGTCTTATATGTGTGAAGGGTTTCAATTTGTCTCTGTGGCTTCAGCTTCAGCAGGGAGACAGGTGCTTCAGGTGTGTCCTGCAGGGACCATCCTCCAAACAATGCTGTGGAAATCAGCTGTGGAAAAAGCCAGATCAACACCTTTAAAGGAGATTAATTTGCTTTTGTGTCCAGAACATGCAGCTGATGCACAGTGGTGCCTTAAAACAAACACCAGATATCCTGTACCAGAGCTGAAGTTTATCCTGTTGGGGAGGAAACCAACCTGAAGGAATCCTTGTGCAGCAAAACCTGGTGCAAGTGGAGCTATTGATAGCAGATTAACAGTTAATTACAGTTATTCTGGGCCTGGTTAATTGTATCAAGTGTCACCCTGTGCTGTGACTCAGGCTGTAATTTAATCAGTAGATGTCTGAGGTAGGTGTCCTCCCTGATGGGCCCAGGAACAAAGGACACAGCTCTCTGGTGTTAGTGGGATGTTGGGTAATTTTCTCATGTTTTTCTCCAAAATTTGACTTAACACCAATGTTTTTAAAATGTGACTGAGAGGGGACTGGGATTCAAAGAGCTAATCTTCATTGTTCAGAAGGTAACCTCTGGTCTTCTTGGCTGCGAAGGAATCCAATTGCTTTTGTTCCCAAGGAAAAGCCGTGGTAACAAGAATGTTACTTTTGATTCCAGTCTGAGGTGGTGTAGGACTGCTTAGTGCTGATGTTCTCAGGGGCAGGAGGAAAAGGCAGCGCTGTCAGACCCACGGTGGGCAGAGAGGGCCAGCTCTGACGGGAATTTCCTTCTGCAGCCTGGGCTGTGCTGTGGGAATGTGGTGCCCAGCTGTGGCATGGGGTAAGGCAGTGTGGCACAAACGCCTGTGAGAGTCTCACTCCACCCTGAGCTGCTTCATGTGCTGGGCAGGTTGGAGCTGGGAATTTCCCAGTGCAATTCTGCCACTTCACCCAAGCCCTGTGTCTGCAGGGGGAACAAGGCAGGCTTGTGGCAGGTATTTCCCCTGTGCTAACAAACCCCATTCCCAGTCAGTGAGACCCTTTTGACTGCACTGGGCAGGTGTAAATACCCCTCATGGCTCAGGAAGGCTCTTGGTTAATGCTGTTGCTCATTAGACTTTTTAGCTTGGTTTTGGCCTGTAACTGCTGCAGAGACTGGGTTGTATTTTCATGCTCGTGCTGCCAGAGCCCATGCAATGAGAGATGGCCCTTGCAGCACTTCAGACTGTGAGCAAAGAGAGAGGCTTGGGCTGCAGCAAGATTTGTTGTGGCCTGGCTTGGCTGTATTGCCAGGAGTGATATTTAAGAGAAGGAAGTGTGCTTGGTTGAGGACATGTGTAAGGAGATGCTGCTGATGCAGCAGGGTCAGCAAGGAAGTGGGAGGCAGCTGGCAGCAGGTGGGTGTTTGAGCCATCCACAAATACCACGATGGGCAGGAAATTACCTTTTATTTTTGGCAGGACCCCTTGAATGCCTCCTGCCTATGGCTGGGGAAGGAGTTTACTGCACATAATCTAAAAGCTGAGAGTGAGACTCACATAGGTGCATTTCAGGGCTTCCTTTGTGAGTGTTGTGTCTCACTGAGGGAGGGTGTAAAGTCACCAGCTTTGAACTGAATTTAAACACTGAGTTGCTTCAGCTGTTCAGTTGGTGTCTATGCATCTGTGTGTGGGAGAACCACACCAGGCAAGATCCTCCTGCCTGCAGCTCCAGAGGCCTGAGCCTTGCTGTTGGGTACATCCAGCATCACTGATGGGTCGCACCCAGTGTGTCAGCAGTGCCCATGCTGGAGCCTGGATTGTTGGTTCCTTATCCTGTTGGTAGACCTATCCTAGCTGCTAGTATTGACACTGGAAAAGCTGGGTCCCTGGAGTTTTTTTGGTTTTTGCAAGCAGCATCCGTGCTCTGAACACAGAGGAGAGCTGAGACCTTGCCCAGGAGCCAGTCCAGCCATCAGCCATTAATTAGAGACCAGCTGCTTGATCCTGCCTAGCTAACAGGTTGGGGGTGCTTGCCATGGAGTCTTCCTCCCCCTTCCTGATTTAAGTCTCTGCTGAAATCAACAGCTTGATAATTAACCCCACGGCAGGGTTGTCTTGTCTGGTGGGAGATAACTGGTTTATAAGGCAGCTGTTCAGTTCCCTGTGAAGCTCTGTGGAGCAGGGGACATCTATCAGAACTGCTTGTAGCTGCTTTTTGGGCTTCCAAAGCCTTGAAGGGAAGTGAATACAAAAGTGAACCTTGGAAAGAGCAGCCCCCAGGAGGGCAGGATGCAGCCAGGGTGACTCAAGCTGGTGTTCTGGCAGAAACACCACAAACAATGCACAAAAATACCTGATTTGAGGAGTGCCTCTCCACTGGGAGCTTTTAGGGGAAAAGAGAAGCAGCTGGGACAGGGGTTTGTGTTGCAGAAGGAGAAGAGGAATAAAAACAACCCTTCTGGCCCAGCTCTCAGCTTGCTGTTTCCTACCTGGTGCCAAGGATGAGATGTTTGTCTCGCAGGCAGCCCTGCGGACATCGCCGGCAGTCGGGGAGCCGCCACGTGTGCCAGAGCCTGAGCCAAGAGGAAATCTCCCAGCTGCTCCAACAGGCTGGGCTGGGCAGGAGGAGGCTGTGGGAACCAACCCCTGGCTGCTGCACCCCTGCATGGGTCACCTGTACAGAGCCTGATCCCCTGGACAGAGCCGTGGGGCTCTTAGAGCGAGTGGCTCGAGGTGCTGTGAGACCTGCACGTCCTTCTGGGTGCTCTGGCATCCAGGCACCTTCCATCCAGGCATCCTGCTCAGGTGTCTGAAGGATGTGATGGCAACGAGGTGGTTGATGGCTCCACCTTCCCCTATTTTGTCTTGTTTCTTGTGCTCCTACTTGGCTTGTTGTCTCATGTTTCATCTTTGGGCCTTCCTGAGTGATGTTTGGATAGAAGAGCGAGGTTCTGCTCCAACAAAACTAAACAAAGTCTGGAAAATACGGATAATAGCAGTGATAGGTCCTGGCCCACGTAGGCTCCCACACCCCTCCTTCACTCAGCTGCCAATGCCCTGAGGGGTGGCTGCTTGAGAGGTGGAGAAATTGCTCATTTCTAGTGATGCAGAGCGAGTGGAAAGGAGAGGGGAAGGCAGCTGGGGCTTCTGGTGGGAGACTGTGAGACTTTGTGGGGAGAAGGAGCAGGGATATGATGCCAAGGAAGAACAGTGTGGAAAGGGGACAACATAGACAGCCCTTGCAGGTAACAAGAAAGGGAGCATCTTTGCAAAACCTTTTCCACCACCCTTGACAGGTGTGGGTAGTTGTGTGCTAGTCAGGTGTGCCTGAACAGCCCAGGCAAAGTGAAGAAGAGCTGGAAGGGGGTGTTTGCAGTAAATAGCTGCATTCCTGTGTTGCTTCTAGGGAAGTGGTAGCTCATGGAATTCTTTCTGATCCTGAGAGGAATTGGTCCAGGCAGACTCCAACAAAGTGCTCAAGGCATCATCTTCTGCCTGATCCAGCCACCTGTTTGATGATGGGTCTAATTATTGGGTTTTTTGAGTTGGAGGGATGTCTGTGTTTGATGGAAGCAGATATAGGAAGGGATGCTGAAGGGCCAGCGATGGTTAAGGCTTGGAAATGCAAAATAGAAGGGGGTGTAGTAGCCCAAAAAGGAAAGCAGCATTTCTCCAGCACTGGCATTGGTGTAGGGCTCAGGGGATGAGCCAGAAGCAGACAGGGACTGCTCAGGACCCCATCAGGCTGGGCTGGACCCCTCTGCCCTGCTCAGCACCCACACTGTCCTGTTCCTTCCTACTGCTGCACAAAACAAGCCATAAATAGCTGGGGTGGAAGGGGAAGGAACTGGATATAAAGTGAATGAGCTGATGGTAAAGCCTGAGTAATCTCTTTTTCACATGTGCCCGGTGATGAATGAGCATTTGTTCAGGCCAGGGAAGTGACACCTCCCCTGCCTGGGGGACTGCAGACAGGAGCTGGTCCCTGTGCCTGCCATGGTGCCAGCCAGGGTTTAACCTCCACAGGAGCATCCAGTCCTGGGCATCAGCCTGCCCTCACCAAACCAGAGCAATCCATAATGCCTTGGTAGCCCTTTCTGCTTCCAAAAGAGATTTAGTGCCCAGTGCAGACTCGTGTTAATTACTGCCAGCACTTAGGAGCCTTTATCTGTCTTCCTCTACCCATAGGGATGTTGTCAGTTTGGATAGCTAATCTGGAATTGAGCTGATGATCCATAAAGTGGGGCCACCCTTTGGTCAGTAATTCACTGCTGTCACCAGCTTCTTTGTGCTACCAGGAGAGTGACCAGGAAAACTGATTTACTGGCAGCCAAGAGCATCTCCTCTGGAGCCTGTGAGGACAGTAAAGTGGGTCCTGCTGTGCTGGTAAACCCCAAGTGATACATGGTAGGGATTTTTCCTGTTCCAGGTATTTTGAGTGCTAGAATTAAAGACTAAAACATTTTTATGGCTAAGGAACCACAATACAAACTCAGAGCTATGGTTCACAACTTTAGTCACCCATCACCATGGGCTGGTGCAGAGCCACAGAGCAGGAGTGACTCAGGATCAGTGTGTGGGGAGGGAATTCCAGGGCCATCCCTTGCTCATCTGCTCAGAGCAGGCAGGAGGTGCTGTCTGGGGCTTGGCCTGCTGAGTTCAGCTCCAGCAGCACAAATCCTGTGATGTCCCAAAGGAGGCAGCACAGGAAAATGCAGGATTGGCCTTTAGAGCAGCTGAGAAAACGGCCATGTCCAACTCATTTTTCCAAGCACTGAAAATTACTTTTCCATCTCCAAAGTCTGCTTTCACTTATTGACTTTTGATTAGTGATCATTCTTTGTTCTGCTGAGCTCGAAGTAGGAGTTGAATGAGGAACAGGTTTCTTCTCTGCCATGTCTGTGCTGCTAAGGTGCAGGCAACTGGAAGGACCATAAGGAAACCACAATTCAGATGTTCTCCTCCCAAAATGGGTTCTTCTGTCCATGAGCCACCACTGTGATCAGAAGAGCAGTGGTGCTTGCTGGGGTGCACATGCTCATGTGTTCACTCTTGCTAGACAGAAGTATAGATCCTGGTATTTAGAGATATTTTTAAAGTTTTAAATATCCTTATTTTCAAAGAGAGTTTGGTGCTTGGTGCCAGGGAACACTGAGTTTTTCTCTAATACGTGTTGGCATTTTGCTGCTGCCCAGGAAGGGGAAGGCTCTCTGGAGCTTGAAAAGAAGCAGTGAAAAGAATGATGCTGTTGATGTTGCATTGAGTTTGTGTTGGTGCACACTCCTGTGCCACCAAGGTTCCTCTCCACAAAATGATTAAACCTAAAGGAGCTGGGAAATAGAAACGTGGTGTGCAGGGCACCAGCAATCTCATGAGGGTTGGTTAAATAATAAAGTGTTTGCTAATAAAAGATAATTTTTTCCATGCTATTTTCAGGGCTAATAAGCAGAGGAAGTGGAGAGAATCGATTCTGCTGTTGCATGCTTGTGTATGATCAGGCCACCAAATTCAAAACACATGAGTTTTGAAAAAGTCCACAACTTCAGCCTTATAAAATGGGTTCCTTTCCCTGATTCTTGCCTGTGATCAGATAATGACCTTCGTAAGCAAAACAGCCCCAGCTGTATTTCATAATGGGAATATACTTCTGTACATTGTAATGAGCTGTTAACAGGGAACAGTATCGTGTGAAAATCTGCACGTTTCCCATGATGCTGCCCTGATTCAAAAGCCACACATAAATTATTTTGGTATTGCAGATTCCAAGGTCAGGATTGGCCACATAAGATCTAGTTTTTCACCCCCAAAACCCAATGTTTTTAGCAGGCTGGAATTTAAAACAGAAAAGGCTGATCTGTTGGGAATCTCAGGAGTTGTGAGAAGTACCTTGGTACCTGTGTCAGGTGCTCAAAAATGTGTGGCTGGAGTGGGTGACTGGAGTGATGAAAGAGAAAATAACACCTTTGCTCTTCCACAGCTTTTCCTTGTGAGGCTCCTGAAGGAAGGAATCCTGAGCTTTGCAAGCAGTTGTGAGCTAGTGAAATTCATTGAGTTTTGGGGGGTTTCTAGCAGAGCCAGGAGCTGGATTTCACTGCTAGGATGAGTTCCCAGGGTTCCCTTCCTGATGCCAAGCAGCACATGGACACATGGCTGGGCCTCCAGAGTCATTTGTGCACTGAAGCACTTCTTCTGCTGGATGTGAATACTTGATTATTAAGCATATATTACAGTTCTGAATATTATTTTAGCTGTAAGTTTAGTCTCCATCCTCTCCAGCTTTTTAGGTTTGATCGTATTCCAGAGGCTTACTAAAAACATGCAAAGAATTTCAGCGAAACTCTCTGGAACACTTTTTGTTAAATTCTTTCAGTCATGCAAGCTGAATTAAATGACAGCTCTGTCCACCAAAAGATTACAAATATCAATCAGACTTCTCCCTTAAACTCATGAAGGAATTAAATGTTTTTCTAAAAGTCTTCTATTCCCCTTAATAATCTCTTTGGCTGTTCTCTTTACATATTTTTGAAGTGTGTTGAAAGGGATGATTTCTGCCCTAAAGGAGCACAGTGCTTGTAGCTTGCTGACAGTATTTAATCTGAATTTGTGGGCAAAATTTTGGGTATTGCTCAAATTGATATTTGCAATACTGCAGACTTATTTCCAGAAGGAGAAAACAGCTATTAAAGTGCAGTCCAAGAAACATGATGCTGAGCTCTTTTCAGAGATGGGAGATTAATGATAAAAAGTATGTTGCAGCTCCAACTGTTTGTGTTAAAATTGGAAAAATAGGACCAGGTGGTTCAGTGGGCTGGTGGGATGGGGAGCTCTGAGTAAAGTGGTTGTAAAGAATGAGGAGTTAAAAAGATTTCAGCACACAGTGGCCTGCCCAAGACAAGCTGAGTCATTACCCCGCGTCGCTGCATCTGTTTTTGTCTGGTCACTGTACAGTTATGAATAATTGTGTAAATCACCCTGGGATGCCCTGGGGAGCTTTCCTAGCAGGAAGGCTCGGCAGTTCCCATCTGCCTTGTGTTTTAGGCTGTAGGGAGACCACAAGACAAGCCAAACAACAAAGATGTACATGGAAACCAGATGTGGCTGCCCGGTGTCCCTCGGAGTCCCTCCTGCCCTGGCACTGCCCACCCTGCCCATCCAGAGGGTCACGGTTTAAAAGGGATGAGGTGGGAATAAAACTGATGGACACCTGATCCATTAGAACTTGTGGTGAGGAGCAGAGGGAGTTTCTTGCCGTGGTGGTTGTGTGGATGGGGAGGAAAGCCCCGGGCTGGATGTGTGTGCCCGGCCTCCCACAGAGAGTGCTCCAGTTTACATAGGCTGTGTTACACTGTATTTTTGCCATTATGGTTTAACAAAGAAGAGCAGATATGACAGTAAACTCTTACAGCTGGGTGAGTTGTGATTAAGTTAAAGCTATCTCACTGTTACATACTACTTTAGTGATCACCAGACTCTGTATTTTCCTGCCTCTTACCATGGGCTTTAAACCACATGACATGAATAAGCTGTAATGTTAGGGTACAGTCAGCTCTGCTTGCTATTTAAGGATGGGGAATCTATGTTCAGTACACCAAATATAATTTCATAAAGCATGCAAACCATCAGGGAGGTTGTGGAATGGTTGATGAGTGGGACTAGGGCTGCTGCCCTGGATGAAGATGAGACATCCAACAACATTCCTGGGTCTGGATTTACCATTGGAGTGGAGTGGGATTTCCACCCCGTGCCTGGTCTCCTGCTAACTCTTCCAGTAGGTTTTGTGTCATGGGCTCTATTTCTCCCACAGGCAGCGGCAAAATTTAATGGAACCTCTCTATAGTTATCAGCAGCTGGGGAGGACGTGCCTGAGGATGGAGCTTTTCTCCTGGCAGAGGAAAGAGCAGTGTGGCAAAGGGATGTCACGTTCACTTGATCCAAAGTTGGGGCCCACGTGATGTTTCTCAGAAAGTTCCTGTTTTATTGTGGCTACAAAGGCATAGAAATTAAGCTGCTAATTTATGGCATGCCAAGGAAAAAAGTAGTACTACAAGAAATGCTCAGTTATTTTAATGTTTGAAAACACACAATTCAAAAATCCCGATTTTTTTTCCCCTTGCCCCCCACTGAGCTTATTAAATCTGAAAATATCCCAAAGCTTAATTCCCTCTGCCAAGAAAGTTCCTCTGCTCTTTTGGGTAAGGCATGAAAGTTGTGCCGCCTGGGCTGCGTGGTGGGATCCCGTCTCGCTCGCTCTGTTCCTGGGATGCAGAGGAGTGAGGATCCTACAGGGGAGTGAGGATCCCACAAAGGACTGAACATCCCACTGGGGAATGAGGATCCCCCAGAAGAGTGAGGATCCCACAAAGGACTGAACATCCCACAGGGGAGTGAGGATCCCACAGGCGAGTGGGCATCCTGCTGCTGAACATCGCAGCCCCTCCCAGCATGATGGGTTTGGGTTTTGGCAGTGCTGCACTGGGTTTGAACTGGTGTGTGTGCTGATTAGCTGCTGTGCATGGGAGACCCTCATTCCACCTCATCTGAGGACTGCTCTTAGCTGGGGGCTTTGTTTGGAGGAGCAAGATACAGGTGATGGTGTGAAGGCTTGGGTGGTTGCCATGTTTGGTTCCTGGGCGAGACCTTCCCAGCACTGCACTTGCCTGTTTGTTATTTTTTTGTGGTTGCACCATACTCTGGGAGACGCCTGTAAATGTCTAAACAAAGTAAAACTGAAAAGTGAACTTAACCAAAGTCTGAGCCAAAGCCTGTTGGAGGCCATGGAAGCACATCCCCTGAGTTTTGAGGAGATGAGCTGCATTTTGGTGCCTGCCATGGATGTAGGACTCACCCAGCGTGGTTCTCACACCAGGCAGACTTTGGCACGTGCCAGGGAGAGCTTTGCTGCAGGGTTTGCTGCAGCTGGGGAACCCAGAGGGGTCTCACATGGAGCCATTTGTTTTTCATTACGTTATGCTCCTCTAATATAAACACTGAGGTATGTGGACATTGCTGTGGACAGGGCGAGCCAGATGCCAAAGGCATTCCTCCAAGGCTGTATAAACTTCAGGAGATAAATATTTTAGAAACTGTTTTCTAAGGCTAGCTTAATAGTTTAAAAATATAACCTAGATTCCAGATATTAAAAAATGCCTTGCAAGGCATGCATATTGCTGCAAGAGACGGAACTAACCAAACCCCTGAAGCATGTGGAATGCTCCCATTTTGCAATATCTTCTCTGTTACTTATCCTTTTCATTTTTTTTTTCTTAGCGCTGAGATTAAATTCAAGAAGCTTTTAACAGCAGAGTGGCAGTGATAGAAATTTTCAGCATATATTAACTAGCTGACTCACACTTTTTCAAAGGGGATCTGGGTTTATGGTGAGCAGCTCGTTGCTTTCAGCAGCAGCAAAATCAGGAAAGTCAGTGAAGAGAGGAAGCTGATGGTTTATTATGTGTCTAATCCCTCTGTGTGCTGTGATGGGAGGGTGGGGAGCTCCCACCCCTGTGTGGAAAGTGGTCCTGAACCCGTGCTCAGGGATGTGCAAACTCTCACTGTTACTTGGGACTCAGCCTTAGAAGATCCTTTAAAAGATGCTTTCGTTGTGTTATTTGGCTACCCCAAAAACTTTCACTCGCATCCTCTGTGCTTCAAGAGTGAGAAATGAGATTTTTAGGTTATGTTTGTGGGGTCCATGCAGACCTGAGAGATCTGCCATTTCCTTTCATGTGTTATGTCTAAAATGGGAGAGAGCCCTTGAAAGTAGTGAGATTCCCTGAACAGAGGCTCCTCTTGCTACTGTTTTTTGCCCTGCATGGCCTAACTTTGGTCATATGTAGCTGACCCCAGAGCTTTGGTGACTTTGGGGTCTTGCTGGGCAGAATCCGAAGGGCAGAATGACTCAATGTGGTTTTGCCTCCTCCTTTTGTTTCTTCCACTGAAGTTTTTTGTGCAGCTTTGTCCATGAATGAGCTCCTCGGTGCTTTGGCACAGGGAGTGTGTTGGGGTCTCATCCCACCGTCCTGGCTCTGCTGAATCTTGTCCTGCGTGTGTCACCCGCTCCCCCAGCGAGTGCAGGATGAAGCACAGGGAGGGTGGAGGGAAGCAGCTGAGTGACTGTGGCCCCTCCTGTCTTGCAGCTGCTCAGAGGAATGACTTTGCCCCGTCGAAAAGCTCCAGGAAGAACGGCAGAGGAGGAGGAGGAGAGCGGGGACTGCGACGATGAAGATGAGTGCGGCAGAGGCTCTGGAGACGGCGAGCTGCGAGTGAGGAACCAGCTCCGGTTCTTAGCAGGTGATGGGGCTGGTGGAACTGCAACAGATGCCCCTCTGTGGGTGACAGGTTGTGATGATGCTGTGGGGAGCTGCTCCCTGGCCCTGCTCAGGTTGCCCTGCTGCAGGCACCCCGAGCTGTGCTGGCTGGCCGTGGTGCCAGTCGAGACAGCAGCTGGAGAAGAAATGCCTCTGCTTTCCCAGGCTGGTTCTGTAGGGGTGTATTGAGGGCAGCCCATTGGAGAGGATTTGAGGCAAGTTGAAAATCTGATGTAGGTCCAAGGGTCACCCTCTTCTCTCCTTCCCACTGCTGCCTGCAATCCTGAGATTCGAGATGAGCTTCTCAGCTTCCTCGAGGACATCAGAAAGTCAGGAAGCCTTGTTGGACTGCAGCAAATGATGGTTATTTCTGATGTAGGGTGTAGAAACCCCCAAGGATTTTTTGCAAATACCTCAGGCTCACTTTGCAGAAGTGATTTAGGTACTTGGGAGCCTAAAAATTGCTTTGCTTGCCAGCGTGAGTCGTGTCCTTGGTTGCTCTGAAAACGGCTCTGAGGCACTCCTGATGTTATTAATGAGGTACCCCTGGTCACCCATTGGGAAGAGAAGGCAAAGGACCAGCTGTGACTTGGGCAGTCACACGTGCTGCTGGTGTGGGCCTTCTCTCAGGCCCACTGACCACACGTGGAGCTCAGCAGCATTGTCTGGTTTGCTTGTGTGAGCAAGCCCAGGCTGCTGGAGCTGTGTCCAGCAGGGATGAGCAGTGCTGGATGTTGGTCTGTGGGCTGGAGGCTTGGCCCAGTTGTTTCTGGTTCCAGTGCTACACAGTGCTCCTCGAGAGACCAGACAACTGAACCTGGATAAAATCAGCTTTTCAGCTTTGAAGTTTAAAAAGCAAATTCAGGCTCCTAAACGAAGCACAGATGTTTATAAATTCCCTCCCATTGGTCTGGGATAATTAAAATATCCTTAATGAAGTGAGAGCTGAAATATTAAATGCCAGTCTCATATCAAAGATTATTGACACATTATGTAAAATGCATAAAATACATACATTCAGATATTAAGTAAGGGAAAGAAAAGACTTTTCAAGTCCTCCACTCCAAGTCTGAAAGAGAAACATAGAATTTTGAGAGGGATAAAACACACTTAATTTCATCCAAGAACTAAATAACAAAGTTCATGTTAAAGAAATACAGGTGATTCACAGTGTCCTGTGCTGAGAGCAGAGATACGTGTTTCATTTTCCACCATCTTTGTGTCACACCTTGATGCTATTTTTAATGTGTTTCTAATTTCCTCTTAAAGCCTTCCCACACTATCATCAGTGATCTCTGAGGTTGGATATATGATCCTTTCTGCCTTATTCTGCCTCTCCAGGCTGGTTTAATCACTGTATTGATCTCCCTGGTATCTTGCCCCTCTTGTCACGGTGGTGCAGGAGCACGCAGCAGGAAAGGGGGAGTTGTCCTCCTGTGCTGCTCTGCTGGAGGGTGTTTACTGCTGCCTTTGCTATGGGATGGGTAAACATTAACTTTAAAGCAGTTGTGTCTCTGGGGCATGGGGTTCCTGGCAGGTAAAATCTTTCAGGTTGCTGAGAGTGTGGAGTTTGTCCAGCAGGGCTTTAATGCACTGACTGAGCTCAGAGAGCACAAGCTGTGCTGTCAGCGAGACCTTCTTCCTTGCTTGCCCATGCCATATGCTCTTTTTTTTTGTGTTTTGCTTTAGAGCAGAGAGGTGAAGCTGATATGACAGTGACAGAATCCTATTTGGTTGGTATTGGATATCAGCTGTGACTCTGTTGAAGTTTTATGTTGGAAACCAGCCCAGGAAAAGTTGCTGATGGTGTGGAAATACTCACTTTCAACATTTTTGAGAATGATATTTCTTTTTACTTTGAAAGGGTATTTTTCAATTAGTTTTTTCCATCATATCACATGTACATAGCAAGAAATAAAAGGGACCAGAAACCATTTCACATTCTCCGCCCCCACTTCCACAAATTCTAAATTTTAGGGTAGCATGCCTATTTGAAATGATGCCAGGCTTTGAAATCTGGAAATAGTTTACAAAACGAACTTTTACATTTAATGTGGCTTTATCTCTCTCCTTCCCAAGGTGGTTACCCTGTAATAGAGGCAGAAGGGACGGGAAGTGGCAGGGGTTGTGTTACTGGGTTTCATCCCTGCTGGATGCTCTGCAGTGTTAAGGCAGGAACAGGGATGTCAGGCTGTGTTGCAGTGCAGTGGTCAAACCCAGCCCCCCATCTGAGCATCTTTGAGTCCTTCTGTGACCCTCAGGTCTGCAGCCAGGGGACACAGTTTGGGGCTTCTCCCTCCTTTTCTCAGGTGCTTTGTTCAGCTTGAGGAAATGGGCGGTGGAGATCTCCTCCCTTCCAAAGGGTTTCCCAAGCCTTGCAGATGGACTTGGTGATGCCTTGAGGAGGGGGAGAGGTGAGTGCCTTGGGCTGGCACTGATTTTGGCTGTTGGTTGAGTGAAAACACTGAGGGCAGACTTTGCCACCTCTGAGGTCTTTGCATCTCTCTGATGCAGTGGGAGTTTCTCCTGCTGCCCAGTGTGGGTGCCACTGGTCCTGCCAGCTGCAAACATCTGCTGAGCACTGGCCTCACCAAGATGTCCCCTCAGGTCTTGAAAATAAGGAGATAAAAAAAGAGCAAAAGAGGGGAAAGAAAAGTCAGTCTAAAATACTGACTAGTTTTGATTTATCGCCTGTTGTATAAAATGTAACCTTTGTTTCCTATTTATAATGAGCCTGTAGTAACTGGACAGTCAACCTAAACTTTAATGATTTAAACATACTTGTAAACTGTCAAGTCAAAAGTTTGTGAGTGACTATAAACATATGTTGGTGAGCCCTATATGCTAATAAATTCATTATTATGTTGCCCCAGTGGGAAACACGGAGATGGCAGGCTTTTTTTCATGATAGGTCTTTTATTGTTTGTCACATCTGCAACACATTAAGGGTTTTGAAGGCAGATGATGTTTACAATAAGGGGGAGGGCTGAAAACCTCCCAGCTGAGAGAAGAGTGCATCCTGTTTGTCAGTGGAGTACCCATGGAGCCGGCACCCTGGCCATGCAGCTCTAAAAATAGAGCTCTGAACATACACACACATATATTTATGCCACACCAATGGCAAATCATGTCTGCAAATGAATTACAGTATTTCCCCCCAAATTATGAGTCAGTGCAAATGTCTTCCAGGCTCTGTGATGCAGACATGTGCTCCCAGCCTATTGGGATCAGCCATCCTGCACCAGGCACCCAAAGGAAAAAGAGCCTGGGGTGGTTGGTGCATTGCTGATGCTCCAGCCACCCCCCCACTAATTAGCTCACCTCGGGTGTGCTCACTCCAGGTGCCACTTGGAACCAAAGAGGTCGTTTCCAGGGAGCCTGAAATTAAAATATGGGTGCTGGATAGGCTCCTGTGCCAGGTGTGGGCTTTATCAAATGCTGGGGGAGAGGAGGTGCTGGCATTTCAGGCCTTTGCAGAGGTGGTTTGGTCCAGCTCACCTGTGCCCCCGGGCTTCTCACAAGCTTTGCTGGGAGGAAAATATCTGTTTTAGTAGCTGAAGCACCCAGAGAACATTCTGAACAATCCAGCAACTTGGGGAAGGGGTTGGGAGTTTGAGGGGAAGATTTATTCTTCCAAAATATCTGTGTTAGGCAGCAACAAAAGTTGTCTTGGGAACAGATGGGTTTGGCAGAATTAAGTAGAAATAGTTTGTCCTGGGAAGGGAAGTTGGCCTCATCCCATGAGATATGTAAGGATAGATGTGTGCAGTAAAAATATATAAAGATGGCTCTGGAAGTCTGTGTGTGCAAAACAGCTCCCCTGCCTGGCTGCTCCTGCTGCAATAACCTGCAGTTAGTTTTGCTCTCAGCTGTCCCTTGGCTATTTCCAAGCCCCCAAGGAAGCCCCAAGTTTTCCTGCACTCTGCCCATTTGCTGCCAGGCCCTTTGTGGGTTCCTCTCAATTCATGCCATACCTAGGTGCTTTTTGAAGAGTCAGCAGAGTCTCCCCCTTGACTTATCCAGATCTGTAACTCTTTAGTTAAACTTCCAGCTTGCTCTGCCACTGATTTATCCCCTTGGCAGGGTTTTTCTGAGTGCTCTCGTCATCAAACTGCAGGCTTGAATATTGCCTCTGAGCTGGCCAAGTGGGGTGTTTTCCCAAGTGGAAAGGCTGATTGTTTGTAGCCCCTTTTTCCACGTTACAAAGATGTAGTTGCTTCCAAATGGGAATTTGGGATGCACGTCACAGGGCAGGGGAGGGCTCTGTTTGTGTGGTGGCCATGCCCTGTGTGGGCACAGAGTGGGACCCCTGTGTTTTCTGTCTTGACCATGTTTTTGGAGCTGCTCTGAAACCCTGTGAGTTGCAGTTTTCATCCTGTTCTGCTTTTAATCAGCTCCCAATGCCCAGAAAAGCGTTCCATGCCTTAGAGGTCTCAGTGCTGAGATGTTCCTACAGCTCAGCCTTTGGTCACCTTCCTCCCCTTCCCCTGTCCTCTCTGGGGTTTATTTCAGGATGGAGATGGCACCAACCCAAGCTCCCCCCCTCATTTTGGGGTTGAGCAGGTACCAGGGGCTTTCCCTGTCAAGGTGCTGGCTGTGAGTGGCAGAGGGGGAGGCCAGACAAGGTCACTTTGGGTGCTGCCCTCCTGGCTTCTGCTGCTCATTTCTGTGGGAAAAGTTCCTCAGAAATGAGCATTTGTGCTGGAAAAGGGGATGCTCCCAACCTGGGAATAGCAATCAGAGTCTGCTGAGGCTCACTCCATGTGTGTGCTGGGAGACAGACGAGCACCAGTTGAAATATTTATGTGTATTCCCACCCTTCATGGCAGTGATCACTGCTCTGCCAGTGCCTCCAGGGTGCCCCTGTCCCAGCACCTGCATCTGCTGATGCTGCTCTGCTCCATTTACTGCTGAGTCCTGGGCTTTTCACCCCTCTGCTGAGACAGGCATTCTCAAATACCTGAGTGACTTCTGAAATCCTCCTTCCCCAGGTGGGAGATATCCCCATCTGTGTGGGTTTTGCTGACAGTGCAGAGCCACGTGGCTCTTGTCCCATCCTGATGAACAGCTTGGATGGTCCTACTGACAAATATCATGTGTGCAGTACCAATATGTTTATTATATATATAATATATTTACTGTGCACGGCTCTGCTCAGCCTTCAGCAGGGCTGGCCTGTCCCTGGCTCAGGCACCAGGTGAGCTGGGCTGGATTGAAACCCCATCCTTCCCATGGGATTTCTATCTGCTAAAAGCTTTAGGGCTTCTAACTATCATTTTAGTAGCAGAAATTTTCTTTTGTTTTTTTACTTTTTTTTTTCCTCTAAAGAGAGTGCTGTTGAATGCTTGACTGAAGCAAGGATAGCAGAAACGTGCTGTTTTACAAGACATTCATCCTGTCCCAGGGTGAAAAAATGACAAGGCCAAATGTCAGCTAGATTATTCTGGTGGAAGAGCTGGAACTGTACCGACTAAAGCAGTGCAATAGTCTGATTATTGCTGTTCTATTTCAAATGTTTGTGTTTATTGAGTTTTTCGTTTAATGCAGATCTGGTTGAAAGTCAAGAATTCCCCATCATCATCTAAATAAAAGCTAAAGGATGGAAAGGGAGTCACATGTAGCAGTTGACTGACCCTCTAATTGAGTGGCAAGTTCATTAATTTACTTCTGACGTCAGCAAAAAATGATTTTTTTTTTATTGACAGACTGGGAAAATTATTGGTGGTGTTTGGAGAAGGGCTTGGTCATAGCATCCTTCAGCTGGCTGTGCTGCTGTGACTCTGGCAGGCCTCAGTGTGTGCATTTTGAAGGGTTCTTTTGACCTCTGTGCCTTGAATTTCTCCAAAGAAACATTAATTCCATAACTGAAGAACCAGAAAGTCATCTATCAGAATTTGTAATTTGAGAAAAGCTACATATATGCAAAAACCATGTATGGAATCAGCAAGTAAATTCACTGGACATATTAATCCCATGGTTCTATTTTTTTTTTGTTTGTTTCAATTTCACTTCATTTTTTAAAATGTTTTTTAACTTTTTCAGTGTTGTGCTTACAGATCCAAGTCCATCTGAGCAATTTGTATCAGGTATTTTTAGGATTTCCTCTGCCTTGGTCCATTCTGACCCAAAGCAAAGAACTATGTAGGATTTTTTAAAGAGCTGAATCAGAGGAGGGGATATTCATAAATCACATGATGCATCACATTCCCAGTGTGAGCTGCTCTAAATTCTTCTTTTGGTAGATGAGGCTGGTCTGTGGGCTCAGTGTGGGGTGGGTGGGTGAGGCTGAAGGGCTGGAAACACTGAAGCTCACATGAGATGGTGCTTCTGCTATAACACATAAAAATGTGCCAAGGTCTTTGGGAATCTGTGACTGCTCATCACTCCCAGATGTTTTTAATGCCAGTCTGCTGGCAAAGGGCTCACCCTCTAGTTAGGCTGCAAGTTTGAATAACAGTTTGTACCGTGCCAGGGTGTCTAAGGAGGTGCTTTTCAACAGTGTAATTTGGGAGCTAATGTTTCTTTAAATTGTTACTGAGTGCAGCATCTTACATGACTGAACACCTCAAAACAATTTCAAGTATGCAAAAATGTGCCCAGCTGCAATAGGGATGGCCATATTTATCTTTAAAGGATGATGAATCTGTTTTTTGTGGCTGAAAACACAGGAATTCTGATGAAGTTGGGAAGCACAATTCCTGACTTGGATACAGTCTTGCTTTTTAGGGTTGGTTTTTTTCCGTAGTGTTTTTTTGTTGGTTTTTTTTTTTCCCTGTTTTTCCTTGTGGAGAGGCAAAATAATTTAACTGCTTTCCTTTTTAAGGGACAACAATAAAGGTATATTTCAGACAGAGGCAGATCAGGTGCTACCTGCTAAAGGGCCAACAAGATAACCTTACACTGATAGTCAGAGCACCATATCTGCACATTTTGTTGTACAAAGAGAGGTTTGTCTGCGAGCCTGATAACAATATAACATGTTGATTGACTTTTCACATAGGAGAGGGTGCCCCTTTCATGAATGGCTTGGCTTTTACTAATGCCTTACTGCAGGTAAGCTGATAAGAGAGATTATGGGGATGTAATAAATGAGCTGCTGGGCACAGCCCTGCTGAGTGCTGTGGGAGAGGGCTCTGGGCCTGGAGTGTGTCCCAGCTGTCCTGGCTGGTGTGTGCACCCAGCACTCGTGTCAGTGTGCCAGCTCTCAGCTGTCAGACATCACAGCATGTCCTGTGGCCACAGGGCTGGGCCATCTGGGCCATCTCTCCTGCCCCGTGCCTGCTGCAGCTCCTGCTCCCAGAAAATGTGCTCAAGGCCAGCTTGGATGGAGGTCTGAGCAAAGTGGAAGGTCCCTGTCCATGGCAAGTGTGGTGGAACTAGATGATCTTAAAGGTCCCTTTCAATGACAAAAGAAGACAAGTTCACAGAACCAAGGTCCATCAAGGACTATGAAACAAAAAGTGTCTTGTGGAAATACAACTGTGTCAATAGCTGAGGACACAACAAATGCTGGGCCAGGTGGTCCTGTCTCATGGCAAGTTCATAGGAGGAGGAGGCCCTGGTCTCTCAGCTGTGGCTGCTGCTCTGCTGTCTTTCCTCTTGCCCTGAAGATGTCCAGGAGAACAGATGATGTGACAGGTGGATCATGGAAACCCTTTGGGTACAACTTTCAGAGCACTTTTGAGCCCTATAGGGAAGAAGGTGGGGAATGCTCAAGTTCTCCAGGCTGCCTTAGAAAGCCTGACCTGTTGGCTCCCCTCTTGCAATTTGAACGAAGGTGTTTGTTTTTGTGCAGGTGGTTGCTGTGACGGTGACCTGGCAGTACGAGTTGCAGCACTGCATTGTGGCAGCAGCCAGCAGCTCTGGGGAGCTGGTGTTTGCTTGGATGTGGTTGAGTGAGAGTCTGCATGGCAGCATCTCCCTGCCTGGGTCCAACAGGCCCCTACATGCTGCAGACGGCAGCACTGCATTTTGAAAATTAGTTTTTACATCTTTCCGTAAATATAAATGTATGTGTCTATGAAATAATCAAGCCTGATTAATTGAAGCTCTGAGTTAAATATCTGGAAGATGTTGGGATCTGGATGTAACCTGGTGGAGGAAGAGGCATTACTTGAGATGAGGTTTTCAAAATTAAATCAGTGGGCAGCCCATGCTGGACTTGTGCACAGACCTGACCACAGAGCCTGTTGCTGGTTGCTGTTGGTCTCCAGCAGAAAGAAACACAGACCTGCCCAGAAAGCAGCCTCTTTTTAGTCCTTGCCAAAAAGGTATTGGAAAGGGGAAGAAGGATGCTTCTCCAGAGAAACCTCCTAGGATCCTGGTGGTTTAATCCTCATTTCTCTCTCTCGTCTCACCCCTCGCTTTGCAAGTGAAAATAGCACGAATTTGGGTCTGGCCTGCAAATCACTCATCAGTCTGTGCATTACCAGGACAGGATCAATTACTGAGTCAACACTGCTGGTGTGCTGCAGGAGCAGGGGATCCACCACGTGTCAGGCAGAAGCTCTCCTCGGCTGTTGTGCATTAGCCCTGAGCTGTGCTCACACATCTGCTGGGGCTGACCAGCAGTAACATGAACTGCACCAGGTGTGTTTGCTGAGCACAGGCTCCCCGATTCCCAGGTGTATCTCCAGCAGATCCCTGACCCCTGGTGCTGGGATGGATGAGCTGTGAGCTGGAGGAGGGATGTCCTCCTTCCCACGTGGTGGCTGCCACCACTGAGCTCTGCCTTCTCCCTCATCCCTGCCCTGGGGCTTTCACAGCTCCAAGGAGGGCCCAGATGGGTTTCTTCCCCAGCAACAAATTTCAGGCAACCAAGTGGTTCTGGAGTCTGCCAGCTTTGCCAGCTTTTCTGGGGCATCTTCCTTGGGGCAAAAGTGCCCTGGTTTCAAAATTTCATCTCCCCTCATGTTGCTTTTAGGGTAAGCCAGAAACTTTCTGATGGGAGACTTTGTGTTGCAAACTGCCTCTGCTGGAGCTGAGAGGCAGTGAAGCGTGCTGGAGTTTTGGATGGGGTTTTCTTGTTTTGGAATAAACTGAAACATCTCTCTCTGCTCTTGCAGCAGGGAATGAAGCAGCAGCAGCCTGAAGCACAAGGTAATGCTGTCTGCTTTCACTCCACAGCAGCTTCTTGTCTAAAAGTCTGCTTGAAATTACATTTGTAATTATACCACAGAAAAATAAAAACAAAACCAAATTAATTGATTGGACTTTGTTGGACTGGTATGTCAACTTGCCTTTTAAATTTTTTTTTATTTAAACAATACAAAATTTGGACACATTTTGCTTTTGTTCTGCTTTGGAGCAGTAGCACATTCCCCTTCTTTTATGGGAATGGAAAACTGGCATGTTGACCAGCTTCTGTTGTTTCAGAAAATGTCTTCAGTGGTATTTGGGGCTCTCAATGACATCTTGCTGTCTGTTCCTGCTTTTAATTTGCTCTTTGCTTCCCGTGGGACCTGGGACGATGCTCTGCCCTTCCCTCCTGCAGGGGGCTGAGCCCAGAGCTTGAATGCAAACCCAGCAGCACCTTCCCTTTCCCACACCCTCCTTCCTTGGAGGGCCCTTTCTGTGTGTCCCATCTCCAGGCAGGTGGGAGCTGGTGCTGCAGTGCTGCCTCGGGGCTGAGGGACCCTGTGCACTGAGTGCCCACGATGCTGCTGCATCCCTGGTGGCTCTGTGGTGTCTGGGGATGGATGTTCTGCAGTGGCAGGCACTGCTGGCTGCTGAGCATCAGGTTTGGCAGCTGGACAGATTGCCAGGGCATCTGTCACTGCCTCAGTCCAGTGCAGGAGTCCCAGCAGGATTTCTAAAATGTAAATTACAACTGCAATGTGAGACACATCCTTTTGCTTTACTGGTTTTTTTTTTTCCTCCCTCCTTCCTGTTTGAATTCAGTATCTCGAGTCGCTGAAAAATTGCTGGACTCAAGTTATTTTGCTTGTGTCTCATGGATACTGGAGACACTTCCTGCACAGGGAGACAGACATCTGCTCCAGTCTGTTTTTGGAGTTTCTTGTGTCAGACAGCCTGCAGTTGGCAGGTGGGAGCCAGTGGTTATTATCAGAATCTGAGTAATATCCTCTGTCTCCTTGATAGCTCTCTGCTGGCTGCTCTGCAGCTTTGGTATGTTTGCTTGTCCTCTTCTGGTTCTCTGTACATCATTCCAGTGAAAAGTAAATAAAAAAAAAAGGTTGTGTGCTCCCCAAAGTCATCACAGAACACAGCCTGCAGTATCTCTTCTCTTGTCCACATAAATCACTGCTAAAGCATGTGCAGAGGATGTGAAAGAATGCATTTATACCCAAAATGCTCTCCTCTCCCTTTCCCTGTAGAAGCAAACCTCCCCACCTGTGCTCCAGTGCCTGTTCTCAGGGAGCATCTGAAGCACCATCACCTTCCATGTCCCTTCCTGACTCTTGCAGCTTTATTTAGCTGTGGCCTTTGGTGACAGTCAGAAAGCTTTGCCCTGGACTGATGGAGTTTGGCAGCTCTTGTGGGGATGGAGGTCCTGAATCTGCCCTCTCCAGGCATCTCCTTGCTGCTTTGGATTCACCCCTTCCCAGCCTTCATTGGCTCTATTTACCCCAGAATCACCAGGGCTGCTCTCCAGAGTTAAATGCTTTTTTAAATGCAGTTACCAGAGGTAAGTGCTTTTTCCTGGGCCTCAGACCAGTCCCCTGGGTCTGCTGACCTTCTTGTTTCCAGTGAATAAGCACCAGCTGGTGGGTCAGGTTTTGATCTTGGAGGTTCAGCTGATGTCTTTCCCTCTATTTGGCTTCTCTAAATGTTTTTTATGGCACCATGGCAGAGTGGGTCTGGTGCAACCTGGAGTTCCCAGCCACAAATAATTCCACTGAACTTGGCCCTCAGGTGCCTGTGGACTTCAGCACCAGCCTAAGTCTCTTGTTGATACTTAAGTGTCTGCTGGGCCAGACACCTGATATTATTAGCAGACACTAAATAGGGCTCTCTTATTTAGTGGCCTTAATTTATTAAATCAGGCAGGAGTGCTCTTGGAAGAGGAGTACTGGAAAAGGGAGCAGAGCAAGCTGTGAGTTTCTAATTTGCTGGATCAGGCCCCTGGAGATCCATGTGATCTGGTGCACTAGAGGCAGTGCTATTGCAGTGACTCATAAACAGATGTGCCCAATTTACATTGCAGCTTAATACCTTTGTTTTAAAAAATTTGGTCTTTTTTAAAAGACAAATGTGTTAAAGCAGATGTTTCCAGTAAAACAAATACTTGTGTGATTTACAAACAACTTCCTACCGCCAGAACTCATTAGAAAATGTGGAAAAAAGAAAAATGGTTCTGTGTACCCAAAAAAATCCCAAAATAAGGACACAGCAACGCAATATTGCTACACACTGAACAAAAATTCCTGCTGTGCTTGGGTTGGAAAGCAAGAGCTTAGAGCCTGATTTTGGTTGCTAATAACTAAGGTTCATCGTGACCAGTTCCACACATTAAGGAGCAGAAACCTGTCTGTAAAAATACTTTACCAGCTCCTGTTATGTAGGATACAGGGTAACTGGGAACACTATATGGGATTGCCTGGAGGCTCCTAAATCCCCTCCATCCCATTGGAACCTACACTGGGGGACTGGATGGTGGTGGGATGGCACTAACTCCAAAGCAGAGTTAACAGATGCAGCCCCTAGAGCAAGCCCTGCTCTGAGGGATCCCTCTCTGGGCATCTCCCCCCAGCAGGATGGGATGCACAGGGGGATGTGCCTCTGCCTCTGCTTGACCTGCAGCCCAGGTGTGCCTGTTCACCTGCTCCTCCCAGTTTTTGGGAGGGCAAAGGCAGGTGTGTGCTGAGAAACTCCTGTTGCTCCTGGTCTCTATGAATTTGCCTCCTGCCCGGGTCCTGCTTGCCCTGCAAGCCCAGCACTCCTGTTACAGTTTGACACCCCCTGTGCTCTTAATGGCTTTCCCAGGCTGCAGCTCCAGCACAGCCACCACTTTTTGTTAGCTGCAGGGGCTGGCAATCCCCCTTTGCCTTCCAGCTCTGCACAGCACAGGTATCATGTTTTCTTAATGCACTTGTCACCTATTTTATCCAGGGGTTTGTTGTGAAAGAAACGGTGACAGCAGATGTTTGTGGGTTGGCAGCTGCTCCTCTAAATCCATGGTGAGTGCCCTGGGCAAATGGCTGGTCCAGCTTCTGAGAGGACACAAAATCATCCAGGCAGATAGAAGGACAGAGAGGCATCCAGCAAGCCTGAATGGAGCAAAACAGGGGAATCAGGAGGCAGAGAGGGTTTTATTTCTTTACTAGAGCATTGCAGCAGAGTGACCAAGGTAATGGTCTCATATGGCAGTGGTGTCACATTGTGTGGATTTGTTCCAATGGAGGAAACCAGCTCAGCAAAGGCTTCAGTGAGGGTGGTTTCTGGAGCATCTTGGAGCACCCCTGCCTGCTGGGCTGCCTGCCCATTGATCTGCTTCCCATGGGTCTGCTGGGGATGCCTCTTGCAGCTGGAGCAGCTGGAGGATGGGGCTGGAGGATGTCTCACCCAGGAATGGGTCACAGCAGCCCAGCAGCCAGTGGCACACAAGGAAGAAACAAGGATGCTGTGAGGAGCTCCTGTTACTTCTTGGCACAGGGATGTCTCATCAGGGGTGTCTGGTTTGTTATTAGGAAAAATGACTGCTAATGTCAGAGACTCCTGAGGAGCCCTTAGGAACAGGGACTGAGCAGATCCCCAAAGGGTGGCTGTGGGATGGGGCTGCCCCTCGTCCTCCCAGCTCCCTGCCTTGCCATAGAGTGATTCACAGCCAAACTCCAGTGGCTGCCTTCTCAGGGGGACTTGCTGGGACGTGTCCAGAGGAATTAGAAGTATCCTGGGGAGAGGATTCTGCTGCTTCAGGGTGGCTCAGGGCACTCAGAGGTGTTTTTCTCAGCTCTCCTGTCAGTGTTGCTGAAACCTCGCCACAACCTCAGCTCAGTTTTAGCTGTTAATGAATGGAGGCTTGTGCTTGGCTCTCAGGGACCAGAAGGTTTCAGTGCTTAATTAATTTCTTCAAAGTGGAGGGTGTAATTAATGCCTGTGGTGTGTTTTAAGACCCTTGGGTCTCTTGGGCAGTGTGAAATCTGGTTTGGTCTATGAAAATAATCACTGGCCAGCACCACACGCCAGGCATGGCCATCTCAGTGTGGCCACTCATCCTGTCACAGTGTCTGGGGGTCTTTTGGTCTCTGCTGGCGCTGTCTTGTGGAGGGCCATGGGCAGATGTAGCCCAAAACATTCTGTTTCCCCTCTATGCTGACAGTCCCCAGTCAGTGCAAATTGTCCTGTGGGCGTGGAGCCAAATGGAGGGAAAAAGTCCCCTCACTCCTTAAAAAGGGGGCATCTCTGTCTCCTTCCCTGCTATGCCCACACAGACTTTTGTGATTTGTTCCTGAATTCCCTTTGTTTTTCAGCAATTTCTTCAAACAAAGAGGGAAAATTGTCACTAGTTGCTTTGTGCTGGCTTTAGAGTAAACCATCTTTCAGAGTCTAGGCAAACTGGGTTAAAAATGGATGTCTTTTGGCAGCTTAGGAGAGCTAGGCAAATTTCCTTCCTGATATCTCTAAAGCTTTCTTCTTTTTTTTCTTACTGTCAGCATTGTTTTTGTGGGTGTTAAACATGAACATAAAGGAGAATGCAACAGATTGCAGGTATGTCGAGTTCCAGCTCAATCAACTGCCATTATTTAAAGAAGATGCTTTCAACCAAGTATTTAAAATTCCCTCCTCATTTATCAATTTTCAGGTGTATTAACTACACAGAATTGCTCCCTGTCCCACCCCCTCGTGACACCATGGCTCACGCTCTGGGTGATCCACAGACATTTTACACCACCAAGCATTAACAGAAATAAATTAACACTTTAAAAGCATAAATGTTGTATTTCACAGGAGTCAGGCAGGATATTTGGAAGGGAAAGAAATGTAAATGGAATGAAATTCTTAAGCAAGATTATTGATATGACAGGACTAAAGAGCTTGGGATTCTGTGAAAAGTGCCTCTTTTCATCCCTCTAATAAGTCCATTACTTGCACTCGGGAATATTTTAAGGTCCTTTTCATGCTGACTCTGGAGTTGAGCATGCTTTGCATTTCAAGCTTTGTCTATGAATCAGTAGAAGCCAAAGTTATTTCTGCTTTAAAATAACAGGAGCAGGGAACAGCTAATCTCTTTTCATTCTGAGTCCTTACATTATTTTACTGGACAGAGTTTGTGTTGGCTACAAAACAGGGCATTCACAAAATCTATGAGAAGGAATTTAGTCTAAGAATGAAGCCTAGATTGCAGTATGCATAAAGACTCCTTTTCCTAAGGCCATTAAGAAATTCCAAATCTGAGCTATTTTGAACAGTGACATTAAATTAGCCTTGCTAATTCCAGTAATTCAAGCCGATAGCTGAGTTTACAAATCTACTAGATGAGGCCTTCCCATAATTACAATCTCAATGTGCTTTTCAGCTAAGGTGAGTTGGCACAAAAAAAAAGATAAATAAATAAAAGGGGGGAAAATGCTCTTTCTGTTCTAGCTTTTGAGATGAATATCTCTAAAGAACAGTTAAGCAGCTGTATTGCACCAATAAGACATCTCCTGTCCTGGACTGGTAAGTTCATTTTGCCTCTAATGTGCAAGTGAAATGCAGAGGACAGACTGGATTTTTCCCTGCTTTGTTTTTTTCTGTTGTCTCTTTACAAAGGAGAATTTATGCTGCTGGTGCTTGTAGTTCACTTTTTAGTTGTTTATTTACAGGTGGTAATTCTTCCTGGGAAAAGAAAGAGTGTGGCTGGTTACCCTCTTTTGTGGGCAGAAAAAAACCCTCAACCTTTGGTGGATAAATCCAGGTTAGAGCAGGTGGAACAATGATGCAAAGGTGCAACCCTTATTATCCCTCTGTACAAAGATGTTGATTTGCAGATCCCAACACAGCTAAACACTCCCAGTGTGATGGAAAGGTTTTGAGAATAAGTTTTCAAAGCCATAAGGCACAAAAACATGAAACAAATAAAATTGAGTGCATTATTTAAAAGGGTGTTAATTTTATTAGAACCAAGCTGAGGTAATATAAGGGCGAACCTAAGTATTCACATCAGCACTTAACTCAGGCTGCAATGTTCATAAAATGTCCTTTTGATCAAGCTGTGAGTGTTTTGATCCTTATTCTGTGAGCATCGTTCAAAGTGACCTAACTGTAGCTCCAAACAGGCATCTGCAGCTGCACAAGTCCTTGAGCAATAACAGGTCAGGAACTTGAATGTGTGCTCTGCTGGGAATGCTAATATTGCAATCCCTTTTTGCTGTTGTTGTTGTTCCAAATAAGAAGGAAATGACGAAAACTCTCACGAAATAAAAATTCCCAACAGAAAATTGTCCTACCACCATAGACTATGGATCCTTGGGTCAAAATATTAAACAAAATTATGATTTTAATCTATCTGAATAATAATGGCATGGCTGCTAAATAATTTTATATCATTCCCACGTGGCTGTTTGACCTTTCTCTTCTTGATAGCTTTGTCACCACTGGCACATTGATGATTTTTAGAAGACCACCCTGATTTAAGAGGATGTTTTTCTGCTGGGCACCCACAGGATTGGGTGCAAGTCCTCCAGCTCACAAAACCATGGCAGCACATTGCACAACCACAAGGAGCCTGTTTGGAATAGGGATGGACCAAAGTGCTTGCAGGAGCCTGGCAGTTGTCCCCTCCTGTCCCTGTGCAGGCAGTTTCCTACCACTGATGCACCTTGTCCACAGGCTCAGGTATTTGTTCAGGTATTTCAGCAGATTGTGCCCCAAAATACTGCTTATGGCAAAGTCAGGTAGAAACAACTCTGCTGTTTTTAGGGCCTGGAGGGAGCTGCTTTTGCTGCCCAAGGCTGGGATGATGGCTGGAAAAGAGTGAGGTGGGGTGGGGGGCACAGGCAAGACTCTTTTTTTTTCTGAGGCAGTGAAGAGATGAGGGAGGCTGAAATGCAATTCTTGATTTCCAGGAAACTTATCTCTAATCTCTGTAATCCATTTTAGAGAGGATTTTGTGATTTTGAAGGGATTTACAAACTGGATTATACAGCCTTTTTATTTTGATTTTCCACTGTGATTGTGACATTCCTGAGAGAGAGCCATGATTGCTTCAGATAGGATGGAGAAGGAGGCATTTGTGGGCTTGCATCTTGGAGCCCTATTGAGTTGTCACCTCCTCTTTCACTGCTTGCTGGGTCAATGGAGGTGTCCCCAGAACAATTTGGATTCTCCCACATGAGCAGCGTGTCCTCGTCCCTGGCACCTTCTTGTGCTGTACAAGCTGACCCAGGAGGTGCCAGGCAGAAGCCCAGGGCCAATCCCCTCCATCCCTTGCTCCCTCCTTCTGGACTGGGAGCAGTCCAGGAGTCTTCTTGAGCTCCAGCATGGTCCTAAGCATGACAGGGAAGCCCTTGGCCCCCAGGAAAGTCTAAGTGTGATGGCAGAGGTCCAGCACAGCCCAAGCACTGCAGCCACAGTGTCCTGGTGCTCAGCAGGGATGACACTGGGATTCCCACTGGAACTGCCACCACCATTCAGATCCAGCTTTTAGCACCATCATTCCACCGATGCTTGTGGGTCAGGGTTTGCTCTTGGCCTGGGAGGGAGGCAGGGAGCAGAAATCAGCCAGGGTTTGTGTCAGATGTCACAGGCACCCAGTGAGCAGCTGGGCTTTGTTTGGGTGTTTCTTCACTGCCATGCAGTGCAAAGCCAGGTCCTGGTTTCAGACTACAGTGGCTGTTCCTGGGGCTGCTTCCAGTGCAGGCAACATGTCCTGAAGCTGTTAAAATGTTCCAGCCTATGGACCCAGACCTTCCTCTGTATAAAGTGGAAAAGTTGGGTATGGTGATGTTTCCCAGGACTTTCTGCATTACCCCATTTTATAGGTAGAAGTCACTTTAATGTTGTTTTAATGCAGGTCCAGGATTTTATCTATTTTTTTCTATTTGTTTATTTATGCAGGTTAACAGAATGAAAAAAGCCAGGCGAAGCTGTTGCCACTTGGCTCCCTTCCCTTGGCAGCTCTCTCCCCTCAGCTCCTGCTCTATGCAAACATTCCCCTGGCATGGACAGGGGGAGCTTGCTGTCCATCCATGCTGGTGATCCTGGGCAGTGTCGGAGCACAAAACTTCAGGAAGTTTCTCCAGGAGCAGAAGCAGGCTGAGCAGAGGAGCATGGAGTATCTATTCAGACTCTTCTGTTTCCAGCTAGCCCTCTTCTTATTTCTTGACTCCTGTCTTTGTAGATGTTTTTGGCTGTACATGTTTAGCTCCCTATTTTTCAGCGCTTTTCTTCTAAGCTCCTTTAGGTAGCAGCTCTTCTTCTGGACTGTACATCTGGATATCAGACCAGGATAATGCTGCTTCATCAGCAAAGTACAAGGACTCCAGCACTTCCAATTAATAATGCTAATGAGATTTGTTAATTTTTAATAGATTACATGAGTGCATTTTGCTAAACACGTTTTTGTGGCTCTGCTCTGCGAGCGCAGTTCAGAAACTTTCACACTCTGCCAAGGGGAAAACGAGGAATGCAGCTGCAGACGCCAGATTCTCTTCAGGGTAGATCTAGAACAAACCAAGGAGCAAAGAAGAATGTAATGAGTACATTTTCAAAGTAAACATAGGTCCAGGTCATAAATTATGGCCCTTCCTTGCCACCAGCCCGGCCAAGGTGGGGGGAAGGAGCAATTGCTGGAATTGGGGTCATGGTGCAGCCCCTCTGCCTGTACACTGTGTTGGGTTTTGAGGGTGTTTTTTCCCTTCAAAACACCCCATCAAAACCTTGTGGATGTGTGTGGAGAGACTTCTGTGGCAGTACTGGAGGTTGGGGAGCCAGGGTGTGCCTACTGGCTGCCTCACAGAGCTCATTGCCTCGTGTACCCCAAAGAGCACCTGGTTACACCCCTGGTGTGGGCTGAGATGGACCTGCCTCACATCTGGATCCCCCCAGATCAATTTACTGCTGCCTTCCAGAGAGCATAGATCCTAGGGGAGCTTCCTCCCCGGTGAGTCCTGGGTTTGTGGTGGTCCCTGTGGTCTCTGGCTTGCCAGTGAACGCGTGCTGCAGGCCACGGGCCATCGGTGGCACACCAGGAGCCAAGAGGTGGCAAACAGGCAAGCAGGGGAAGAGTCTTGGTTTGCAAATCAGCAATCCCAAACCTGACTCCTTTGGGTTTCTGCCCAGGAAGTTGGTTTTACCCCTTGCTGCTGAGCCATGCCAGGCTCTCTCGGCCACATTGCCGACGGCAGCAGGGTGATGTTGAGCTGGATTTTTTTCTTCTTTTTTTTATTCCAAATCCATATTGCCAAGAGCCACACCTCCTAAATTGCTGTGGAGGAGGTGGAAAAGCAGAGGCACAAGACCATGCACATGCTGCACATCCATCTTGGTGATCTGTGCCAACACAAGCACCAGAGCCAGCCCTGGCTCAGCGCTTTAATTATACAGCGGCGCGGCCGCACCTACGGCTGGGCTGTTGCAGCTCGTTGTGCAAGAAGACAACTGGCAAACCTGTTAGTGCTCCAGGATTTTAATGGTAATAAGCCAGAGGGCAAAACCTCCCTGATGAGATGAAACCATGCTTGGCTAGGTGTTTGGAAGAGTTTAAGGTGTTTTGGAGAAGCAGAATGTTGGGAATCTCGGCTGTGTCCATGCAGTTGTGGCTGTTTGTGCCATGTAACCCAATGGATGGTTTTAGGTGTTGTCTTTGGGGAGGCAGGGGTGTGTTTGTAATGTGAGTGTTTGCATGAGAAAAGCAGATAACTGCAGGTTGAGGTGAGCAGAGCTTTTGGTGTTCCAGCAGGAAATGTTTGGCATGAAATCGGACTGTTCTACATTTCAGGTGCAAACACCTGTGAGAGTGAAATGGTTTGTACTGTAGAGAAGAAGAGATTTGGGAGCCAAGGTGAGGCAGACTGGTCTGTGGAATCACAGGCTCTTATGCTTCACCTTGTAATGAGTCAACAGCTTGGGCTTGACTCAAACATCTCTCCCTTTAAGAAATCCTGTCCTGTTTTAGAGACAGCCAGTCTACTACATCTATTGGCCACTTCTTCCCCACACTGAAGATGCTTGCTGCTTAAAAAAATCAAAGCAGTGCACTCTGGAGATTGTAATTTTCAGTGGCAATGGTAGCATGTGCTTTCCTAGGAAAAAACAGTCCTGAAGGAAAGATGCAGGCAGATGCAGAAGCTTGCCAAGCTGCCCTACCTGTCTGTGACATTTCTACTTGATGTGTTTTGCACTCATTGGAAACATGATCCGTTCCCTTCACGCCACAGTGTTTCCATCATCTGCAAACCAGGGCCATGACCAGAGCAGCCCATGGCTGGACAGGCTGGTTTCACCCGTGTCGGGATCCCCTCACGCCCATCACCGCTGCACGAGGCACTGGCAGAGCTATCCAGTGACAGGGGGAGGCAGTTTTCATGCCTGGCCATCCATTTGGGCTCTGTTACTATATTGGGTCCATCCCTGGAACCATCTGCTGGGGCAGGCTTGGCAGGCAGGCAGCCCTGGCTGGGAGATGAGATTCCCTGGCCCCAGCTCTGGGCAGCAGCCGAGCCAGCCTGTGGCAGCAGAGCTCTTGGAGGTCATCTGCCAGACATTTGCTAGCAGTGCTTTGCTTAAGGCCATGTTGTCCTTTTTGGGGTGAAAAGGCGTGTTCTGGTAGGCAGTGCTGGGTTTGGCAGAGGAAAGCCTTGTGCCAGCACTCTTCCTCCTGGCTCCTGCTGTGCCAGCTGCCATGGGACAGCTCATCCCAACTCAAACCCAACTTTCTCCCAGTTCAGCCCTATTTTGTAGCTGTCTCCAAAGCTGGTGTGGCTCAGCAAGAAGAGCTTTCTAATGATTCCTGCCCAATAAGCCTGTGCAGAGTCAGTGTGCCCAATTACAGTCCTAATCCACGGGAAAATGCCGCCGCTTTATTTTGTGGATGCGGAAAGCGCGTGTTGTAGGGCTGGCGCCGGGTTTTGTCCTCCACGCTGCGAGGCCATTGAAGCTGTGGCTGTCCTGGGAGCACAGCACAGCAGCTTTGTGTTAGAGGGGCTTTGGTTACAAAAGATGCTTCCGGAGGGACCGGCTTGTGAGCGGCTGGAGACCTTTCACCAGCTGCGTGAGGATTCCGGGAAGCGGCACGGCACGCTCGGCTTGCGTGAGGAGGGGCAGAGAAAAGCAGAGCTAATGATTGACTATTATTTTAAAGGGATTATCTAATCTGCAGCCCAGAGGACAAGAGGGACCAAAATGAGTGAAGACTGAATTTGTAATTAGTGCAGATTGTTGGTAATACCCCCTGGACTCTGATTATAAACAGAAACAGATTTTTCTAGTTTCCTGCCCTACCCTGAAAGTCTTTGCAGGCCAAAGGGCCACTTTGTACTGAGAAACTGATGCCAGTGAATTGGGTGATCAGAGCTGGGGTGGTGGAGATGTTTAATGCAGAAGGTGGCTGGGTAGAGGGGACGCAGAGGAGTGGCTTCTCTCAGGTTATTTTGCAGCATAAAGGCAAAGTTTTGGGTGGAACTGACCAAAATGGAGCATGTGGGGGGGTAATTTCTGTTACCCCACCAGCCATCCTGCAGCTCCATCTCTGATGTCGAGGCTCTTTCACTCCTGAAGGCTGTGGGAGCAGGGGTGCAGGGATGTGGAGGTGACCTGGTCTAACCAGGGATCCTAACAAAAGCTGGAAATCATAATGGAACCCTCTCAAGAACTACCTGGTTAGGAACATTTGCTAATTTGGATTCCTGGATTTGAAATATGTTTATTATCAATAATGTAAGCAGTAAGACAGAGGCAATGGGCAGAAACTGATGCATAGGAAGCTCCTTCTGAATATGAGGAAGAATGTGCAGTGACTGAGCACTGGAGCAGGTTGCCCAGAAAAGGTGTGGAGTTTCCCTCACTGGAGATAGACTCAATCCTGAGAATTGTGCTCTGGGATGATCCTGCTTAAGCAGGGAGCTTGGACCAGGTGACTCACTGTGATCCCTTCCAACCTTACCAATTCTGTGATGTATATTTTTAATGTTTTTAATTTTATTTTTATTGCCTGGATTGGCTGCCTGTGGTATGTTAGAGGCTCATACATTTTATTTTCCTTTCCTCTGATGTAGCAAAGGTCATTAGAAGTTAAGTGAAAGGGATTTGTAAGGGTTACAGACCCATTATTAATACAAAATAAAAGATGTTCAGCTAAATCCATCACATCTAAAAATACAGTTGGGCACAAATAAGGAGTAGGATACAATGGAAGGAGCAGTGAAAACAAATGGCACACCCAAGCACTAAACTTCTGAAGCAGTTAAACAAGGCAAGGAAAATAGCACTCTAATCTCTGATGACAAAAGGGTTTCTGTTCCCTTCTCTTTAATTTGGCCAGAAGGGAATTACGAGGGAATCACCATCCCCATTTGGGTGAAATGCCGTGATTTAAAAATCAAGTTGAGGTGAAATCCCAGAATTGGAAAATTTCCCACGCAAAGAATATGTTTGGAACACTCATTTTGGTACTGGCTGAACATTTCCAACGGGATTCAGCTGCTGCATTGAGACCCGTGCAGGAACTCGAATCCCATAAATTACATCCCAGAACAAGACTGTAAATGGGGCCGTCAGAACCCTTTGTGCTGGTAAGGACCTTGCTGAAACACTCTTTTGTTTCAAATTTCTTTTCTAGAGGGAAGGCAAGAGTAGTTACTCAGTTCCTGGGAAGATTTTTAAGTTTGCTAGGATGTCCAGTAAGAGAATATTCTGCCCCAAAAGCTCTCATGGTCACTGGTCTGGGAGCGTGTGGGTGCCTGATAGTACTGTGACCCCATGGAGCATCTTTTAGGTTTCAGGAGCCTTTGTAATGTGTGGAAACACCTTCCAAAACACACTAGGGCAGATTGTGATCCAACATTGTGCCAGCTGAGGAGTCTTGTGTCAAACAACCAACTGTAAATTATCTACTGTGATTTTATTAACTCCAAATCCCTTCACTTATTTTCCAGAAATGAGCCTGGGAAAATAAGGTGGTGCAGGCAGGCTGCTCCCAAACTGCCCTGAAGCCTGAGCATGCCTCGTGCCAGAGGGACTTGTTCTTTCTGTGCTTGGAAAGTCTCCCAGCACATCCCTTTCAAGGTGGCACCTTTCTTCCCCTGCTCTTCCCATGGGTGTGCAGTACCAGAGAACAGCAGCATATCTATACTATTTAAAAGAAAAGCAGAAAAGCTGTGGAAAAGAGGAATTGCAGTATTTGTGGGAATCTACTAGAGAATTCAGCTTACCAGGCAGGTTCTGCTTGCACCTGGCCCTCTGTGTGCATGGATAACTGCTCTCTTTGAGCCATTTCTGACCCTCTTTGATGGCCTGGGCTGACTCACTTGTCATGCTAACATCCTTCTGCTTTTGTTTTGCAATGTTTGGGTATTTTTTGATTAAGAAATACTGCCTGTTTGCCTTGGCAGTGGTGTTCATTGGACTGATGTGGCATTTTTTAGATAGAGTGCTTATTCAGTCTCTTGTATTCTTTCTCAGAGGTGGGGTGGGATGATCCAAACCTTTCCAACATTGTAGTGACCCAGGAGGCTTTTAAAAGGCTTGAGCCAGGGTCTCTTCTGATGGAAATCAACAGTTTCCTGCAACTCCAAAGGCCAGGCTCTGAGGATAAGACAAACAGGCTTAACTGATTCCTATTTGGGTGAGAATCCTGGACCCCAGAAGGAGATGGCAGCAGCACATCAGGGGAGCAAGGGCCCCACTGCCTTGAGACAGGCATGGCTGCACCCACTCAGTCCAGCTGATTGACAGGTTCCAATGCCCCAGGTAAATCTGGCTAATGGCATCTTAAAACACCTTCTTCTCTTTGTTCTTGGCCCTGAGATTTGCTGGTGTCTTGTCTTTCTACATTGTCTATTTGGACTTGTTTATTCTTCCCTGACCCAGCGAGACAAGGGCGGCTGTGAGTTACTGCTCAGCAGGTCCCTCGCAGCCAGTGATGGGCTTTTCCCTCTGTTAATGTCATGCTCCTCTGCCAGTACTATCAAAACTTTTATACTGGATGTTTTCTTGGATTGAAACCCACATGTGCTTCATCTCAAAGTCTCCATGTTGCAACACCAGCATGCCCAGAGTGCACGATCCATTCACATTCCTTCCTTTGATGAGGTGGACCAGGGATGGGATATGTTCTCAGTGCTATAAGGAGCATGTTTTGCACACTCTTACGTAAAATTGCAGGAATGCAGAGCCCCTCAGGTCCTACAGCCAGGAGGTTTTGGTGAGCAAGGCCTTCTGCTGACTCTGGGTTTGGGAAGTGTTGGTGCTCGCCAGGATTTCCTCACTCCTGCACGCATCCTTGTTGTGCCTGGGGAGCAGACACAATTTGCATTGCTAAACACCCCTTCCAGAGCTCAGCTGGTTTTCTTTGGGAGTAGCTCTCCAGTAAGGCACATCCCTTATCTCTTTTGTGTTCTTACTGGAGCACCTCACAGCTGGGATTGTTTGGTCTCTCCAAGCACAAGATTTGGTGTAGGGCACTGACACTGGTGGGTGCAGCACTGACAAGATGTTTGGTAAGCTCTTCTGGCCCATCAAGCCCTATGATGCCTTTGACTGCACCCAGACCCAGCTGCCCCCAGAACCCCAGTTTTTGGGGGGGCTGGATGTGCTGTCAGAATGTTGACACACACCACGTGTCACTGACCACCTCTCTCCTTCTGCTTTCAGAGCTGGCCTATGACCTGGACATGGACGACATCTCTGCAAATAAGCAGCTTCTGAATCAGCAAAGCAAAGATGGTGCTGCAGTCCCCAGCAGCGACCCTGGGAGTGCAGCCACCCACCCCAGTCCTGCTGCTGGCATCGCCCTGGTCCTCCCACTGCTGCTGGGCCACCAGCCATGAGCAGTGCTGGTGGCATCACTCCGTGTCTCTCCATGCCTTTTTTTAGTGAGGAAGATATTTGGAACCTCTTCTGAAATATATGCACATTTCCAAAAACAGGATAAATGCCTTGAGTCAGTTTTTCAAGACTCTTCACAGAAAAAAAAACCCGAATTAAAAAAGTGTTGGTTCATGGCAAACTAGTAAGTATCTAACAGTGCTTTTTAAAGATAATCCTGTTAAATTTAAGTAGGTTCATATTAAATTGTGTTCCTCGCAGTTTTTGAACACTGAGGTCTCCCTTGCTGTTAAGGTGAAGACCATATTTCATTTTGAGTTGTTGGAACATGCATGGGGTACAGAACACCTATGGTTTATGAAATACTCTTGGCAAATATCATACCCCTGATCCTAGCTGACTTAATACAGATTTTTTCTGTAGTTCAACCAGTTTTTGTACTTACTCCGAATTCAAGTCTCACCCCTGGGAATCTGGTCAGGACATAACAGAGAGCATGTGAAGACAGGGGAGAGAGAAGCTCAGACACTCGGCAGGAGGAAGGATGCTGTGCAGGAGAAGCTGTCGTGCCCTGGGATTGTGGTGAAGATGTGCTCCCCTGGGCACAAAGCCCACTTGCACCGTGGCAAGTTGCAGGTGATTTTGCTGCTCACCTCCGAGCCAGGTCCTGAAGCCCTTCAGTGCGGGTGGCTGATCCCCACCAGCATCCTTGTGGCACATGCAATAACCTGGTTTCATTCTTCAGAGGTGCAGCACCTCCTTTCCCACGGGAAACCTGCAAGCACAGCTCCAGCCAGAGGACAGGCGGCAGGGATGTACACGCTGTGCTTTGCAGGGTGAACAAAGACTGTCCAACGTGTTGTGCTATGAAAGGGGAGAAGAAAAGGATTTACAGGAGCCTGAGGCAGATGAGACTCTTACTCATGTGTTTCTTTGCATGTTCCTTTACGTAAGCTATCTCTAAAATAAAGATTGGTTGCTCTCTAAGTGGTGCCCTGGAAGTGGCCTCCCATGTGTGCAAGACAATAGCCTGTGTTGTACTGGAGTGGGCAGCCTGGGAACACCAGGGAAAGACTTGGCTTGGTCTGGGTAAATGAATGGGCTGGGTTTGGTTTGGTTTCTGGTCCAGATGGTTGCATATTTCTGTTTAAGATCTGCCTTTACTAGTGTTTATATCTGCAGTATCTTAAGCTGCAGCATGTGCATGTCTGTGTGCATACACCCCCTCACACACCCCTGCATGCTTCAAATATTTGTGTGCATCAGGCCTCTTTTACAGCAGCTTTATGTTTAGGAGAAAGTAGATAATTCCAAACCGTGCAGTCAGATGGTTTGGAGAGTGGAAACTTTACCCAGTCTAAGTGGTGGGGCTGACCTGTCTGACTCTGATTTGAAGCCTTGGAACTGTGTGAAGTGCTTTGGGTTTGTGGCAGAAGGAGAGGTGGTTGTTCCTCCAATCCTCTCATGCAGATGTTAACTCCCAGGTCACGGCTCCTGATGTAAAGGAGCATATCTGGGCTAACCCGTGGCATGACCTGGTGGTTAATTGTTGGAGATCTGTCCTCTGGGTTTCAGAGTCCTCATGTCCCATCCACACCAGGGTGAGTGCTGGGGGTGTTCTGGCAGTGCAGGTGACATGCAGTATTCCTGTAAGGGCTGGTTTTTTGCATCCATGCACTGTGATGTGCTTTTGTATTTTACATGTTTTTGTATTTTATATTTTACATGTTCACAAACCAAACTCCTCTCTGTCTCTTGGGACTGTGCTTTGACCTGTGGGTCAGAGGGGTCCTGGTGCATGGGGCAGTGCAAGGAATGGTGGTGCTGGCAGAGGCTTTCCTTCACCTTCCTGCTGCTCAGCTCTTGTTCTGGCCCAGCTCCTCGTATCACCCCAGCTCTCTGTGCTGCAGCTGGCTGAGCCCATGAGCCTCTGCTCCACCAAAGGGAATATTTTATTAGTGCCACTTGAATTTGAATCGCTTCTTCCCTTCTGATCATTTTCCTTTCATCCCCTGGGAGCGCTGGGGGTGGAAGTGGGCTGCTGGGTTTGTTCAGAGATGATGTGCTGCCTCTGCCTCGCCAGGTATCGCTGGTACCAGCACAGGGACATCATCTCCTCTAATGTTATGTCAGAAATATTCTGTGTGCTGCTGCTTCCTTAGATAAGCAGCAGGATGGGATGGTGGCAGCAGTTTTTCAGTACAAGTCCAGTGTGTTTTCTCTCTGAGGAGCTGGCATGGGCTGTGCCTTGCTGTGTCTTACAAAACCTGATGGGTTCTCCCACTTGCACCACACAGCACGATGCTGATGCTTCTCAGCAGAAGACCCCTCTGAGGCATGCTGAGCCTGGCTTCCCTTTGCTGTTTAGCAAAGCTGTGCTTGCTGGAGACTTTGTTATGAGCAGAGATCACAAAAAACAGCCTTTGAGCCCACAACCTGCCAAGTTTATAAAATAACAGATTATAACCTGAAAAGGCAGCTGTTGAATTTTCCCCTGCTCTGGGTTTGTGCACAGGTTTTAACAGGGGGTTTGCAAGGAATGCCCTGGCCAGCGAGGTGGAATAGAGCTGATGTTCAGTTTTGGGCAGTGTTTCATTCCCATCATGAGAAATAAGGAATAATTTTTCCCTGTTTGTTTTGCTACATCACTTCTGTGTACTGTGACCTGCCTTGCCATGGGATGGGGCCCCTCCATCAGGAGATGGGCACTGTCCCCTCCCCTCTGCATGTGGCCCTGGAACTCCACACCTTGTCCCAGGGCATGCAGGTTTAACTGCTAATACACAGTCGAGATTATTTCAATTTTTATCATTATTGATATTATTATCTATTATTAATAAGTATACATGTCATATATGTGATAAAATGTTTATATGAGCCAAGGAGGAGGGGGCTTGAGCTGCTGGCAGGTGCAGGGCTGCAGCTCAGCTGTGCACACAGCACATGATAACAGGGATGTGAATTCAGCACCAGTGGTGGCCACTTCCAGCCAGCAAAGTGTGTCACCAGAGTAAATACCTGGGGTTTTAGATGAATAGAGGGGTTTATGGCATGAAGGTGCTTCTGGGGAAAAAAAAAAACCAACAATGGAAAAACTCCTTTTCAGGTAATTTTCAGCTTTGTGATGAAACCCAGGGCCAGTCCTGAGCTGTTGCTGACTGCAGTCCCCACGTCTCCCTGTGGAGAGCTGTGAACTTCTTGGTGCAGCTGCCAGCAGTGTCCCAGTGGTGCCTTGTGGGCTTGGGACCTTGTGCTGGCACCAGATAAAGGCCTGGCAACCTTGGGAATGTTTTCCATCTCAGGTGGCTGAGCCCTGCTCCTGCCAGTTAACCTGAATGCTTCCTGGGCACTTCTGCAGCTCCTGTAAGCTGCACTCACAGCAGTGGGGTGGCAGGAGCCTGCTGGCCCCATCTCACATGTGGGCAGGACTGAGCAGCATCACCCCTCGTGTATTCTGCAAAATAAAAACTGCATTAAAGGTAAAACTGCATTAAAGGTAAAACTGCATTTAAGGTAAAACTGCATTCCCTGGAGGGGTTTGCAAGCAGCCTTAAGAAGGTGATGAAGCCAACACCTTTCCCTGTGTCTGAGGGTGGTGATGAGATGCAAACATGTGCTTCACATGTGTAATGTATTTCTGCACTAACCACGCACCAAATTATAATTTAAAACCAAAATATTTTTGTTGGATGGGAAGTTCCAGTTCATTAATCAATTGACTAATAGTTTAGTGCTGGAATGGTAAAATCTAACACACTGAACAGCTGCTAGAAACAGCTGGTACTTACGGCTCATGCTGTTTGGGGAAGTGAAATCTTGAGTGTCTCAGTTTCGTTTTACAGGGAGATTTTCAGAATTCCTCATTCATCTCCATGAGCAAAGCCCTCAAGCCCTCTGGAGCATGGGCCTAACAAGGATCCAGGGCTGGATTCACTGGGGCTTCCAATTGACACAAAATGCCCCTTGCATGGAGGATGCAGAGAGCACCACCAGAGACACCTGGCAGCTGGATATGGGTATGTTCCTGGGGGTCTGCAGAAGGGGGGACACGTGGAATCCTGTGCTGTCAGGTATTTTGATTTGCCAAGCCCACCAGACCAGTCCTGCCCTGCAGGCTCTCCAGCTCACCTAAGCCAAAGCAGCAGAAATATCCTTTGGTTCCCAAACACCTGGGTGCTTTGGTGGGAATTTCCTTGACTTTTCCAGCAGCACTGCAGCTTAATGATTGATAAGTGCTGCTAAAGCTTTACCAGATCACACAGCACACCCCCTGGAAGCAGGTGTCCATTCCCAGAAACCCAGAGATTTTAAAGTTTGAGCTTCACAGCTGGGGGTGACTCAGCTGGGCACCAGCAAAATCACAAATTCTCCCAGTTTGTTATTTGTTCCCATAGCAAGAAGTTAGGTATGGAGGCACTGGGGGAATGAAATCTGCAGCCAGAATGGAATGGGGTGAAACTCTGACATTGGAGGATGCTGGCTGGGCCTTAGTGTGGGAATTTGGGGTTTCTCTTAGGGACATGGTGAAGGTCCCTATATGAAGAGAAAGGGGGGATTTTGTTCAGCTCTAGCCTGTGGCTTGTTCATGGGAGACCTCCCTAAGAAATAAAAGTGGGAGGAAAAAGCAACCCAAACCCAGAGACATCCCCCTAAATAGGCTTGTCAAAATGTTACTAAGGGCATTCCCTGGAGATGAGGTAACTGAAATTTTGGCATAGGAAGATGAAGCACTGTGGCATGTTTATACAGTCAGCAAATTTACTGCCTTCAAAAAAAAAACCCAGAAAAGCAGTGGATATTAATCAAATATAATTAATTTTGTCGAACATTGAATCCTTTTGAAAATAAACATCTTGGTTGTTTTGCTGAGAGCGTGCTAGGATCTGAAGTACAGGGCCATGACTGGGGCTGCAGTGATGCATCCCACAGTCCTTCCTGACAGATAATGCCATTCCCTGCAAAGCCATCGTGTCCAGCTCCTGCTGAGGCTCCCCGTGGACCATGTGCCAGCACTGCAGCCCAAAAGGTTTGGAGAGGGAAAGAATATTCTTGCTGGTGTGGGCTTTTTCCTCCTGGGTGCCGTGTGGTGGGGTGGGAGCTGGCACCCAAAAACTGTGGGGAAGGAAGGGCCCCACCAGAGATTATCCAACATGATTTCAGATGCTCCTTGGTGGCCACAGAGAGAAGGAAGACTTCTTCACTTCTCCCAAGTGATCCAGCACATTACCAGTGCTGAAAAGCAGATTTTTCATAGCAGAAGTACAGATTTAGCCCCCACCTCCCAGTTTACTTGCTGTCTTCTCCCTTGTAGGAGCCCAGCAGAGACCTCAGCAACTTCTTGCAAGGAGTCAACACATTTAGGGAACTCTCCCATTTGTTTTGCTTCTCACTGTCTTCTCTGCTATTATTATTTCAATGTGCAAAGATGCTGCACATCCAGGAAGGAAATCACTGCTAGATCCAAGCAGCACAACCACCAGCTCCAGCTCTCTGCAGGCAAATCACTGGAAAGAAGTGGAAAGCCTGCCTGTAGCAGCCTGTAACCCTTCAGTGTCATATTATATTACCATCCACCATGTTAGCAAATGGGAAAATAAACATGGACTGGATAGCAAAGCAAGAGGCTGTTTAATTACAGATGTGAAGAAGAATGACATTTGTGTACATTCCACCCAGAAGTGGATTAAAGTAGTGACCTTTCCTGTGGTGTGAAACGGGTTTGTTGTGGAGTGCAGGCATCCCGTGGCACTTCAAGATCTGCCAGACATTTTGTGGCCCCTGTTGTTTATGGTTTAACATTGGATGATGTCTCTTGAATCTGAATCTCAGCAGCTGACAGCGTTTTCTGAGAACTTGTCATCTGGACTCCATCTAGCAAAATTCTTGGTATTGGGTGTATTTGTTCCCATTTGATGGAAAAACAAAGTTTTATGGAAAAAAAAAAAAGAATGGTGGCATCAGTGACTCATGATGTTGAGCTGAAACTTGTGGAACAATCCAGAATTTGGCCCAGGGTGCCAGACCCATGGTGTAAGTTCCTGTCACTGTGTGTGGGATAAACACCTCCTGCATGTGGTAACCAGCACAGACACTGCCATGGCAGTGCCACAGAGCCATCAGGGATGGCTTTGCTGTGCTCAGCCTCCTGTGACCATGTCAGAGGAAGGGAATACTATTTCCAGCCCACCAAAGTACCAGTATCTTGCTTTCTTGAATCACTCTAGCAGGAGCCTTGCTCCAGATTCTTGACTGTTCTGCTCGAGACAAGGATGACAGAACAGGAGGGCAGGGGAAGGGGATTTTTTTCCACTGGTGTCACCAGCCTTGGTGGTGTGAAACCCCCTGCAGAAGGATCTGCTCGTCACCTTGCTGATACTGGAAGCCCAGGCTGGCACCTGAGTGGCCAAGGAAGTCCTTGCCAGAGCTTCCAGCAAGGGCTGGGGGCTCAGAGGGCCAGGCCAGGAGCGTGGGGCAGGGAGATGCTGCCCTCCCTTATGGAGGAGTAAAGGCACTAATTGGCTGGTTAATTGCAGAGGGGGTCAGATCAGGCCTGAGGGTGACACTGGTTTGTTAATGAAGGACTAATGGCAGCAAGGGGGCTGCTCTGTGCCTCTGACCTTTATTGCTGCCCCTTCCCAAGGCACAGCTCTGGAAGGATCCGGGGCACTGCTGCCCTGAGCTCCCCCCAGCCAGCCTGGCTGGGTTTGGGGAACCAGGGGCTGTTTTGCTCTCAGCTGGATTTTGCTCTAAGCATTTCAGTGCCCCAGGCAGGGTACAGGGCAGCCCTGTCCTGCTTCCCCATGGCCCTGGGGCGAGGGGCAATCCAGCTGTGTGGGTTCAGGTTCTTGCCCTTTCACTACCTTGAGATGCTCCCACACAGGGCAAGGGATGCTGAGGCCTGGGCTAGGAAATGCTGACCCACTTTTCAAGCCCTGGCAGAGGTAACAGCTCTCTGAGAGTCACCATGGGGAGGAAATCTGTGGCACCAGGCTCTGCTCTGGCACAGGAGGATGATGCTGGGGGCTTGACCAGTCCAGGGGGCCATAACACAAACCTGCTTTGGGAGGGAGAAATTCCATTAACGTAACAGGGATTGCCTTAAAGCTGGAGGTGATGCAGCAGAAAGATTGAACAGGGAAATGAGCCTGGCTGCACAGGGTGGCTGTGTCACACAGCTTGGGGATGTGTTTAGCAGCAGCATGTCTGCTGGTGAAAGAATAACTAGAGACATGGGTCTTGCACCTTTTAAACACTCCGAGTCTGCAAATGCGGAGATGGGATTTGCACGCTGCTTTATTTAGTATTGTAAAAGCTGTGCCACGTTTATGGAAACCCTGCAGACACCAAATGTGTGACCACAAAAAAAAAAAAACCAAGTTTTTTAAGGAATGTAAGAAAGAGTAGAAAAGTGGAGAAAAACTCTCGTCGTCAGTGTCCCAGCTCCAGCTCTGTGGGATGCTCAGGAGGAAGCTGTTGCTTCCCCTCACGCTGCTGCTGCGTCACGAGGCTGAAGGGTTTCACCACTAATAATTTATGTCTTTTCCAGGGCCAGACAAAGAAGCCCACTGAAGCTGGGGACTCACTCCTCCCCCTGTGGGGCCACTGCTTCGGGGGGTGCAGGTGACAGGCACAGAGGGGAGCTGGCAGTGGCTGCTGCAGGTGACATGAGCCAAAGTCCCCAGTTTTGGGGTCCCAAACAAGGGATGAGGGAGAGGCAGGAGCACCAGGAGGTCTCAGCACAGAGTGCAGGTAGGGTGTGAGCACCGAGGGAAGGAGGGAACCCCCAACTGCTCTGTGTGTGGCTGTTGGACAGTCTTGGTGTCACCTCCCTCTGCAGAGACCTCCACAACAGTCACTCACTCCTGGGGGGCAAAGAGCCCTTGTATGTGAGGGCATGAGAATGATAACCATAATAATAACCATAATAAATAACCATAATAAAAAATAAAATAAAATAATAACAACAATAACAACCACTGCTCTGCACCCTCACTCAAATCTCTGTGCAGTTTCCATGCTTCTTGCCTCAGACTTGTTTTTACAGCCTTTGAAGAGAGATCATTTTAAGCATGATATAGACAGATCATTTAATTATTTTTAAGGAGACTGATTGATGCCACTGCCTGATGGGCTGCCAGACTCCATCTCTGGTGACTGTCTGGCAGAGGCTCCTGGTAATTGTGGTCTTGACCTCCTAATCCAATCTCTAAAGGAGTAACTCAAGATCCTGATGTTCCGGTGTGCTGACTGTGGGATAAGTGGATTCCCCTTTTACCACCTCTTTTACACAGCCTCACGTGGCATTTTGGTTAACATTCTGCTCTTGCTCTTGTTCCTGACAGCATGGGATGGACGTGTGGATGGTTTGCAGGGCTGTCAGTGCCTGGATGGGCTCTGGGCTGCTGGAGAAGGACTTGCTCCTGAGCCCCTGGCTTGTTCCTGTTATCACAGTGAAGCCCAAGGGAAGAGCTGGCTGCAGAGCAGGGGCAGTGAAATCACTGCTACCGGAGGTGCAAAGGAAGGTCAGAGCAAGCCATGGCTGCAGTGTTCTCCAGAGGGTGTCTGGAGCATGCAGGAGGGACCAGGGGATGCTCTGCATGTCAGCCCAGCCAAACCTTGCCTCTTTTAAGGGGTCTCCACCAATGCTACCTGTCCGTGGGTAGTGTTGGGCCAAGGGATTTGTGCAATTTGTGGTGCTCCATTCCAAAATAGTCGTGGTTAGACAAAGTGTTAAAACATCATTTGCTCAGTGTTGCTGAGTGTGATGAGCCCTGAGGTGCTCACAAAGTGGGAAGGTGCTGATGCTTCATGTCCAGTCATGTTCCCATGCTCTTTTTCCCCTCAGCCTCCTCTCTTCCATGGGGTCCTGGGCAGGTACATACCAATGGTGATGTCCAGGTTAATTTAACCCTTTGCTTTTATATTTTTTCCACTTGAAGGTGTCCCTCTGAGAGAGGCCAGATGCTCCTGCTTTTGAAGCATTCTTCTGGGGCTGAGAACATCCCCTACCCCAGCACTGCTGTCACAGGGGCACACCTTTCTGCACAACCCACCCCTGGCAAGACACAGAGTGAGGCTGCACCATGTCCCAGCAAAGGAGGAGCCCATTCTGCACCAGATCCTGCAATTGAGATGTGGCTTAGGTGACTTAGGAGCATATCTGTGTCTCTGGGACATGTGTGCCAGATAAAGGCTCTGGGAAAAAAAACACCCAGAGCTGGTGTCATTGTAAATGTCACAGTGTTGTTATCCCAGCAGTGTCAGAGCTGGCTGGCAGAGCCAGGTCTGCCTTAGAAACCAAATTAAATTTTTAAGAATTTTTAAATTAAGAAATAATTAATTAGAATTTCCATTCCTGCCATCTGTTTTTTGCATGATTTGGGTGTGAGTTTTCAGTTTTCCCACTGCAGCTGTGGGACTTGGGAAAGAAAAACTTCTTTAAAGAGCTGAGACAACAATTTCAAGTGCTGGGCACTTACATTAGGTATTGTGAAACCTAAATTTCAGGATCTCAGCATTGCTTAGGGTTACTTTCAGGCAGAAAGACCCATGTCACAGGAGAAGAGCAGGCACACAGCTACCTGATGCTTCTCTTTCTCAACCAAAACAGAGATGTGAGTCACAAGGAAATTTTCCACAGGGAACATTTTTTTGCCCATTAATAGCAAAAAGTGCTGAGTGGTTTTTTTCCCTCTTGTACAAGAATCTATGGTGAGCATCTGCACCACGGGATCCATGAGAGCTGGTTGCTTTGGGAGGGGGCAGAGGGACGAGGGTGCTGCAAGGAGGAGAGATGGTGATTTGGCACAGAGGCAGTTTTGGAAGTGAAGCCTGAGCACGGGACAGAGAGAACATCCCTGGAGCTGCTCTTCCAGAGCAAGATGGAACCAAGAGTGCAAATTGTGGACATAACAGCCAGCAGGATGCCAGGTCCTCCAGTGAAGGGCTCTGCAGAGGGTGTTTTGCAGAGTTTTCACCTCCTCCAGGACAACTTTTTCCAGAGGAATGAGACGTGGGGCTGTGCTCAGCCCTGCACTGGTCATCCTGGCAGGTTCCCAGCCTGTGCACCTGGGGATGCTGAGCATTCTCCCACACAGGCTGTGGGAAATCAAATAAGGTATCAAGGAAAGTCCTTCCTTCTTTTCATTTTTTTGCTTTGTCCCTCTCTTAATTCTTCACCCATCCTGCCCTGGATGTGTCTGAAGGCCAAGGGTGCTCCCAGCCTGCCTGCTGGATTTCCAGGGGAAGGCATGGGATGGGTGGCCTTGCCACACACCGAAGGGACAGTGGTGCTGCCACTGTCCCCATGCCACGGGGGACACAGGACCACCCACACCGCCCCCACATCAATCAGCCCTGGCTGCAGCTCGCCACTGGCCACCTCCCTGACCCCACTGTCTCCTCCTGTTCCCTTGGGATTCAAGTGCAAATGCCCTGGGCCTGAGCTGCACAGGCATCGGCCTCAGCCCTCGGTGTCTGCCCGGGCTGCTGTGGGATCTCCCTCCAGCTGAGACCGCCTGTCCTGGCTGATTTACAGCAGGAAACATCGACCTGCAGGGCAACCCATGGCTGGGCTTTTTTTTCATATTTTTTTTCCCCCCCCTTTTTCTCTCCTGATCAGCTGTTGAAATAAAATGACTTTCATTTTTTTTCCCCCTTCTTTCTCCCCAATCTATGCTCAAACCGCAATATCGCTTAAAAATATCATCTGTGAGAGGAAAAGGCAAATAAATGAGTACATCAAAGCCAGCAGCCTGGGGCTGTTGGGTTGGGAGAAGAAATAGGGCTAGGCCTTGGGCCCATTATCTTGCTGATATCTAATGCCACCACTTCAGAGTGTGAGAATGGAGCCTTTTTTTTTCCTCAGCTGAGCGTACTGGCCCTGCTGGTGTTTGGGAGCACAAAGGCCGCCTTCCACCCCGGCTCCCAAGACAGACCGTTGACATGCTGCTCTCAGATTTCATTCCTGAAAATCTGGAACTGTATGCTGAACAAATAACATGATCTTTTTCCTTCATCTGGAAAGGATAAAAACAATTGCTGGCATTCTGAGCCGATCACTCTTTCTTTTCCTCTCTCCTCCCTCCCGCTTTCCTCGCAAGCCCCGACTCACTGCCCGCAAGTCACAACTTGCATATTTTCATTTGAAAACTTTAAACCATGGGGGGTGAGGGGCAAGAATGGAGGAGAATGAAAAAAGAAGATTAAAGAAAAAAAGGGATTTCAAGCAGCAATGATATAACCATGAATGTCTGGCAGCCAGCGTGCTGCCCCAGCCCTGCTGGACAAGGAGGATGGAGCCAAAGGCAAGGGATGTACATCCATGCTGTGGTATGGATGGTGCTTTAGGGGCTGGGATGGTGAGGAGGGTTGCTGGAGACCCTGAGATCCACATTATACTCTCTGATGGGCATTGAACCTGGGAGGGGGACAGGAGCTGTGATCACTTTGGTCCAAGGGAAAGTCTGGTGAATCCTCTCAAGCACGAGGACTTAAGGCAGAACTCATCCTGCATCCCATTCTCCTGGCTTGCTCCTTCATGGGTTTTGCTTCCAGCAGGGCACTGTTGGGAAGAGGAGCCACATCAGTTTGTCCAGCTGATCTGAAGGGTGAGCAGTGTGTGCAGCCTGTACCTTCTGCCTGCAGCAGTGGGTGTTCTAAGCAGGTTTTGTTTACTTCCACCTGTGTAGCACACACATTTTCCACTCTGTGTTTACAAATTCTTTTGAAATAACCTATAAACAGAACTAAAAGAGTGCCCGAGGGTAAAAAAAATTGTTTTATTGTTTTTGGTTTTTTTTTAGATATCATTTTATTGATACTGAAGCCTGGTACAGAACAGGACTGGGTCATGTCCTGCTCAGAGCTGGTGCTCCCTCTGCTCTCCTTTGACCTGTTTTACCTTCTGCATCTCAGGCAATATGAAAGGAGTTGGCCACTTCTGCTCCCCTCTGCTAACAAAAACCTCAAAGGCAGTGACGTGCATCCCTGCTGGAACGAGGCAGATGCCTACAAACCAAACACTTGCTGGACTGGTGCCCAGGTGGAAGTGCTTTGAGGGGAATGAAAGGCCCCAGATGAGGTGCTGGTTGCAGTAATTAAGACCTCTGGAGCTCCCCCTGGTAAGCTCACACTGATCTGCCCGAGTTCTCAAAGACCAGCTCTGGCCTCTCTGCTGTGACCACCACAGTGCAGCTCCATCCCTGGACAAGCACAGCATGGCCTGGAGTATGGAACCAGCACTGCTGTGGAAACCAGTGCCTGCCCACAGGTAGCAACTGCCTTGAGAGGTGATGCCCAGCATCAGAGGGGACTGGGATGGCCTTGCTGACAACTGTGGGGCAACAGGCACTCTCTTCTCCTGGCTCTGCTCCACAGTGTTTCAGCTGGCACGAGGGAGTTCAGGTGATATGCAGCTATTACTCATTTTTAAGTAGTGCCAGCTGGCTGGGTTATCTGCTGCTCTGAACATGCCTCTCCCTCTCTCTCTCCTTTCCATGTTGGAGAGTATTTCCTGCTGCTCTGAATAGTGCTTGGGGTTGTTCCCTCTGCCCCAGGTCTACAGGGGCCAAGGCCCAGAGCTGGTGGGACCACCAACAGCAACAGGGGCCATTTCCAGCCATGCTGTGCTGTGCCAGCCACATGTGCCAAGAGCCTTGGGCTCTGCCAATAGCAGGGTATGCTTTCTCCATGTACAGGAGATAGGAGGAAAAAGATAGCCAGCTTGAATTGTGGCCAGAGAGGTTTAGGTTAGCTATTAAGAAATGCTTTTCTGCAACGAAATACCGAGTCAGTAGCTGGGACAGACTGCACAGTCTTGCCTGAGGAGGGATTTTGAGAACAGACAGGGACAGGACAGCTTGAGGTTGGTTTTTCTGGGCCAGGGAGGAAGGCATCAGGTGTCTGATGCTTTTTCCAGTCCTAATCTCTTCAGCTCCAGAGTTTTGTGACCCCTCCAGATGGGTGATGAGCTTATCTGTGGACCAGGAGGCTGCACAGTCTGGCGTGTGTGGGCGGCCGTGCCACTGCTCACTCTGCCCCTACCCTGTCCCAGGCTGGCACCAGCATTGAACCAACTCTTAGGAGTGGAATAAAAGCAAAATAAATCAGCCCAGGCAGCGATACCTGCTGTAAATATAGCTCAGAATGTCCGAGGGAGGGCTGAGCAGGGGATTGCTGCTGGGAAGGGATGAAAATGCAAAAATTAGTTTGGGACTTGTTTCCTTTGTCATCCTTGAATTGTACTACCCATCTTCTTCTCTGCCCTGCAACCACTGGCCCCTCTCAATCCCCCTGCCTCAAGCAGTCCCCATTCCCACTTCATGGCCATAGGAAGATTATGTGGGTGTGGATGGAGAACTAAACATGATGACACTGGGAAAGGCCTGGGTGAGGCAGACTCGGGGTCCCATCTCACCTCTGAGCCCTGCTGAGTGGCAGCCAGATGTGAGGCCACCTGGGGCAGGGAGGATGGGGACATGTCCCCAGGAATGCTGTGCTGTGGAAGATGTGCAGGTGAGTCAGCAGGGATCTGGGATGTCAGCCCAGCTACCAGCACTGATCTGTCTGATGCCTCTGGGAGATGCAGCCTGGGGACCCTTTTTGCACCCCCAGATGGGGGATTGAGGAGGAGAGGAAGCCATGGCCAGCTCTGGAGCAATGGTGACTGACATTCACTTGCCAGGAATCTGTTGGGGAATATTTTTATCCTCTGGGTGTGAGTGTGCTACACGTCAGAGCCATCTGCCACACAGCCTCTTTTGGGACAGCTAGGAAGTGCAGACATGAAAACCTCTGAAAGTGAGTGCATTCCTGTGCCCCTCAAAGCTGTGTGTCCCCAGGTCTCCTCACTGTGGTGCCTGAGGACAGGGCTGGGATGACTTCTTGTCCTTCTGGGGAAAGACAAACTCTTGCATTCCCTAAAATGGAGATGGTCTTGAGCTCTGCAGAGGAAGCTCAGTACACTGCAAGCTGTTTCAGACATGGGAAGCTGTGTGACACTCTGGCAGCAGCCTCACTGCACAGCCAGCCTGATCCCCCCATCCTTTCAGCATCTTTCCATCTTTCTTCAGCGTGCACAGCCCCTCACACCCAGCTGGCATCAGCCCATCTACAGAGGGCAACAAGGAGCTAACCCACCCCTTGCCCCAGAGTGGAGCAGTTACTGTAGGAGGTTCCTGTTCTTCTGTATAAGGTGAAGTAGCCCTTGGATAAAAATAAGTGATAAAAATAAATAGAGACGTCGGCCCATGCCAAAACACTGGATCTGCTCGCCCTAAAATATCAGGCTGTTGACATTCAGAAACCAGATTCAGACCATCATTTTGCAACTAGCAGGATCCCCCATCCTCATGACAGATGCCCTGGATTAAGCACCCCTGAATTTGTGGTATCTGGGGTTTTATCAAAGGAGACTGTTTCCACTTGAGCATCCCTCATTCCAGCCCGGCTGCTCTGCCACAGGAACTCGCCTGGTTTGGGTTTACAATGAGCCATCTCCTGCTGATGAGCTGGAGCTGGGAAGACATGTTTGTCCAGTTCCCTTTCAACACTTTCTGACCTCCTTGTGGCCCAGACTTTCCTACCAGAGTGTAGGATTTAATCATCCTTAATGATAGCCAGGCCAAGGATAGCATTCAGCCAGGTTTTCCTAAACAGCTACATCTGAAATCCTTATCCAAGTACAACCCGCCAGTAAATTCCCTGACAAACGACTGGAAACACTGCAGGGTTGTGGCAGACCTATGGCCAGGGCCAGAATTAAATCAGACCAAAAGCTTAAGCCCTCATATAATTCCAGAGGGATTTTTAAATGTAATTCAAAGCTGGGCTTGATGCTCCTCTCTGCTGCCCAGATTTGCCAGTGCTAAAGAACTACTCCACTCCCACCAACTTGATTGATGCTGGGAATCCTGTGCAGTTGGCAATTATTTGTATCAATTTTTAGTGTAAGCCAGTGGACTCAGTTGATACCAGTAAGATTTATCCTGATTTAGCCACACCCCCATGGAGCGTTTGCGCTGATTCCTTCAGAGTGGATTCAAAGTGGTTTTAATTAAACCAACATAACTTTGCTGTGTGGATGAAGGCTTGGGCAGGAGCAGTGTGGCTGGAGGTCTGAGCTGGACAGGAGAGGCAGCACATGGGAGGAAGGTGAAAAGAAACTGTGGAGAAACATGTCTTCTCTGGCTTCTCCTTCCCTGCCCTTCCTTCCCCCTGGAAAGCTGGCAGGGCTGCAACTTTTTGACTGAATGAGATGAGGGAAATTTGAAGTGCCAAGTCGTGCAAGTCCATGGCTGGAAGAGGCTCCGTGCAGACGCAGAGTGGGTGATGTCACCTTGTCACTGTCTCCTGTACTGGGGCCAGCCAGGCTGTGCCAGCAGGTCCTGGCTGCAGCTGGCTCTGCCCAGCCCGGGGTGCCCGCACTGGTGACAGGGACACGTTGGGATCCCCCCAAAAAAGAGAGGAGACTCAGAGCTGAGTGTGAGCAGGTAGAGATGAAACATCTTTGGAAGCTTTGCAGGCAGCACTCTGCCAGGTAAGGGAGATGGGGACATGAGCCCCCGATTGAGGAGCGTCCTGTGTCACCACAGCAGGCCTTGGGATAGGGCTGGAAAAGAAACACAGAGTCTGGGGACAGAAATACTAATGGAGAGAAAAGAGTTTTGGGAGACATGCAAAGTCAGAAGTTTTCAGTCTTGAAAAACTAAACCATGAGTTTTTTTCCTCTGATTTTCTCCATGTTTTTTTTCTATCTTCTTCTCCTGGGAGAGGGAAATTGCTCGAGCAGTTTGGGGTGAGGGGGCTGGGGAGGGTCGGCCAGATGTGCAAAAATGCTGGAGAAAGCAAAAAACTCAGAGAAAAAAATTCTCTATTGAGAGAGGCTACTTTTCCATTCCTTAAAAAAGAAGAAAAAAAGAGTTTTTAATGAAAATTTTCAGGCAGTTCCATTGTTTTGCTTCAGCCTTTGATTTAACTACTTGAGCAAGTATTTGACAAAACCCTCCGTGTTTTTCAGGAGGTTTCTTAAATCCCACCGAGGTATGGGATTATGAGAAACAACAAATGGCAAGCTGTCTCTAACCCCACAGACTTTCTCACTCTCGTTTTCTCTCTCACTTTGGAATAAAAAATGCAGTGCTCCCTGCTGAGTTCTCTTTAAAATTCACATTGTCTCTTCAAATAAAGGCTGGGAGGGTGAGGTAGTGCTTTGAAAACCAGAACTCAGTCATACATTGCAGGGCCAGATCCTAGAGGATTATTCTCTCTCAGGACACTTTATAACTTCATGAGAACTTCTGGCCTGGCTTGTCTCACCAGCTTAGTGTGAGTGGCCCCAGCCGATGGCAGGATGACGGAGATCCCTACACCCCTTTCCATCAGGATGGCTGGTGGAGACTTTTTAAACTATGATAAAGCAAATTCCTTTTTTTTCTTTTTTTTTTTTTCCCCCAGGGGATGGTGGGGCCCATTTTCTGTGCAGCCAGGGGATGCTGCCTGCACCCAGGCAGAGGGAAGCCCTGCTGCATCACGATCTCCTCCATTGCGGCTGGTGCAGGCTGGGCTGTGGTAATGTGGTTTTCCCCTGCTTTTGGTGTGATTTGTGACTGCAAAAATCGCAGCCTGTGCTGTCCCAAGGCTGTGGTGAGCTGCCAGCGTCACCACTGGAAAGTTCAGAGCTGGGTGTTCTTAGGAGAAGTGCCTGGCAGGACAGCATGGCTGTGCTTTGCTCTCACAAGGGAAATAAAGAGAGGAGCTTTTCCTCCTGACCCACCTGGACTTTTGGTAGCAAAAGCTTGGGAGCAAAGGGATGAAGCTGGCAACTTCCTTTGCTGTTGTTTCAGCCTTTCCTTCCCCACTGTGGCAATGAGAGAAATGAAGCTCAGAGAGGAGCATTGTATTGTAAACCACTGCACATTTATTTTTCTTAAATTATGCTATCACCAGGCCATTACACTGTCCTGGGGCACATGGATCTGTGCTGAGACACAGCACTGAGCACAGACACATGGACACTGCAGCAGGACAGAGCTCCCCATGCAGCACCCGCACCCAGGGGACAAGGTCACTGAGACCTCACCATGACAGACAGAGACCAAGGGTTGAGCAGACCCTTTAAGTGACACCGCAGCCTCGTGAAATTATGACGGTGCCTGTCATTCTTGCAATACTATGTCCGTGATATTTCAGTAAACAGAAGCAAGGAGCAACTGTTGGAATCTGGTGCAAGGGTTCAACAAGGCTTCTTTACATCTGTGCTTGTGTCTGTGTGCTGGGCTGGGGTATGAATGAGTGACTGGAGCACCTTGATGTCAGTGTTCCTGAGGCCTTTGCCCTGCTAAACTCTTGGAAACAGAAGATTGGTGGAAAAGTGTCGGTTTTGACAAGTCTTTCATGCACATAGTTCAGACCTGTCACAGCGATGTCAAAATTCATCAGCGTAGTGAACCTACTAAACCTGGGGCAGAGCTGAACCATCTACAGCTGCAGTTCAGGAGGCACAGCAAAGCCAGCCGATCCAGCCCTGCCGGGGCATCTCTCTTTCCCTCGCGGGGCACTTCGGAGCTGTCGTGGATGGCAGCGTGGGTGCCAGGTGGGAGCTCCTCCGGCCGAGCGATGCCAGCCCCGGCTGCGGGCGGGGGTGCCCGGGTGCCCGTGCCGGGGCAGAGCCGGGACAGAGCGGGGCAGATCCGGGGCAGATCCGGGGCAGAGCCAGGGCTCTCCGCGGGAGGGAGCAGCCGGGCGGGCAGCCCCGGGCTCCGCTCCGCCTCGCTGGGCGGGCGGATCCCGGCTCCTGATTTTCCCGGGGGCTGAAAAGGCTTGTCCCGGCCCTGCGCGATCCTGCTTGGCTGCCGCCCTCCCCGCCTCCCTCCACCTCCTCCTCCTCCTCCACCACCACCCCATGTGCTTCCTGCCGGGCCAAGTTCGCGGAGCGCCGCCGCACGCCGGGCCAGCGGAG
>VWZP01000869.1:328725-456709 GCA_013396995.1 Dicaeum eximium
CGGCGGCGGCGGCGCGGGCGCTCCTGCCCTTGGGCCGCCGTTCGCCCCGGCGGGGAGCGGCCGGCCCGTCCCGCCCCGGTGCCCGGCGGCTGCTGGCGGAGGGACTGAGACATGGCTCCCTTTTTTTTTTTTTTTTCCTTCCCTCAGCCTTCGTCCCGAGGTACTTGCGCATCCCGGGGACAGGAGTGCTCGCAGCCGGCAGCAGTAGGAAATGGTAGCTAATGTGCTCACACCCAAAACATTTTATTCTTTTTGTTTCATCCTTCATCTCCCTCCCAGGGCCGCTGCTTTTATTTCCCCTTCTGAATGACCTACTGGACCGCATTCTCCGCGGAACAAAGGAAGTGCCTTTTTAGCTGGAATCCTCGGAGACCACCAAGGACTCCAGCTCATGCACTGCAATTTCGCACTACTTTCAACAATAACAAAAATGCATGACTGAATGGCTCAAAAATGTGGAGTGTTGGAGGCATTCATTTCGGTCTGGGACACTGTCACAACACAGACAGACCCCAAGTAAATACCTTTAGACGGCTCAGATAGAAGCTGGTGGTAATCTTTACCATTGGTGTGCCCTCCAGATATGCATACATTATCCTTTTCACTGACAAAATTAAAATCATTTCAGTCGCTTGTGCTTTTGTATTGTCAGACTAATGATATGCATTTAGCCTACATCTGTTTGAATAAAATTGCAGGCCCGTTTACTTCTCCAAGAAATATTTTAATGAGAAACGTCTGACTGGTTGCAGTTAAAATACTCTCACCCCTTCACTCTGCCTGCTTTGTAAAATGGTCTCTAATAAATAGTCTTGCATTTGAGTCCAGCCCTAATCAGTGTAGGATCAGAACGTGAGCAGACTTCCCCTTAAGTCCAGTATTGGGAAGGTTTGACCTAGTCCTTATTTTATATATGGTTGTTTAAGATGACTTGGTGAGGTTTGGAGAATGTCAGGAGTAGATCATGCTGACAGGGCTTCTGTTTGAAGCTCTAAAGCTGTTGTCTGTCTGAGAAAAGTGATGAGCAAGGTAAGATTATTTGACAAAAGAAGGGCCTTCTGCAATAACATGCTGAAAGTATCAGCTGGGTTATGTTGCTGTTCCAGGGGTGCAGGGAATCTGTGTTTGGCCTTGCTTGGAAAGCAACAGGTCTTGCAAAGTCGCGTTTTAAATGTACCCCTGCTGTGCGGGGTATTTCAGAGAGGGTGGTGGAAGTCTTTAAAGGAGGTGTGCTGTGTACAGCTTTAAAGTGTGGTGTACCTCAAGTGTGACCGAATTTAAAATTAAACCGGGAGTGGGGCGCTACACCTGCTGCAGTTTCACGTTCCCGCTGTGAATTCGTGTGGTTTTGGCGTGGGTTGTGTTTAGAGGCTCCGGATCTCCCCTCTTGCTGCTCAGCTGGTGTACCCAGATCTAACCACCAGTCCCACTGCTGGTGTTGAACTTTCTCAGAGTGGAGAACTTCACCTGTGCGATCAGCACAGGGCACTGGAGTCCCGTGGGCCAGGTGACAGTGCTGGAGGCTGAGGTCTGGCACCAGGGTAAGAGGTCTGTGGTGTGTATTGTGTCTCCAGAAAAGAGTCCCTTGCCAAAGCATTGATTCCAGCTGGTGTTTCAGGTGATAAGTGGTGTGTTTTCCATCAGGAGAGTAAGTGCTTTGGGAAGGCCGTTACCTGGGCGCCTGGCTATCGGTGGGAACGAGATAAACGTGTGTGAGGGAATGAGCCATGTGCTTGGACAAGAATCCCCTTGGGGTGATGGTGGAAACTGGTGATTTCTGCTTGGTGGCACCTCTCTGCTCGCTAAACTGGTGAAGGACAAACTGGGGAGGCTTCAGTGGGCTAAACTGAATCACGTGTGGACACATGAATGCTGATGGAATGATGTGTGGACACATGGTTGTTCATGTCTGAAGTGCATCAGCTTCTTTGTTAGATTTCTGTACTGATTTGATGGATTATGCTTTATTCTCACATTATCTTAGCAAGTTGCTTTAGATCACAGCGCAGACAAACTTCCTAGCATCTTTGTGAAAAGGTGTCCTAAAAGCTGTGGCAAGTTTGTGTAAGTGTAGTGATTTCTTTGCTGTTGGGGATTACTGATCCTACAAAATGTTGAATTGTCAAAGTGAAGCAGCTGTGTGATGCAGGCAGATGTGTCCCTGCACTGGCCTATGTGACAGCAAGTGAAACTCATCCTCACTGGAAGGGCATGGGAGTCATTTGGGGTTTTATAGCATCTCACATGGATATTTGGCCACATTTATGTTCTTCTGGAGCACTAGATATGCAAACTTCTTTCAAGGAAATGCCCATTCCAGCAGGCATTTTGCCTGTGTCATTGCTATTTCAGTGGCATTAAAAGGCTGCTCCTTCACCATAATTACCCAGGAGTTCACTTTAATATTTATTTAGACTAGGTTTAAGACCTAGTTAGAGTATGCATAAATAGCAGGTTATATCTTGCTGAAGTACCTAGGCATTTCTGAAAGAAGTGCACAGCTGGTCAGCTCACTGCTTCCTTGATAAGAGGTGTAAACTGGGTTATTTGTGGTGTGGGACATAGAGAACTTGTTTCCTTTTATGTAGGTTTGGTGTTAGAGGTATAAACACAAACTACTGCTATAAATCTGTGTGGAAGCTTTTCATAATCCGTGGCCCTTTGGTGCTGCTTTGTACCTGAGTGTTCCTCAGTGGCTGCTGCCCGTGTTGCACTGTGATGTGTGTGTGGCAAAGCTCCTGGCAGAGGTGAGATGCAATCTTGCTGTTGCTGGAGGGGTCAGTGCTTTCCTAGACCTGGTGTCTACACAGTTGGTTTGTGAAACCTGGCTCTTGATAGCATCTAGGCAGTGGGTGGTGTGGGCAGAGCACCAGCCTGGAACTGCTTTTAAGATGACTTTGACAGTTTACCGAGGACGGGTCACATCTTGGGAAGTTCTGGGTCCCAGAGCCACTGACTTTGTTCAGATTCTACCCCAAATGTGTTCTATGTGTCTCCAAGCTGTCATGGTGATGGGACAGAGCTCCCCAGAATGACCATCTGAAGGGGCTGCTTACTCTGGTTGGTCTGGTGGGGCTGCAGAATGAAGTGCAAAGTGAGCTGGTGCAGTGGCATCTGGAGACCCACAGTAGGTGGCTGTGATTTAAAAAACAAAAAACCCCCACCCAACCTTTCTTTCAAAAGGCTGCTTCTTGCCCTCAGGTGTTAAACAGACGGAAATTCCTTCCCTTTTCCTGCTAATTGGAAGAACGGGATCTTTCTTTTCCTGGATTGAAAAGGGGAAGAAAAACCAAACCATCTTGCCTGTTGGTGGAAAATGTAGCAGTTAACTGGCAAAGTTCTGCAGCAGTGTCATCCCTGCTCTCCTGGCAGTGCTGGGGAGCACAGAGCAAACCTGGAGCCTGCTTTTGCAGGGAACTGGGTGCAAGCAGCACTCTCCAGTCTTAGCACTAAGTGTTCAGTGCAATTAATCTCTGTTTAAACCAAATCAGTTGAATAGCTGCATTTATTTGTGAGAGCAGTTCTTCCTCCGTGGCAGAGGAAATCGGTTAACCCATGATTTTTGGACTTCTGGGACTTTGCCCAAAGTAACTGTGGGCAAGTGTGCCCTGATGTCCTGCTGCTCGCTTGTCCCCAGTGTATTTATGGCTGTCAGTCGGTGCTCTGCCCTCGGTGTGCTGCCCTTGGTCAGCCGGGACTGCTTTGTTTGCATTGCTGTTTGTTGGCGTTTAACCCCAGCCAGCACCCAAGCTTCACACAGTGCTTCACTTCCCTACCAAAAGGATTAGGGAGAGGACCAAAAGGGTAAAAGGTAGGAAACTTGTGTGTTGAGAAAAAGACAGTTCAACAGGGAAAGCTGAGCTTGTAAGCAAAGCCAGGAATTCACCGTTTCCTTGGGCAGGCAGGAGCTCAGCCATGTCCAGGAAAGCAGGGCCCTATCACATGTAACAGTGATTGGGAAGACTCCAAATGTCCTCCCTTTCTCCTTCTTCCCCCCATTTTATATACTGATCGTGATGCCATATGGTCTGGAATCTCTCTTTGGTCACTTGGGGTCACCTGTCCCAGCTGCGTCTCTTCTCAATCTCCCGTGCACCTCCAACTTCCTCACCAGCATATCAGTACAAGAAGCAGAAAAGACTTTGGTTGTGTGTAAGCACTGCTCAGCAATAACAAAAACTTTTCTCTATTATCAACCCTATGCTCAGCACAAATCCAGAACGTAGTCCCATACTAACCACTGTGAAGAAAATTAACTCTACTCCAGCCAAAAGCAGCCCATTGTTTCACATGTCAAGTTCAGCAAATGCTTCTTTAGTTTTTCTCATGCTTCTCTTCCATGTGGCCTCTTCCAGCTGAGGAAGGGTTTTGGATCCGCTCCAGGCCGGTGTTGCTGTGCTGTCTGGCGCTGCTGAGCCTGTTGCAGTCGGTTTGCACCGGGCAGCTCCGGACTTGCTGTGTTGTGAGAAGTACCAGATAACACCTGGTCATCCTTGAGCTCTGTTTGAAGGTGTGGAGTGACCTGGCCACCAGCTGTACTATTTGCCATGATTCCTGTCCCACGAAGGCGGTGGTCAGGGGGTTTTCTCCTGCCTGGTGCGCGTTAATGGGGTGATTTTCTGTCCACCCCATGGGTGGGGAGGTGACCGCTGGAGAACATCCCCACAGCCAGCACTTGTGCTGGCACGGAAAAGTAAATCGCTTGAAGAGAATCGCTTGAAGTATTTTTAGCCGCTTCTAATGTCATTTAGCAACTGGAAACAGCGGGAGGGGGGAGCTGGCAGTGTGCGGGGTGCCCGCAGCCCCGAGGAGCGCTGGCGGCCGGCGCTGCGCGGCTCGGGGAGCGCTGGCAGGAGCCGCCGGCGGCTCCCGGCTCAGTCGGGCTCCGGTGCCGCTCCTGGGCCGCCGCTTTCCCTCTGCAGGCGTGCGGCGTTTGCGGGGTTTTGTTCGGCTGCAGCGGCGCACCGTGTCCTAGCAGCCGGCAGCGTGAAGCATGTGGTTAGCAGCGACTGCTCGCAGTGGTCCGGGCTGAGTGGGAGTATCGTTTTCCTTGGCAGACACTTCATAGAAAGTTCTGTTTTTTCTGCCAGAATAAGCAGTCATTACATTCCATACAATTCATAGTCAAATTATTATCTATTGTTAAAATTGCCTTAATTATCAGATGTTTCCTTAGACATGTAGCTGTTTTTTAAGAGGCTGAATAGGCGTGTGTACATTGTGCAGAAGGTCTGAGCTGCACAATGTTTTCAGTACTGTTTTGTAGTTTCAGGGAGATTTTCTGTGGCTTTCGTATGTCAACAGGCTTTTTATTCATACTGAAACAGCAGCAGAGCACGGCCAACACGACAGCAAGGCGCTGTTCTGGGTCTCTGCATCTCCCCTCTGCCATGGTATTTCCTTAGTACCTGTGGAGCCAAGGAAGTTCAGGGTGAAGCATCACTGCTGTGTGTGTGAGATGGCTCTGATGGGAGAAGATTCCAGATGAGCATTTTCTGTCTTGGAGGTGCCGGTAGCATCTGCCCAATAGAGCTGGGACCTCTGTCAGGAGGCTGGAAAGGTCCCAGTTCCTTGAGGTGGTGATGTCTGTGGTCTTACCCTGCTCTTGGTGTTGGATGGTGGCTTGTGCAGAGCCCACTGTCCTGGTTCTGTGCAGTGGGTTGCCAACCCTGGAACCTGCATGGATGGGAAAGGACTGCCAGTGCTTCTCAAGAGGTGTCAGATGTGTGGTTCTCATCTCCTGTCACCTTCACACGTAGCCATTCCCATGGACTCACCATGGACTTTTGTGATGTGCATGTGTATTGAGTTGCACAGGCCCAGTCCTTGACATCTCCCACAGGTGTGGGCAGCACCAGGATAGAGCATCAGGATTATTCAGTCTGCTGCAAAATTCTTTATCACTTGCTTTTTTTTTTTTTCTTTTTTTCCTGTGGGGGAAGGACATTCCTGTTAGCCAGAGAGGTCAGGATGTGTCTCCTCACAGGCAGCCAGGCTGAGAGTGAGCTGCCAGTCCCAGTCTCCCGGGCAATAACCTCCTTGCATTCCTCACATTCCTTCTGCTTTCTCTTTCTTTTGAGATTATGAAGATAACTTCCTTCTCCCATTGCTAAGCAATGCAAGGACCCAGTAAGTTTCCCTGTTGTTCTCTAAATTACCTTGTATGCTCCAAGACACCCCATGGCAAACCCCTCTGGTGCCCTGAAAGGTGCAGTTCGTGCTCTTCACTGGGGTTTGTGCATCTCAGGAAGAAAGCTGTTGTGTGTATTCTTTTTTTTTAATTGCCAAGTGTTTTAATTAAAAGAGATTACTACTTTGTTGTAGCCCGTCTTACCTGCTTCCTGATTTGTTAAAGAAGCATTTAATGAAATTATTTTGCTTTTCTAGGAGAGATTTTTATGTTTTTCTTTGCCTGTGCAGAATACGTGCAGCCTGCAGAGGCTGTGGCTGAAGCACCATGTTTGTGCCAGAGAATTTTCTTCTTGTTTACATCTTTCTGGTCCAGGAAAGGTGCTCAGATAAAAATAGTATGTTGGGAAGAGGGAACCTGGTGAGAAAGTGTTGGAGGCTTTATGTGTGCAGAGCTGGTGGCAGCCGTGTGGGCTGTTGGCAGGGTTTGTCCCGTGGGGATGTGGCTGTGGTAGTTTTCTTAGGCTGGTGTTTTCTGTTTGAAAATGGCCATGGGTGGCACAGTTGTCTTCCCTGCTAGTCCATGCCTTGCAGTCTGTCACCTCTCGTGTCTCTGTGGGTCCTGGGAGAGGATGGAGGTGGGATGGGGTGACGTTCCTCAAGGGCAGCAGTGCATCACCTCACTGGCAAAGTGCTTGAAAGGATGGAGATGGTGCTTAAAAAGTATGTGTGGGGATACCAGCTGATAGGATCAATCTTAATTAAGTGCTACTCAGTGTTGATTTTAGAACTATATTAACCTCTTTCCCAATGTAAAGCATTGCCAGATTCCCCACCTTGCCGAAAATACTCTTAGAAATACTTTTTTTGTTGTCAGTCTTCTAGGCAAAGAAATAAAATCTGTTAGTTTCCTGTCTTTCTACTCATATTTTCTGTGGCTTACACAACCAGTGGCTGATGGACTTGGATTTGTGGGAGTTCCCTGTGAGGCACTTCTCTCTCTGCAAGCTTTGGTGTTGGAAAGGTACGTGAATGGCGGAGAGGGGCTATTCCGAGCAAAGGATTTTGAAGGAGTATTTCTCTTAATGTTTCCAATTTAGAAGCTGAGAATTGCCTGGATTTTAAGCAAATTCAGATGGGAGCAAACAATGATGAAATGTTTAAAATATGTTTGAACATTTTTGTGGGAATAGGAGAAGTTCTCATATAGGCGAGGCTGCAGCTTTCAGGAGGTGAAAATATGTGGCCCTTACACATTGTCAGCATTGTTGCTGCCTTTTTTTTCCCCTTCTTTTTCCTTTTTTAAAAATGCTCATAGGAAATTGGCTTTGGTAATTGAGTTTCTACAGAACCACAACATCCAATAGCTGTTCCTTTCCAGGGGTCACCCTTAGGTTAGTTTAAGTAATGTGCAGTCAGTTTAACCTCTTGTGGTTTGTATTGCTATTCTAGAAATTACTGGTGATTTGGGATGTGTTAGAGTAACAACTTCACAGGAAAACCCCAAATGTCAGGGTGTCTGGTTTTCAGAGAGCTCTGACCGCTTGCCTTGTGAAAACCAGGCACCTCGAGGTACGTCCCTTCTTGCATCGGAAAATGCAGTTAAAGCCTTTATGGCCCGTTGACTTTCCTTTTGAAAGAAGCTGAAATAACCCTGGGTGATTTGTTTACCTACACTGACTTGTAACATCCTCCTGCTTGGAAGCACCATGCAGAACCTGTGCTGGATGCTCTGTGTTGGGTCACATCGCCCTGCGTGGCACTGATGGAGGAGCAGCAGCGTTCTGGACCCCCAAATCCTGGGGTTTAGAGGATTTGCTGGCAGCAGAGGGCCAGCTTTAAGAAATTATGAGCTGGGGCTTTAGCTTTGTAGCACTGACAGTTTGGTATAAAAAGCTCTGTGTTGCAGGCTGTGATGACAGGGGGTGATAAATCACTCTTGGCTGGTACTACAGGTTCTAATAATGGTGTTTGAAAAAGATTACATGGGTTTTAATACAAACTTTTTGCTTCTTTGTACTCTCCTCTTTTTTAAAGAGTTGAGCCTGTTTTGATTCAGCATTCTTGGAACATAAAGACGGAGCCAGGATTTTTACTGGGCTGAAATGCAGTTTTTTGCTTCTCCTACAAACATGAGGATCTTGTTTGAGTGCCTTTATAGCCAACTGGCGGGCACTGTCCTCTTTGTAAGGGAGCTGGCTTGTTTGTTTGTTTTAAAGGTAACTTTGCCCCATGGAAGATTAAAGAGCAAGCAGCTTCACTCAGTTGTCATAAGTCCTGCTATTGGAAAGAAATTACTGATAGAGCCATGCAATAAGGGGGATATATAACCTCCAGCACCTTCCTTGACTTTCCTTGGCCCATTCCCATGGGAGGGACAGAGCATTTATGTGATCAAAGAAACAGGCACAATTACAAGCCTGATGGAAAATCAATCCCTTGCCAGCTACGTATGGGCACCCAGGCAGGCTTTGCCTTTGCTCTGTATAGTGTGGGCTGGATTTTTTTTTTGTGTACCTGCCAACCTTAGGGTTTCTGAAGTGTGGTTGGTGGCCAGCAGTCCTGGGGGAGCACAGGGTGCCTGGTGAGCCAAGGCAGTGAGGCAGCAGTGCCCATGTCCCTTTGCCTGGGCAGAGGCACTGGGAGCAGCTGGCAAACACCCAGCACACAGAGCAGGGGTCAGAGTGGTGCTGCTGGTTTAGTTTGGACTGGAGGAAAACAAACAGGCTTCCTCCTGAGTTTTGGCTCCGTTTAGAGACAGAACTGAAGGTGCCATAGGGCAATATGCTTTTCTTCTCGGTGGGGGGAAAAATGGCTTTAATAGCGTCTGCTAATGATTCAGCGCTGTTTACATAATAATTGTGGTTCGCTTTCATTAGCTCTCATAATGAGATTGCTTTCTTCCAGTGCAATCGCTCCTGGTTTGGTTTTACATGTTCCTGCCTCCCTGCTCCCCGAGCATGGCAGTGGGATGAGGAGGGAGTGCAAGGGCACTGTGCCTGGGCTGGCCTCCCTTCCCCAGCTCCAGGCATGGAAGAGAGCTCACAACTGCTCACTGGAAAGGAGAGGATGTTTTGTACTGCTGGGACCCAGGTGGTGGTTTGGAGCATCATGGCATCTTAGCGGAGTTGGGTTTAAATCCATTTTGCTGAGGTTCTCTCATCTTCGTACTGAAAACCCTCGAGTTACCTGTTTGCGAGGGAGGGAATACGGTGACCTGCTTCCACCCAGAGGAAGAAGCCAGGGCCTTTTGTCTCCCAGTTCTGCCATATCAGAAGCACTGATCTGTGACATTGGATGTGCATCATGCATATTGTTGGTCTGCAGCTGCTGCAGCCTAACCTTGATGTACTTGTTTGTGTTCCGTGTTGGAGTAATTGTGCACGGTGGCGATGCTCCCCAGGCTGCAAGTCCTGCCTCCTGCAGCACCCAGCTGCTGTGCCAAGGAGCTGCCAGGGCAGAGCACCCACTGCTGAGCTCTTCTGAATTAATAATGTCACTCGGAGGAAAATACAATAGTGTGAGTGCTACCTTTTGAAAAGGTAAGGCTGGCTGTTGTTTGGTTGGGTGGGTTTTTTTCCTTTGTAGAGTAGTAGTGGGTGCATGAGGGTCTCAGAGCGGCCGAGTGCTGGCAGGCAGGACGTGGCTGACCCTGGCACAGCACTGGGCTGCAGCACAGTTGTAGTTATTCTCAGTTCTTCTGAAGAAAGAACAGAGATAACTTTCCACAATGGGTCCCCATGGAGCAGTGGGGGTGCTATGGGGAGTGTGGGGGTCTGTGTGTGTGCCTCTGCAGATGTCCTGGGGGATGCATGCCCTCTCCCCTTTGGCTGCGACTGTTTCTTTAGAAATAGGTCTCAGTTTGTTGCCACTCATAGATTAAGGTCTGGACTGCTGGAGGGTCCTGAGTACAGGATGAGTTGACCTTCTTTGCAAAACAAAACATTTTTATGGGGAATTGGGAAAGGTGTGACTGCTTTTGACCATGTGGCTTCTGCTAATCAACATGAGTTAATTGGGGCTGGTTGCAGAGCTGTGGCTTGGTGGTAGGGGAGGCTGGAAGTGATGGGGCTCAGGGCTGCTCAGCCCTGTTGAATCCAGCCCACCAAGGGGATCCTGGTGCAGGCGCCTCGCTAGTGAAAACTCCACATAACTCAGCCCTGTGCATTATTAAAGGCTCCTTTATACCTCTTCGTGCTGTAACTCCTGTGAGAACAGCCAGTCTTTTCAGCAGCCTTATTTGTGGGGAAAGCTCAGTGAGGGGAGCAGCCTGGCTGGCACGGGGCTGCTCCAAACCAGCCCTGAAGCTGCTGTTGAAGCAGTCTGGGAGCGGGCAAGGGTGCCAGGCGAGCCTGGTGCTCCTGTCCAGCCCTGCCAAAACAAGGGCTGTGAGTCCACTTGCTGCCCAACTGGCTCAGTAGGATCCTGAAAAATAGTTGTGGAAAGTAAGGGTTAATTTCCAGGTATCAAAATATGCACAAAAGGTTAAATGAGACTTCCTCCTTGTCAATGAATTACGGCTTGAAAATATTTGCATTCTTTCCTGAAAGATTTAGGAATAATTATACAGCACTCAGGGGCAAGGCATTCCCAGATAAACTTAACAACTCTATAATTTGTACTCGAGGCAGGGTTTCCTGTAAATGATAGCTTTGTTTAATTTTACAATACTGCTTCCAAATGTTTGCTGACTTTGAATTGCCAGCTAAACTGGACTTGTGAATCTGGAAGGGTATTTATTTGTTTGTTATTGCAGACAGTAAGAGCTGCTGTGTTAGGCTAAAACTTGGCATCTCCTTTACAAGCTGTAGGCTCTCTCCCCAGGCGGGTTTGGTGCAGTGGGCAGCTGATGTAGGGTGTGAACAGCTTTCCAACTTCTCTGTACAAAATTCCTGAGCTTCTCTAGGATCTCCTCCTGCTCTTTCTTTTTCTGGGGTTGGGAAAGGAGTGCTGCAGTCGCAACGCACATACTTTATTTCCATTACTCAAAGCTGGAGTCATGCATAGTTACAGCCAAAGACACTTCAGCAGCTCTGGGGATAACAAGATAGCTGACAGACTGGAATGCGGATTTATCAGGGGTAAAAACTGGCAAAATTCCTTATTTCTGGTTCTTCTTTTTAAATAGGCCCTTCATGCTCCTGCTGCAAGAGCCCACAGCGTGTTTAACCCCTTGTGTTCTCCCAGTTGGATCCAGGGATGAGCACTGGCACTGCCCATGTTTCTTTTGGGACTAAATTGCTCAGTCTGACATAGTTCCTAGATGTTGTTTTTAAACTGCAAAGCTCTTTAAGAAGTGCTTTCAATGGGTTTTTATTTTAAAGTGCAAGCCTTTGCACCAGATGTCTGTCTGAGTGACCACAGAATGTAAATTTTACTGTGTGTTGCCTTTGGCCTGGCAGTTAGGGAGACTACTGGGCAGTTAACATAGGCAGATTGTGCCATGAAATCCACTTCCTTGGATTTGATTCATATTAATTTCTTTCAAAGCAAATCTCTTTATTGGCTTCAGTTTCATTTTGCTGTAGAGCTACTTTTACTGTGCCTTTGCTAGGACATGGAAATACTTATATTGCTATGAGAAACAGGTCATATTCAGCTCCATGGATTTTCAGTTATATATATATATATTAATATTGCAAGACATAAAGCAATTTCTTTTTAGGGAAACAAGTTATGGCAGAAGGAGCACACTTGGAAGTTAAACAGATTAAGTGAAATCCCTCAATTACAGGAGGGAGGTTCAGAAGACAAGTCAGGCAGTTTAGGGAAAGAGTTTCAAGTTAAAATTTAACCTTTCCCAGTCTTCTGTGAGCAGTGGTGGAGCAAGACCTGCCTGGAGCCAGCCCAGTGCAGGAGCCTGGGCTGAGGGCTCTGACGTGGCAATCTGCAGGGTGGATGGATTTGGAGCTGGTGGCTGTGCCTGTGGTTGAGAGTCTCAACTGGCTGAGAATGAAGACAATTTCACTTTTTATTGGAAAAGGAAAGAATTGCTCAAGGATTGCAAAACACTTTGTTTTGGAAGAAATGTCATTGTTTGAAAATAGCACAAGAGCAGGAGGGGAGCTGTCCCTAAGCCTGTGGCAGTCTTGGAAATCTTCTTCTTACTGGGGGCTCAAGTGAATCTTCAAGGCTTAAGTGTTAACTTGGACTTTTGTCCAAGGGTGTCCAGGCTGGAGGGCTACACTTCTCCCATTCCTGCCTCTTCCTGTGGTAGTGTAAGGATGGGGAACTTTATTTTTATTGTTTTTAATTTTTCTATTTTAAGCAGGAGGAGTAGCATTTAGAAAGGAAAGTAAGACTTGGCTTTTGGACAGAAACGCTGGCGGGGTGGTGGCCAGCACTTGGTGTCTCGTGGGACAGTTGCTGGCTCCTGGTTTTCTGCCCTCTGTGTCCTTTCTGCTCCCTGCATTTATCTCCTTGGCTGAGCCCCAGGCACATGGCTTTGAACCAGCATGGCCATCAGTGCTTTGCTGCAGGCCCTTGTGTGGGTGCTGCTTGGCCTGTTCTGTCCTGTGCATCCCCAGGACAGGTCCATCCCACAGCAGGCAGCTGCTCTGGTCACAGCTCGGTGTTACTGTGTTATTTATTCACTGGAGACACCCAGCCCACCTGGCTTTGCCAAAGCCTTGTCTCAGCCCTGTCAGCATCTCCCCATGTAGCTGGGGGGGTGGCTCAGTGCCTCCCCATTGCAGGGGTTGCCCATCGCTCCTCCAGGCTTTTTTTAGCAGCAAACTTAATTTCACAGAGTATTTTTGCTGATGGAGAGTGCCAGGACACAGCAGTGGCTGTGGGGAGGGAGGGGAGCTCCTTTTCCTGTTTCAGAAAGACTAACACAACTGGTTAAATCCATCCCATCCTTCTAATCAGCCATCCCCTCCCTGGGGCTCACGGTGCCAGGGCTGTTTACCTTCCTGCTGGTGGATGTGGATGGTCCTCCCACCTGGGAGGTGGATGGCAAAGGTCCTGTTTGCACTCCTGCTCTCCCCAGGTTGCTCAGGGCTGTGCTTAAACCCCTTCACTGCCTGTCAGCAGGACCACAGTGCAATTGTCCCCTGGTGCAGTTGGGTCCTGTCAGCCCCATGTGTTGTTTTCCCACCCCACCAAAGCTGTTTTCACAAGCCTACCTGCTGTTTTAAGAGAGGGGATCAAAGGTGGGGTCTGCAGGTGGACAGTCTGTGCAACACCAGGGCTGAGGTGTCTCCCAAACTTGCTTTTTCCAAAATACCTAAGAAAATGTGACCCTGTGCCATGTTCCCATGTGGAGCAGCAATGAGAAGGCTTACACTGTGAAACCCGTTTGGGAGGAGGGTAGGGAACTCAAAAAGCTTTAATTTTCAAAGGTTAAAGTGGCCTCCTGCACTCCTGTGTTGTCATCTGACATGCTGTTGTCCCTCCTGGGAGGGATTTGCACAAACAAAGGTGGCAGCATAGAAATTGGCTTGGGAATTGTTGCAGGGATGTTGGGATTTATCTGTGCTGTGGTGAGGAGGAGTGCCTGTGTGAAGCTGGCGGCAGATAAAGCTGGTGTTCACAGCTGCAACAAGGAGAGCGGGAAAGATAGGGCGTTCTGAAGAGTGGGAGAAGGAGGAATTCTTAATTTTGTGATACCCTTATCTTAATCCTTTCTCCCCTCTCTTCCACCCCCCTTCTCGCCTCGTCCAGGGTAGGTTAAACTTCCCAGCCTCACCTTTTCCACAAACACTGGCAGGCTGGTGGTTCCAGACCTGGGAATACATTGGGAGTCTGTTTCAGCAACGGGATGGGTTTTTGGACGTAGGTGGTGTTGTGCTAGCAGAACACAGTGCAGTGCTTGTGTGAGCTGGGTGGCTTCTGCAACGCATACCTGGCTGTTGGAAAAGTAACACTTGGTGGGAGTAGCAGTCAAGGGCTTAAAAGCACGTTTTGCAGGTCAAAAAATCTTATTTACAAACTCAGCTGTGGTCTTAGCTCTGAGGTGTTTTGTCCAAGGGGAGATAAAGCAGGGAGGTGGGAGATGAATGAGACAGTTCTGAACATCACTGGAGCACAGGCTGTGCCCCTGTCCCAGTGCTGCTGCTCCCTGGGTGAGGAGGCAGTGACCCCACTATCGGGATCTTCTGGGCAAATGTCCTGCCCTGTGCTTGGGGTTGCTGCCTCTTGCCTCTCCAGGCACCATCCCTGTTTTTTGGGGGTTTTTAAGGGGGATTGAACCTGAAGCTGTGCCTCTAGCTGGAGGAAGGATTTTCACTGACACTCTCCCTCTGTCTGGTGGCCCAGTTTCAGGGAGTTTCCAAGGTCCTGGGCAAGTTGCACCTTGGTTTATTGCCACTGGACGTCCCCTGCCTCCTGTTTTTGCTGCTTATTTGCCTTTTTCCATGTGTTCCTTCAGTTTTGACCATGTGAATTTCTGGAGGTTTGTCTTATTTACAAGAACAGTTCTCGGAAAGTTCAGCTGAAAAGCAGCTTTTTTTCCCCCTGGGAACAGCCAGGAACCACTGGTGTGTGATCTTTGTGTATAAAGTTGCCTTTCTCTGATTATAAACAGTGGCCCTAGGATGGATGTGCGGTGGACCTGTTTAGATTTAAACCTGACCCACCTCGTTTTCAGTGCTGGCATCCCCTTTGAGCAACGTGTTCTTTCCTGCCCTTTGCAGTAACACGTGGTGTGGGTTTTTTAACCTTAAATTGGGAAGTCCTATCAAATTATGTGTCCTGCTATAGGCAGCAGTGTATGATTTTTTAATTATTTTTTTTTTTCTGATGCAATATCAACTACACAGATTGTTCATTAATTTCCCATGTAGCCTTTCTTCTGATGGCCTGGCAAGCCAAGATAGCCTGATAGCCACAGAGAGCCTATTGCATGTCCCAATTAGCCCTTGGGAGCTCTGACTGAGGGAGGGGATGAGCTGGGAAGCACAGATCTGTGCCTTGGTCCTGTATCTGCAGTGGAAGAGCTGCTGCAAGATCAAGTTCTGCTGGCTGTCCCTCCCAGAGCCCTTCATGTGGGCTTGTTTCCTCAACCCTGCTTTGCATCAGATTGATGCGAGCTAATTATTTCTGAGACCCCTTTAATTGGTGGCTCTTTCCGGTCCAGCTGTTCGGACAGTCGTGAGCAGAGTGAAGGCCTGGGGCAGAGCAGCATCACCTTTCTTCCTAGGAAGGCAGGCTGGATCAAGGGGTCGACAGCAATCCCTGGGGTCACTGATGAAGCAAGAAAGGCCTTTGTGGGCAAGGCTGGAAAGTGGAGCATTCCAGAAGCTTGCTGCTTTACTGGGTGTTCACAGTGTGCACCATGGGTTCCTCAAGATTGAGTTGTGGCTGTGATGCTCTGCTGAAGCATTTCCAGGGTGATGGCAGTGGTTCTTCCAGACTCCTGGAAAGCTGCTCTGCAGTGGAGCTGCTCAGCTAGAATAGCCAGAATATTTGGCCCCAAACTGCTCATTGTGGAAGGGGCATTGCATGTGTCTGGGCTGAGAAGGTCGTCCTGTGCTGAGCTAAACTGGGGGGACACCAGGGAGCTGGAATTGTGGAGCAGCACAAGCGCTCTGCCTTCCCTCTGGTGCCAAAACCGTCTCCGTGTTGCTATGAAAATGTCTTGTGGAAAACATTCCACTTAGAACTGAAGTCTCATTTATGTCTGCCTAGGACCTGCTCTTGGACTGAGTTTTATTTTCTAAGCAAATGAGACTTTCTGGTCCTTGAGGTGGTGGAAATAACTGCTCCACCAGCTTGCAGCCCACCCGCCCTCGGGGCCTGGGAGCCAGTGGGGGGTTTTGGCAGAGGAGATGGTTTGTTCAGCAGGAGCAGAGTAGGGCTTGAGTGGGGCAGTGGGCAGCACAGCTCTCTCAAACTTAGTTTGTGAGCCCTCTAAAAACCTGGCTTTCAGGGGCCACAGCTCCCCATATTGCAACCTTCAGACTACTGCTGTGCTCCCTCAATCCCCTCCAGACTGCAGACTACAAACTGAATATGAAATGCTTAATAGGAGCCAAACTGCCTTGAAAAATGTGTGGATGCAAAATTAATTCGAAAAATCTGGCCTTTTGTGTATTTTCTTTCTGGAGTCTTTTAATCTGTTCTAAGTTCTTATGTTATCTGTACTGTTACTCTGCTTGGCATGCTCTGCAGGCAGGAGAAGGGCTTATTAATGTGGGTTTTTTACATAGATAACTGTGGTTGTGAAGTACTATTGACACATGGAAATGTTGGTGGATGCTTAGAGAAGGATCAGCTGCTTTGTTACAGCTCTGTGCCAGTTCCCTAGTTCGAATATAGTTACGAAACCCAGTTGTAGCAAAGCATGTTGTTTAAAAAAAAAAAAACAAAACCAACAAAACCCACCCAAACATATTTCTGTGGCTTAGAAAGAAGAAAAAGCAAACCCAAAACCACACACACCCCTCCTTAGTAAAAGTTTTGCGCACATAGGAAACAAAGGCATCGGCATTTGCTTGTCAGAGCTAATAAAGTTTGCTTGGATCTTAATTTTTCTGCTTGATTTCACAAAGTAATTGAAACTTCCTTTTTGCTGCAAGCCCTTTTTTCCCCTTCTTTCCCCTCTTTTTAAAAAATATTCTTAAAAGAACATCTTTTGGTCAGTGAGTTGATGGAATTTTGCTCAGGAGGCAGGCGCAGTTTGAGTGTACTTTGCAACTGGTCAGTCAAAGCCTATAGGACAAATTACTTGTGTCTGCAAGTCATTCCTCCAAGTTGAAAACCACCTAGACCAAATAAACCTTGAACTACAGGTTTTATAGGAGCTTTTGAGCATGTAAGCGAGGCTTTTGTAATCGCAGTGATCTGATAAAACCTTAAAAACCAGGGTTCCCATAAAGAAAATAGTTCCACTTGAGGTGATAAAAGCCACATCTGGTAAACTTTGCTTGCTACCTCCTGATGACCTGTGAAACAGCAAATAGTCCCCGCTCCAGAGTCGCCAAAGTACTGGTGCCATACCCTTGTCATGGAGGGGATGCACCAAAAAAAAGTTGATTTGAGAGCAAAACCACCAGCCTTTGAAGAAGGAGCTTCTCCTGGCTCATCCTCTAGCTCACGTTTGATATTCCACGACTACGGTATCTTGCTGCTTGCCTCCCGGCTGGCACGGCACAGGGAGATTCAGAGGTTAGGATAAGGAGGGGCCTGTGTAATTGAAAGCAAACAAACAGCTAAGACAAAGAAAGAAACATAAAACAGCAAACCCAAAGCCACAAATAGAAAACAGACTTTCCAGATTGATTGGTTCAAATTTGTTTATTTGAAGTCCCAAAAGTTCGCGTTGTCACTCTTTTGAGGTGTCTCTCCAGTTTGGCAATATGTTGACCATGTGTTTGCAGATCAGTTTTTCACAAGAAAGACTCTAGGTTTTGGTGTGTTGGTGTTGCCTTAAACTTTGAATTGAAAGAAGGGTTACCAGCTCCAAAAACTGATTTGTAATAGTGACATTCAGGTGCTCCTTTTGAGGTAATTGCCTTCTGTTAAACTACATTCTGTTAAACTTTTGGATCGTAGAGAATTTTCCTTGGGCGCGTACTTAGTGCTAAGATGTGCTGCTGATTTCCCAGGTTTTTTTCCCAGGTTTAGGAAACTTTTCCCAGGTTTAGGAAGCAGATTTAGGAAGACTGATGCACTTACTGGCTTTGGAAATAATTGGAGACCTAGAAAAGTCTGGGTTTACTTCTGTTTTTCAGAATGTTTTGGATGGAGGGGTGCTTCCTGTCCTCAGTAACAGATCAACAGTGTAGCTGTAAAATATATATATATATATATGTGTGTATATATATATATAATATATTTTACGGATTTGGCTTAAACACCCTCAAGTCCCCAGACAGAGGAATTACAGCTCCAGCCTATTAACTGTTGACTGTTAATGAGTCAGGTCTAAATGCCTTGATTGTGCCTGAGATTTCCAAGCTGAATCTTTGCATAACATTAGCATGGCAGGAATGCCTCCCAAGGATAAACAAGAACTTCCCAGGCCTTCCATGCCTCTCCAGGAAGGAATAAGTACATTTTGGGTAGTACTGATACCATCTCATGCCTTGGTGCTATCAAAGCGGGTGGAAGCTGCCCACTGCTTTGGTAGCCTGGCTCTGGTGTTCTTTGACATCCAGGCACATTGTTTATCTGTGACCAAGACTTGGATAAACTTCCAAAATAAATGACTGTAGTAGTCCAACTCGGTATGCTTTGGCGTAGGTTTTCTGGAGTGACTCAAACGTTATAAATATGAAAGTAGCTAGACTTCAAACGCCGCTTTTGGACCAGGTTTTCAGAGTTGCCTCCTAAAGCAGCAAAGGGAAAACCTTTCCTTGAAGAAAATCTTTGTTTTTTCTCCTATTCAAACCTCCACCCTCCCCGCTTCTCTTTTCATCTGCACCCTTTGTTCACGTCTGCCTTCCTGGTTAAGAACTAATCAGCGGAGATAGATCAGTGCGGAGCAGTGCAGCCCTCGGGACCGCGCAGCTCCGGCGGGTCGGGAGCCGCGGGGTCACCGCCAGCGCCGCGGAGGAGGCCGGAGCAGGCCGGCTGAGCCGCGCTCCAGTGCACGGAGGAATGCGGTAACAGGATTTAAAGGAAACGTACAGAACTAACGAGGATTAAGGCTAATTGTCCTACGAGGGGCGGCAGGATGTGGCCGTGCGGGGAGCGGCTCTGTTCTGTGAGGGGAAGAGTCTGGTAGTTAGGGCCTTGTTCGTGGAGGGCTTAGGTAGGTTTTGGTTGGTTTAGTTGCTGTGGAGAAATGAAAAATAGTGGATTGGAAATGAAAACAAAAAATTGGGTTCCCCCTTAAAGACTTCAAGGCTGTTGGAGCAAATATTTCCATAGCTGGTGGGAAGCAGCCTCCCAAAGGCCGGTTCTGGCCGTGCCCCGCTCTGTTCTCGCTGGCTTTGCCCAGCTGCTGCTCTGTGCACGGAGCTGATGTCCCCGCACTGCTCCTCCGGGGCTGGCAGGAGGCTCCTGCTGAAGGACCCTGCTGCCCATGAGATTGTTCTGAGCAACGCCGTGAACGCTGCTGGAGGTGTTTAGAGGACCCTGCCTCCCCTCGTAGGTCAGGCTGGTTATCAGGTCTTGCAGAAAGGCCACGGATACCTCTGAGCTTGATTAAGGGGGATTTAAGAAGCAAAAGCCCTCAGGCTTGGTCCTCAGTGAGCCAGTGTGTGTGAAATGCTGTCTGGAGCCAACCATCCATCATCAAGTGCTCCTAGAGGGCAGCCAGACCAAAAAGAGTTATTCACATTGTATTTCTGCGCTTTGGGGAAGATCTGTCCCTGCCTGTAAGAAAGTGAAGTTTGCATGTGTCCCAGCCAGAGGATGGAGAGATGATGCCCTTCAAGGCTGCAGAACCCTTCGGGCAAACCCCTGTTTGTTTGCTTTGTGTCAAGGGAGGGGATCAGAGTAGGGTCTGGGGGCACCAGGGCCTGTGATTCTCAGCAGGTGTGGATGGACAAGTTGCCCAAGCAAACTCGTTCTTCCTTGGGCCTTGGGTTTTAGCTATTCCTGATTGAAGCAGTCCAAAGCTCAGCTTTCTGTCCTGTACAGAGGTGCCTTTGGTGACATTGGGGGTATGCAGAGACAGGGGAGGTGCCTGGTTTCCCAACTGTTAGATTAGAGCTGGACTTTGCCACACCTGAACCCTTCAAACTTGTAGTCTTTTTGTTTATACTTCAGTTACCACAAGTCCTACGTCCTGACCCAGAAAACCCCAAGCAAGCAATTCTCCTGCAAATGGAGAAGATGGGGTGTTTCCTTGGTGTGGAGCTTGGGCTCACTTTTGCTCCCTCCCTGGGTGGGATTCCTGGGATCAGGGGGTGCTGCAGTGTGGGGTGGCTGGTGGCATGGAGGGCACCAGGAGGAAGGAGATAAGGAATGTGTGCTCTGATCCAAAGTCCAGGCTGCCTGTACTGTTGGGAAGAGAGCCCTGCCATTGGCAGCTGTGTGGGACAAGGAACACACGTGGCTTTTGCTGTCAAAGCAAGGCAAGTAAAAGAACTCTCCTGTCCATGTCACTTTAGACTTTTGGATCGCCCTGGCTGGTCCTGGCTCTTTGCTGAGCCCCTGCATCCAACTTACTCTTTTCCCTGCCCAAAACTACCCAAGGCAGGGTGAAAAGGAACACGTCCTTACAAGTGGAAAACATCGCCCTGCTACTTCCCAGATATTTGTGTATTTATTCATACACTGCCCTTTAATATAGTTGTTTGCAGTTGGTCTTGTGTTTTTGTTTGGGTTTGTTTGTTTCTTTCTTGTTTTCTTTCTTCCTCTTCTCTTCTGTGTAAAGTTGGTCTCAGAATTGCAGCAGGTTCTGCAGTGTCTATTTTGGATCCCGCAATAGGGAATTAATCACTCTGGAAGTTAATTAACATCTCTCTTGTGTTCCAATTTATAGATTATATTATTGTTTGTATAAAGCCTGGGATATTTTTTAAATTTTATTTTAAGTCGAAAACAGGAAATTGTGGCTGAATTCCACGAGCTTTGTTTCTTATTTGAGGAATTAAAAACATCTTTAGGTTTTGGGGTTCTTTTAAAAATTTTTGCTTGGGTCACAGCTGCCAGTTTGCATGCCTTTAGTGCTCTTGCTGCTGTGGAGCTCATGGAAGTAGTAGCTCTGCTTTGTGTCGTGGTGCACGTGTGGTTTTGCTTGTGCAAGCAGGAAAGCTTCACTTCTGTTCTGAGCCCTGCATAACTGATAACATTGGAATGGGGGGATGTTCAGGGGGTTTGGGCACACAGCCACAGTTCAGTGCCTTGGGACAGTGGTGCTTGCCTTGAGATGTGCCAGTGCCACCAGCTGGGAGAGCAGTGGCTTCCCATGGTAGTGCAGCTCTCAGCTGATCTGTCTTAGCAAGTGCCTCCAGAAAACCATGAATGTCTTACATCCTTCTGAGTTACTTTTGTAGTTTTTGGGGGTATTTTTTCTCATAAAGCATGATGCTCAGAATCACAAGGGCCATCCACTGCCACATCTGGGACTTGCCAGTGGATGACCAGTCTGCTGGCACAAATAAGTGAGCCTGGGTGCATCTCACAAGAACCTACTGTATGGCTCTGAAATGTGTTTTTGTGCATTGACACTGGAATCAGCTGTGTTTGAAAAGGAAAAAATTACTGGAAAAGTGGTTGGCAGTGGCATATTCCTGCTTTTTCCTGCCTGCCCCTGTGTGGTGCCACCCAGCACCGGTGTGAGTGTCCCTGGAGGTGCTTGGTGGAAGGTCTGGGGCATGCAGAGGCCAAAAGTGGAGGGAGAAAATGTTAAGAAGGAAGACTATTCCAATTTAAATGGCACTGGTTGTGATGGAATCAGTTTTGGTCAGAGGCTGCTTTTTTTTTTTTGGCAAATAGCCGAAAGCTTTAGGGGAAAAAATAATACAAACAAGCAGTTTTTTGGCTTTGTTTTCCCTTCTTAATGGGAAATTTGAGGAAAAAAAATGAGAAGTCTCACAATGAAAGTAACTGTCTCCCAGCCAGATCTCTTCTGTTTGCTGTTCCTTGTGCCTGAGGCTTCAGTTAATTCTGTGTATTTGCTGTTCTAAATGGATTCTCTTTCCTTCCACCCCTTTTGCCCCCTTTAATTGCATGAGATTATATTTGGTGAGGTTTTCTGGATTACCCCAGTAAAATCTGCAGACCAATCTCTGTTGAATTTTGAATTTTGAAGTCTCCTGGCTGCATGCAACTTCTTTTTCCTGTTACTTTTACCCTTATATAAAGGTAAGAGTTACTGACTGCAGGTATTGGGCTTTTTATGTGTTCTTTGGTAGCTGATAGAGGGGCTCAGTCATCCTGGAGATGGGTTGGTCTGTTATCTGTATCCTCTCCAGAGAAGTGAGAAAAAAACAACAATAATTTTCAGCATGCCTAGTCCCTTGTATAACACCACTCACTTAGTGTGTGTAGGCAGAGACATGTTGTGAGAACTATTTCATGCCTAAAGAATTTAGTGATAATAAAGACAATTTGCATTTCCTAAGTTCACGCTCAGAGATACCATGGAGGTTTTTTTGGTTTTGTTTTTTTAATTAAGAAACAACTCTTGGTTTTCAGTGAAGGTTTCTGTCTTAGCTGGAGCCAGGGAGAATCCTCTAGCTAGCCAGAGTTATTTCCTTTTCAGATTTGCTTAAATAATAAGCTTAATTATGTAATATTTTAATATTCTTTTTTCCCCCCCTTGCCTTATTTGTATATTCAGGTCTTTGTGTGGTTTCTCTCTCTTTTGATGTTTGCAGAAATGTATTATCTTCATCTGTCTGGTTTGTGTTTGGTATGCCACTAATTGACTCAATATCCTGTTTGTTGGAATGAAAGCAGGCTCTATCATGGCATATTTTTCCAGGGTGTAAAACCTTGCAGTATTCGGGCCACCCTGTAGGGTAGGAAATTGTTGGCTGTGCTGTGGAAATGAAGCAGTGATGGTATTTTTCCTCAGGTGAGCTGGGTTTTAGCTTCTAATGAACTCTTTAAAGCTCACTGAAGGCAAGATCCTGCATCCTCCTTGCTTAGACTCACCTGCAAAGGGCAGAGTCCCCAGCCCAAGTGTGCTGTAGAGGTTTTTGGGTTTGGTCCTTGGGGTCTTGCACCTGAACCCCCCCCATTGCCCCACCCTCAATTTGAGAGCTGGGCAGGAGGGGATCTCAGCTGACCAAAGGTGCTTCTCTGGGCTGCTATGGAGAGCAGAGACAGATCTTTGTCTTTTGTTTGGGGCTGAAGATTAGGAATGTGGGAAGGGCTCTCCTGGTCTGTCCCTGCTCAGGAGGGGTGTCCCAAAATCACTCTGGTTGACCTCAGCAGACAGCATTTACCCAGACTTGGTCCTTCAGGGACTGGCTCTGCCATCAGGTCCAGGATGAGCTTTGCAGTGGTTATTTAAACCTGGGCAGGTGGATGCAAGAGCCCTCTTTGTGTCCTAAGTTGCTCTTTCCAGTAGAAAATTAAGTTTCTTAATGTGCATTTGGCTTAATGTACGCACATGAATATAAATCTCTCTTGTTCTCTGCACTCCCCGACCCTCCTGGCAGTAAATTTGGGAACCTGAAGCTGTCAACAAAGCAAAATGGAAAAATAGAAGCCAGACAGACCTCGGTTGTATACGATATTTTAAGTAACTGTAGGTACGCGCTATGGAAATAATTAGGATTATTTGTTGTGTTGAAGGGAGGTATGTCACTGAGGTATTGTGTGCACTGCCATTCCCGTGCCTGCAAGATGGATTAGCAGCTGAGTTAACAGATGCAGTAAAGCTCAACTGAAAATAGTTCACTGTTGTTAAGCGTAGGTGAAAGGGCTTTGGTTTGGGTATCAAAGAGTGTATTTTGACTGCTTGACAAGTTTGCAAAAAAAAAAAAAAAATCATTTCACTATTATAAGCTTTTTCTGTGAGTCTGGGGATTTTTTTTTTTTTGTGCCATTAGAGTAATCAGCAAAAAACTGAAATGCACATTGATTAATAACCTAAGTGGAAGTTAAGGGGAAACAAGTGGCTTTAACATTAATAAGGCAAATAAACCATTTATATAAAACGGTTGCTAATTGGGTGGGATGTTAAATATGCTGCATGCTGGCACATGGTGCTAAACTGTGGTACTTCCATAACCCTACCAGTCAGTTTTGGGAGCTGACTACATGGTAAAGATGTCTTCTGGCTTAAAAAATCCTATGTGGTTGGAAAAAAGGTTCAGGTGGGGATGAGAATCCATGATGGTTGAATCCAGGACCAAGATCTGAAAGTGATTCTGAAAGGGCTGGAGCCCCATGCCTGGATGGAGAGTGGTGCTAGCTCTGCTGACCTTTGTGATGAGGACCTGAGTTAGGGAACATAAAGCTGACTCTGGTTGCATGAGCCTTTAGAATGGGAACGGGAAATTATCCACATTGGAAAATGGGCTATGTTATTTTGTGTCTGGTGATAGATGTAGAGAGGCTGCTGCACAAAGTGCTTCTCCTGGAAGTGTGTGGTTGAAATAAGGTTTGGGGTGGTTTTAACACCATGCACTCAGGAGCATCGGGGGAAGTACAGCCTCAGATGTGCCAGCCTGGTTTGCCCTGCTCTGATCAGAGAGTGCCAGCAGCTCTGCATCATTTGCAGGATGTGAGCATAGGATTGTAACTCTGCTGCCTTTCGTGCATGTGTCACCGCTGTTAGCAGGACCTCAATGCTGTTTTACATCCCTTCCTTCCTGGCACGCGACCATCTCCACAGGAGTATTCTCCCCAGTAAAATAAACACAAGGCTGACAGCAGCACAGCTTTATAGCAAGTGGAGAACACTGACCACCCAGTGAAAAAGGAGAGCTCTGATAAGAGGCATGAACTAAAAATTCAAGTTTACGGCTTCTGCCAGGAAGAAAGTATTTCTTGAAGCACCGTGTGTGTGTGACAGCCAGGGAGGAGGTGGCAGGGGCTGCTCTGGGGGTGCAGTGTACCCCAGAGACAGATACTTTTCCCTCCCTTTGGTGTTCCCAGTTTAGTGTAATTTCACCTGGAAATATCTAAATGCCAAGGCTCTCTGCATTTTGGTAGTGCTCGTTAGCGGGTGATTATGCTGTGGCTGTGCCGACATCCTGTAGGGATTACAGCAGCGCGTTGAAGATGGACAAGAGCTCATGGTCCATTCCCAGAGGTGCTGAGCATCCCCGGATCATTTTGTAGCCAGGAAAACTGGGTTTTTTTGGTATTTTGTGTAAATAGAAGGTGATTGGATTGAGTGGACAGTTCAGTAGCTGTGTCTGTCTCGATGACTCTGCCGGAGTCAGTCACAAGCTCATGCTTTTCTTTCTTCTTCTTGCCCCTTGCTAATGCGGGGCTGGAGCAGTGGAGCTGTGCTCAGGGGTGATGCTAGTGTTTCTTGTCATCTTTGTTGGGGGTTTTGTAAAGCCTCGGTAGCATGTCAATTATATATGATGGGTGGAAGCCTAATATTCTGTGATAATTAGAAGGCAAGTCTAGTGTGAAATTGGATTAGGGTCCGGCATTACAGTCCGGGATTCCTTTGGTAGTTGGTTCAGAGGAAGTCATAAAACTCCTTTAAAGATGACACAGGCCCATGTGTGCTGGAGGGGGGAGGCAGAGCACAAGGCTGAAATGCTGGCCTCGCTCTCAGGTCCTCAGCAGTGTTTGCCTCCTGCTCCTCCACCACCCAACCTTACCCCAGCCTGATTTCTCACATGGGAGCCAAGTCCAGCACTAAAGTCTCAGACCATAAACCGCTTCTGGCTTGTTTACTGAGCTCCAGTGAAGGGCTGGGCTGTGTGGGGAGCCTTTTAAAGAAGTACCCATTCCCCACCTCCCAGTAAACCACTCCTGAAGCTTCAGCTAGTTTTGCAGTTAGCTGTCCTTGAAGTATGAACTTGGTCGAGGTGAGGAGCAGCAGGCTGGGAAGGCATGCTAGATGCCCAGAAACAGCATTTTGAAAAGGTCTTGGAAAACTGTTTGGTAAAGAGAACTGCATTTCAGTATTGCGTAGCCCCTGAGTTTACACTTCTCACTTACTCATTTGATGAAAACTTGTTTTTCAACACATTGCAAAATAGTTACTTGATTTGGAAGAAACTCCATGTGCCTGGAGTCTGCTAAATGCAGTGTTTCTGTAATGGCTTAAATCATAAGTTTGCAAGATTAACCTTTCTGAGTGCATTTGCTTGGATGTGCAGATGGTAACATCATGTACCATCACATTTCTGTCTTTAAACAACCACCTCCATTCCCCAGAGGCGTGCTGTTAATCAGCCAAGGAGCAACTGTCTTCCATAATTTTTGTTCTCTCATTTCTCTCTCTGTAGTCATATGTATCATAAAATAAGGAAAAGTCTTGCTGCAACAGGCCATGGGAAAGATCGGCTGCAAATCCATGTCAAGCTCTGGTGATGGTGTGCATATGCAGTAGATATTTGGAGTCAATCTCTGCTACTTGAGCTCTTTTTGCCATGCAGCCCCCGATGTGATGATTGCATACCCTGCCAAACAATTCAATAAAAAGCCTAACTTGAAAGGAAGCTGTGGCAGAGTTATATTTTTGTTGTGCTCACATGGTGATAAATTACAAAAGCTGCCGAGGCTTTCACACTCAACAGTAGATGAAGAGTTGCCTTGTATGGGCATTATTTGATGAGCTTTAACTTGGGAAATAATTATTGCCGAATGTGTCCTTGACAGTGAGCGCACACCATGAGCATTCTCTACATAAGATACATAAATGTTAGGTCTCTGCTAAGTACGCCTAAATACCCATATTTTTCACTCATTTTCCTTAGAGGAGCTCAATGCCAGTTTGACAAAGAGTGTTGGCTTTGATCTTGGCTCCAGGTCGGTGTTTATGTGTGCATAACTGGTCGGTGCTACCGTGGAGCTCTCCAGCCTTCATCCCTCCCATTCCCCTGGCTGTAGCACCCTGGTGTTAGGAAGCTGTTGGATGGTGTCTTGCATCAGGGTCTGTCTGCGTGGGATGAGTCCCGTGGATGGATCCTGAATGGATCAGCTTTGCCAGGAGATTTAAAAGGCCAGACATAAGATTCTCACACGCTGTGCCAGTGTTGGTTGGATGTATTCTTAGGGATGTGGTTGTGCTAAGGGAAAACTGGGGCCCCCAGTGTCTTCCAGTGACTTTCCAGTGGCATCTCCCACTGTGCATAAGAAAACTGCAAGAAGAGCAGCCCACAGACCTAAACTTTCTGGTTTTTAAATGCTGGGTAGCAGAATGCATCCTCCTATGATTAGCACTGAGTAGCCAGAGCTCTTCAGCTCCAGACAGAGCTAATTCTTGATCATGAGCCAAGACCACATAGTGCTGACATGACTGAGAAATATCTTCCATAATTAGATTGCTTGGTCATTCATTTTTGAATGTCTGAGTTACATTTTGGAGTATTATTTCTTAATGATCAACCAAATGGGATCTGTGCAAGCTTGATTTACTGTCAGTAGTGCTCTTGCTTGGCTTTGCACGTGTGTCCTGGGGAGACACTGTCAAATCTGGGACAAATGGGATTAGAGGAAATGATTTTGCTTTGTAACATTAGGTTGGATGGTAACTGTAGTTCACTAATGTAAATAGATTTGAAACTGATACCTGTATTTGTGAAATACACTGGGCTTTTTTTATAATAAATAAATTGGAGAAGCTGTTAAAACCACTGTCTTAGGAATTGTAGGGCATCTATGGACAGCTTCAGAAGTGTCTGTGAAGTGTAACTAGGAAAAGAAATCCCTCTGTCACTAGGTCTGAATTACCTTTGCTGCTATTCACAGTTAATGTTGTGTCAGAGTCCTTAGTCCTGTATTGGAATTGAAGCAGAGATTCAAGGTGAAATAAAGCAGTGATGCTTGAGCACTTTCTTATTTTGGTGCTTACTGGTAAGGTGGGCTCAGGGAGGAGTGCCCAGGTATGCTCCAGCATGGATTCAGTGGGCAGGATCTGAAAATCTGGGTGCCCCCTTTCCTCTTTTTAAAATGACTTATGAAGCTACCTGGAGTTGCCTCCCTTGGAGCCATGTATTTGCTGCTGGAGGTGCTCCTCTGATGCAGAAAACAGTAGTCTTTAAAAAAACCTGTTATCTCTGTAAGGAGTCAGTGACATTTTTCTGTGTTTTCCGAAAGCTGTGCTTAAGCAGTGCTGTTTCCCGTAGCAGGCTTTGAGTTTCCGTAATTGAAGAGCAGTGGATGGTCTTGTGCAATAAATTAGCTGTGTCAGAATTATCTGCTGGTCAAGGTCTCTCTGTAATGCCACAGAAAACAAACAAACCTTGTAGTGCAACAGGGAAATAGACTTTAGGAGGAGAGGTTCTTTGGAGCTATATATAGAGAGAGAGATAAAAATATTTGTGCCGTTTTTTAAGATGGCCCTGAGGTGTCTGTAAGGAGACACTGACCTTTCTGGGCTAGAGAGTCATGCACAGTGACACAAAGGTTCACTACCTGGGCAAAACACATTGTTGAGAAATTCTGCACAAGGCAGGCAGAGCATCAGCCTGGTGTGTTAACCATGGGCAGGCTTTGAACTGTCCAAAACCTGCTTTTGTTTCTCTAAACCCAGTTTTGATGCTCTAGCAGGTAGGATGGGTGGCTCTTCCTTAAATGTGTGGTGCACTGCCTGTCAGGAAGGTGTTATTTTCTGCATGGGGGCTGACAAGTCCTTTGCAGTTCTGACAGTGAGTCTCTGAACCTCCTTGGTGGTTGGAGGTCCTTGGTGACTTCCAGGGTGGGAGCAGGCAGGGAAGAGCTTTCCCTTCTCCATCTGTTTCCTCAGAATGAAGGATAAGGTCTGGCAGCAGGGTGTGAAACGGGAGAGAAGGCAGCAGCTTACATGTTGGCTGTGTCTTTTCAAATACCATCTGACTTGGAAACAGGAGTTTCTCATCCCGACTGCTTGTTTTGATCATATCTTCTGTGTTGATGAAGATTTGCACAATTTGCCCAAATTTGAACCGCTTTGGCCTCAGCCCACCTACTTTGTGTTGGTGCTGCGTTGTGGGGCCTGTCAGAGCTGGAGCTGAGGACTGATGTGCTAAGGGTTTGTCTTGGCCCAAAACACTTGACAATGGCATTTTACAGGTGGTGCTGGAAGGGGACAGCTTCTTGCCACACTGCTGCAAGGCATCTAAAAGCAAATTATATGGGTCCAGATCCTATGACCAGAATGTATGAGAGATTTTGAAATTGAGCTGTTGCAGATACTGAAACACTTGGTGATGATCCCTCTGACCAAGCCAGCTTGAGCCAGATGACTCTTAGGAAAGAATTATCTCAAGGAAAAAAAATCTGTTTGAAGTCTCCAAAAACAAGCCCCCTATTTCCTCCAGGATGATGACAGAAAACTGCAAAATTAGGAGCTGGGAAATACGAAGCATTTTCATGAGCCGTTGCATAAAGCAAGTATAATTGTGTCAGTGACAACTGTGCTTCTGAGAGAGACTACTTCTCCTCTGATAATTGGACTAGGGAGGGGTGAAGAAAAAAGCACTTATCTGGACAAAAAGGGCCTTTGCCATTGATGTTTTATATTAACTGAATGACCTGAAAGTATTTTAAATACTCAGCAAAAACTTCATGCAAGTTACTATCTACAATATATCGATATACAGGTCAATTTTCTGGTTCTTCAAATTATACAGTACAGAATGAGTATCTGTTTATTCTGTTTATGAACTGAATAAGTAAGAAGACACTTCTTAATGTTCTTGCAGAAAGACAAGGTTTTTACCTGTGTTGATATAAAGTTTCTCTAGGTAATCAGGCTTTGATGTGCTTGGCCCAGCACTCCAAAGTGGGGGGATCTCCTTGCAAGTAAATGGTGCTGCAAATCTTCACACACCCTGCCTCATAAGACCTCTTTTTCTCTGGCATAGAGAGTCATTTTAACTTGGGGTATTTTCTTCTCTGCTTTTCAGGTGACCACTTGAAAGTCTGCTCGCAAGGCTACACATGCTGCTCTCAAGAAATGGAGGAGAAGTACAGTCAGCAGAGTAAACACGACTTCAGAAACGCTGTTGTAGAGCTTAGCAATCACCTGCAAAACATGTTTAGTTCCCGATACAAGAAGTTTGATGGTAAGTGCAGAGACCTTGAACTTGCTCTCCTTGGGACAAAAATGTGAAAAATCCCCATCCTGTTGTTTTCTGTGCAGTTTTTCTGCTCTGTCTCCCTTTTTGCTGGGAAAGTTCATGACTTGGCTCGGAGGGCAGAACATGCCTTGTTTTGCAATCCTGTGAGAGAGAAGTATTTGCTGATTATGGCTGCTTGTTTCCCAAAGAGAGAGATCTTTCTTTCTGATTAATCTTTTGAAAAGCCATTTTGCTCTAATGTAAGATTGCAGTTGGTTTTGTTGGTACATCCCCGCAGTGCATGTAATTGTAACGTGCACATCTTGCAGCCCCGATCCACAACAATGCTGATCTTTCCCAGCACGTTGTGAGCCCACAGGATTTGTATCCATCTCACTTTTAGCCTTTGGGGCTAAGCAGAGCAGCAGATAAACACAGTGGTTTTGTGTGGAGGCCGAGGGTTCAAGTGTGATGCAGGGTCAGAACCATAATGAACAAGTCTCGGCCGAGTTCCCATCGCTGGAGTGATGCTGACTGCTGCCAGATAAGCAAATGACTGGTCCCGGTATTGCCCTGGGGTCCACATGTGTCCTGTCAGACTGGCTCTCCACAGGGCATGCCTGGCTCATGGGAGCTGCAGGAATAAGCTCCCTTTGGAGGTAGCTGGCACACAGCCAGCACTGCCCACCTTGTAGCCAGGTGCTTTTCCTTTGAGGGAACCTCTGCAAACAGGTGAAGTTGGTGCTGAGACACTGGGCACAGCACCTGGCTGAGGTCCCAGGGCATTTCTTGGTTTGCTTCTGAGCTTTTGATTTGTTCCTGTGGGGCTTTGTAGGTGCCTCAGTTCTCCCAGACATTGCAGCCCCCTGTTGCCTGGGCATCTGGGGAGGAGGAGCAGGATGTCAGGCTGCTGCTTGGGTTGTCCTTGTTGCCTGAGGGAGTGAGGTGACAGCCAGCTGCATTTGGAAGTATCTGACAACTGAAGTGGACTGCGTTGCTCACACTGTTCTGCTTGTACATCACCATCACACTCTGGTAAAGGACAGTTCCCCCTGCAGCTCTTCCGGACATTTGTTCCCTTGTTTGGTCATTGGTTCAACGTGAGTTTTCTGTGAATATCCCAAAGTCTGTGCCTTGAACTTCCCAGCAGCCTCCTCCATACTACTACAGTGGGTAGCAGCCTCTTGCTTTCAAAAGGGTTTGGCACTAGGGTGAGAGAAAAAATCCCTGGGTATGAAATTGCAGTGAGTCAAAGCAGAATTATGCAATCATCTTGATAGCATCTAAATATGCTGGCTAAATATTTCCCTCTTAACCTCTGTTGTCTCTACCTGCTGGTACACCAAAGGGGTGATAGAGGGAGAACCAAAGTGTCTAGACTTGCAAGCTTATTAAATGCAGAACAAGACACTTAATGAAATCCAGCCCATAGATAAGCCCGTTCAAAGAGACCAGAGGAGCAGCATCTGCTTCACCTTAAATGAACGACGAGGCTTTTTGAAATGCTGCATTGGAAACAAAGAGCATGCACAGGTCGCTGCATTAGCATCCCTGACTCGGAGCAGACATCCTGTGAGGTGCATCTGCCCCTCTGTGAGGGGAGGGATGGCTGCAGGGCCTGTGTGAGGGCAGGGGGACATTAAGCCAAGCTGAGATGGATGCCTGTCAAAGCACAAGGCTTCAAAATAGGTGAGCTTTGGAATGGAGCCTGCACAAGCTATTCTGTCCGTGCTCTGTGGTTCTCCTGTCAGCCCCTCAGAGCATCCTCTGTGCTGGTCTCACTCTCATTTCAGCCTGGGAAGTCCTTGACTGGCAAGTCTGGAAGGGGATGCTGTTGTTCAGCTGTTCCTGAAAGCTGGATTTACTGTGCCTGGCCTGTCCCTCAAGGGTGTGCCTCTGCCTCATATGACACTAATGAAGGCGAATTGGCAAGTTCCTCAGCCTGTCCCAAAGCCTAATGACTCTGTCTTTGAGTGCTAATATCAGAACTAAATCTTCATTTGCTGTAGACAAAGCTGATTTAGGGATTTTTTTAATCTTACCTGGGGTGGAAGTAGAGATGAACTGATTACCACCCTCCATCATTTACCTCTTGGGAGGCTTTTAATCATGACTGCCTCTCTCCTTCCAGCCCAGTCACCTGGAGGCTGAAGGCACACCTTCCTCCTGGTTGCTGGGGCAGGTTGAGGAGTCTCCCCACTGAGGTCCTCAGACTCTTCTGCAAAAATGTTGGAGTTCCATGTCCTAGATTGCTGTGTTTTGTTTGTTTAAGAGCCTGCTATTGAATGTTTGGCTGTTTGTGGGATGGCGTTTCCTTCCTTTGGTCTTGGTGCTTGGTCATCAGATCAGCTGTGGTCAGTTGTGCCTTGCACATTTGAGTTCCTCTTGCCCAGCGTAATTCATCCCACAATTTTTGATCTAATGTACCCAAACTACATAAAGGAGAGGCAATCAAGACCTTTGTATTTGTCCTGATCCTTAGGGATGAGACATGGAAAAGGACACAATCCCTTTCAGAGCTGTTCTTCTGCATTCACCCAAGCTCTGATTTTACTATTTGCAGCTCTTCAGGGCTTCCTTATAATTTGTAGCTAAATCCATTCAAATGGAAATAGAACTGGCAAAAATGAGCTGTACACCTTCCTTAGTTTAACATGAAATCCTCTGTGCTACAGCTGTGCAGAGTGCTTGAGTAGGCAGGATGGGTTATTTCAGAGACCAAATTCCCTTCAAGTGGAGTGGACACTTCTCTTGTGGGGTGACACATCCCCGGGCTGTGATCAGCCACTCAAGGATAGCCCAGACAGCAAACCCTGTCCTCCAGCCCTTTGGAAATGTTTGGGAAATCTTTGTTGTGGATTCTCTGGCTGCTAATCTCCCAGCCTTGACATTCAGGTCTGGGAGGAGAGGAAAACCTGTCCTGCCTCTGTTATGTGCTTGACCTTTGCAGCAGTTGCTGCTGCAGAAGGACAGTCCAAGTGGCGGCACATCCTTTGGATGGAGGCTGGGATGCCCGCTGGCTTCTGGAGTGTTTGCATCAGCTGTTGCTGGAGCGCTGTGTGCTCTTGGAACTGTTGCCAGAATTGCTCTGATCTGACACCAAAGCCGTACAGAAATGGATTATCTCCTCTTTAATCAGGAGCATGGAACAATCTGCAGATTATCCATCCCCAAAGGGCTGACCAGGAGTCATTTCGGCTCCCAGTGCGTAATGGGACAGCATCAGAGCCTCCTGCGCGTATTTGGTTTGCAGGCACTGGCAGAACTTGTGAGCTCAGGAGTCCCATATCTTACATATCCTGTCTAAATATTTGCTTACAGTACAGGTATCTGTGCCCTTGGAGGTCTCCCCCGTTGTAATTTAAACCACTAGTCAGCGCAGCAGTAAGAGATGTATTTTCAGCAGCAAGGGAAATGCTTTTTTGTTAAAATAAAAAATACTTTGTGAGTTGTTGGATTCGCCACTGCTAAATTATTTTAGAGGTGAAGATTTGCTGGTTAATCTCAGATATGTTTATGGGCTTCACTGAGAAATTAGTGGGTAAAATTTTCTGGCCATGTAAGCGTCTCCCTCTGTGATAATGACATTCATGGGAAAGCTGTAACTGACTGTGGTGACATCTCATGCTATAGCAGTCAGGGATTTAAACACCCCTTCTCTTTTTTTAAAATAAAATCTCTTGTGCCTTATCTTGACAACTTAGTGCCCTCCCCTTCACTCTCTTGGGGATTAATGACATTATTAGAATTAATGGTGACATTAAGACTGCACAAATGCTCCGTTCCATGTATTAAATTTGAACTTTCACCTCTTTTGCCCTTTGAGGCTGAAGTTTTCCACGCCAGGGTCTGTGCTAGCCAACAGTGCTTTGGGGAAACTGCTCAGCTGTTTTGAGGAATTGGAGCCAGGACAGGACATAGCCCATAACTCTTCTGCAGCATTTCCGCTGTTCTTTTGCTTCCTAGATAAGATGTTCTTACTTTTCACTTTTTAAGGACACATCCTGAATGTCTTGGAAGATGTAACTGTTGTGCCAAGCCCTTTTCTGGGGAGAAAAAATAGAGGGGCTGCTGAGTCCCACAGGCTCCTTGTTTCTCCTGCCCCTGTATTTCACAAGCACTTTTGCTGTTGCAGTTCACCCAAGTTGTGTCCCTTTCTTTTGTACACTCCAGACTTAGGCAGGGCAGCAGACTTCTGCAGCCCTCATTGTACAGGAGGGAAGTGTGTGAGGTGGTCTGTCTCTGGGCTGGGCTGGCAGTAGGTTTGGTGTTCCCAATGTCCAGATAACAGAAGGATTTGTATCAAATGGTACAGCCCGAGCCAGCATCTGGGAAGCGATTAAATGCCGAGAGTTCCATTTCTGATCCCATCTCCCTGGATTTTCCATTAGCATTTAAGATAAAACAAATACAGAAGTGTTAAAGGAAACCCTTTGGGGACAATAAGTGGAAAGAAACCAAAGCCAAAAAGAAAGAGCTGGCCAGGGGTCCCCAAGTCCATAGTGCACACAACCCCTCTGCTGTACAGGGAGTGGGCAAAGGGGGTGGAGATGGATTCCTGTTTGTGGGCTCCATGTTTGTATTGGGCAGGGTAGCTACAGGTACAAAGTGTGATCATGATGAGCATCTTTGAAGCATCCCAGGGTGCCCTTGACCAAAGTGTGAGCCGTGTGTTACTCCTGGGTGCACGAATTTCTTCCAATAAATGGCATGTGGCTGAATCCAAGACACTGGTCAGGAGAGCATTGGCTAAATAGCTTTCAAGCTCTGCTGAAACTGGATGAAAAGGCTTGTAATTAATTTCTGAATTTAGTTTTTGTTGTTCAGATAACCCTTTGCTTCCAGCTGCTGTCTCCAGGTACGAGTTACCAGGGAGGTTGTGCTGGTGCAGTGGGATGCATAGCTGGGATGTATTAGTTACTGGGAAGGACACAGAAGGGACAAGGGAAAGCTCTTGGTGGTCTCCTTTCTGCTGCTTCAGGCAGTGTGGAGGCAAACAGTGAAAGATGAGCCCCACAGGTGCCCAGCCTGCTGCTCCTATAGTTAGAATTTGGCAGCCCATCGGGGTGCTCTGCCTTACCAAAATAACTGCCCTTTGGGGACCTTCATCTCACATTAACTCTTCTACTGGAAACTGCCTGTGAGAGCAGAGACCTGGGCCCTCATCCTGGGGGTCCCCCTGTGGCAGGGTCCCCCTGTGTCTGTGGCACCCGGACCATGGGGTCAGTACTGGCTGCCAGCACCTTCATATCTGCAGGAGGCAGCTCTGGGTGGGCTGGTACAGCTGGGGCACCGAGCAGAGACCTGGTGGAGCTCTGCTGTGCCAGAGCTGCATGGAGTTCGAGCTTCTGAATAAACCTGTGTGATGGGAAGAGCTCTCCCCTTGCCACCCACCTTCAGGCGGGTGCACTGATGACCATGGCATTGTTAAGGTACAAATAACAGAGTGGTTTGGTCTATGCTGCCACTCACATTGAGGTGAAGGCACAGCCTTGTTCTGCCCTCTCCAGGAACAGATGGCACTGAACCTCCTACCAACCAGGGCAGAAAATGTGGGGAGGATACACCTCAAAGAAGCTGTTGTGGCGAGGCAATCCTATGGAATTCATTTTGGTTGGTGCTTACCGAGGAGAGGGAGGGAGTGACTGAGGAGAAGCTGGAGGGAACAACCACCAACACACTTCCTTTAGAAAATCCCACTTGTGGGCTTTTGTTTGTGCTTTCCCACTCAATGCAACAGCAATGAAACAAATTGTCTGCTGTCTGTGCCTTGGAAGTTGGTTTATTCTTTGTTTTTGTTCAGCTGGCTCCTCTCCATCTGGAGGTTTTTAAGGAGGTACATACACGCTGTGATTTTTTGTCTTGTTCATTGAGAAGGGCGGTGCTTGTGAGATCCAGATATCTCTTTTGGGAGGCTTGGAAAGATCCCAAGGTTAAGTTCAAGTTACTGCAGAAGTAGGAAATCTCATGGGGTGAGGTGAAGCGGGTTCCTGCCCTGTTGGTTAGGAGGGGCAAACAAAAAGATACGAAGTCTTGTAACTTAGCAAAGACTTCAGCAAGGGGCTAAAGCAGTTTGTGCATGGGCTTGGAGGGATCAAACACTCTTACGTGATCTCAGGTCAAAGCAGTTCTGCTCTTAAGGCCACAGGTAAACTGCTCTTATCCTTTTGGCTTTTTTTCCCAAAGCAAAGATGCGGGCAACAGGCTTTGTACTTGGCTACAGGAAACGTGCCTGGTGCTCTCTGGTTACTAATTGCTGTCAACCAGTCAATGAGCTATTGTTTGTCTGTTTAAAATTAACTCTCTCTTCCTCCTTTCTGCACAAAGGAGCCACCAAGCCTGTGTGCATAGTCCTAGTCCTAGTAGCTGCTGCCCTGGATGGCTGTTTTGGTGATGGTGGTTTGGTTTGGGGGTGTGATAACCCACTAGTGCAGGGCTGGAGCTATTTTAGTAGTGTTTAATGTACTGTAATGTCTTAGTGTCCAGCCACTCATGTGCTGGCTGAACAAATAAGAGGCAGCCCCAGCTGGAAGAGCTCTCCATGGAAGTGTAATGAGATGAGGGTAACTGAGGTAATGGGAACAAGAAAGACATCCCCACTGTTCAGTAGTGCAGGCCCTGCTCACACTCTGACAGCAGTAGGAAGGGAGGCTTGGGAAAACATGTACCTGTGAAATACCTTAGTGAGTGTCCCAGAAAGTTCCTTTGAGTTGGAGGCAGCCTGAAGGAGCTAACTTCTAGGTGAAGTTTGGGCTGGGAACTTGGTCTGTTGGTACCAAATGGATGTGGGGCAAAGGCTGAAGCACCTGAGAGATCACAGGTATGTCTGAAGAGATTGAGGAATGGGTGCAGTGAAAATTGGGCATGGGGGGAGTAGCAGGAAGAGCAAACAATGGAGGAAGAAGAAAAGCTGCTGAGAGGTGCATTGAGGAAGAGTTGTTACAAGGAGGGGGATGGAAGTGCTGGGAATGATGGACCTGCTGCTTGGGGAGGAGGCAACATGTAGGCAGTGGGAGAAAACTCAGTATAGCTGACCAGAAATGTGATGTGTGAGCAGTGACAGTCCCTGAAACCAGGGAGGAGGAGGCTACAAAGTCTGGGCTCATCCTGCTGCATGGGATGTGGCAGAGCAGGATGGACTAAGAAGGGACCAAGGGTATTTCTCGCCGTTTTCCTAGTTCATGGGATGACTGGTACATACAGCAGGATGCAGTGTGCTGCTGTTTGTTTCTTGGATCACAGATAGCAGTCTCCACATTGTCCTCCTCCTTCATTTCTCCTTAATCTCTAACAAGCTCAGTCTCAGTGTGATGGTGCTACCCAGTGTTGTGTGTTACCTTCTGCCCTGTTCTTCTGAACTCCTTCTAGGCCCACAGTGTTCCAGAAACCAAAACGTCTAGAAATCTTGTTTTTTGGTGGTTGTTTTTTTTTTTTTACCTATGAGACTGTGGCCCAGTTGTTTTTATTGTCTTGACTTTCACTAATCAAGCAAAGTTTAGGGAGATGTTGTTCCTCCTAGCTCTGCAGCATTCACATATTGTGGCTGTTGCTGTGGCACTGGCAAGATTTAAGCCTGTACTTCTTCAGGACCTGTGAAAGAGTCATGTCAATAAGTGCTAACACATGTTTGAAAACAGGACAGATAAACAGCTTGTGGATCTGCCCTGCCCCTCTGAGTTCATATTCAATAAATGTGTTAACACTATGTGTTCATCGGTTTCTCAACACTTCCGGAAAAAGGTTGTTAAGCTAGGATTTGTTTTTCCCTGGTGGAAATTACAGATGCTGTATATGCAATAAAGGAAGTGAAAACATATTAAAAATAATGAAGCACATTCAGAAAAAAATAATTGCTTTCCTCCCTTTGGACTAGGTGGCAGGGCTGTGGATGGCTTCAACCTCCAGGTGAAGAGAACTGTGAAACATTTGTCTCTTTTCTCCCAGATTCCATTTATCTGTCTGGATTGAATTTTGCTTTACACGGTAGGAGCAGCTGCAGGGTGGAGTTTGCATCTGCACCTCTGGAAAACGCAGAGACTGAGCCAGCGCCGGCCCATCCATGGCACAGTCCCTGGGGCCGTGGCTTGGGCAGGAGCATTTGTCTGGGAATCCATCTTGCTGTTGTGGATGTTTTATGAGTAAACCTTTTAAGGAGAAAATATAATTAATCTCTTTGTGGCAGTGTTCTCCTGTACACACTAGAAAGCGTAATTGTCTATACAGACAAGCAAATTAAAGGTTTTGGTAAGACAGACGGTCCTTAATTAATCATAATCTGGACAACATATTGAGAGTATGTTCAAAAGCTGGGTGGCAAATTATCTGAAACTAATTGTGCCCGTAAAAATTCAGCATGTTAAAATGCGTGCTTGAACCTGGTTTTATTTGTTTTTTAAGGTGGTTGGGTAATTGCACGTCTACCTGGGATCTATTTGTGTAGTTGATCTGCAAACCTCAAACAGAATAAGGCCAATTGAAAACTCTGCTCTTAACTAAGGAAACCTGGTGCGTGGGAAATTCAGTATGTCTGGTGGCTTTTGGGAGCAGGAAGGTGTGTGGCAGCCCTGGTGTCCTTTTGGAAGGGCACCAGCACACCTGAACATGGCCAACAGATGGGTGTCTGTAGCAAGCACATTGCCTCAGCAGCCTTGCTGAACTCTTGGATAAGACTTGACCTTTTTTTGCACTGCAGTTAAGGTTTCCTTCATTCTGTAAAACGAGGGGGGTTTAGGTGCTGAGCCCTGGTCACTGATGATTTGACTCTTTGCAGTGGCTACAAGAGGAGTAGGTGTGGTGCTGTGGAGCACTCTGCCAGTCTGTGTGAAAGTATTCCCTGAAATAAATGTGTTTTGCTCCTGAAGATAAAGAAATTGAAAGCACAGCTTCGCACTCCTGCAGTGGTCAGCTCTGGATTCAGCCCTGAGGACCCTGCCTGGGGCAGGGCTGCAGAGGCTGAGGACGCCAGCTCTGGGGTCCTGACACAGGGCAGGTGGTAGCAGGAGGCAGCTCAGACCAGGCAGTTTTTTTTGTTGCTTTTTCCTTTGTTGCCAGCACATATATGAAAATGCCAAACCTGTCTGTGGGTGAAGGGAAATGTGCCCCTTTGATGTGTTCATCTCACTTCCAGGAGCTGCCTTTGATTTAGGTAGGGCTGTGCCCTACCGCACTGGGCCCTCCTCAGCAAAAGCCCAGTGGTATGAAAAACCCACTCTTGAAATATCTGAAAATGTTAGCACAAGGAATAGGAAAACACTGCGTCCCTTCTTTCTTTAAAAAAAAAAAAAATCTTCAGGTGACACCGATGATTCCAAGATCAAAAATATATTGAGTCTGAAAGTCAGAAGAAGTAGATGTGTTGTCTGGAGGTGGGATTGACTCTGTCTCACAGTGGGTGGGGTGACTGTGTTTCTTCAATTAGCTCATGTATCTGCAATTTGGAAGAAATACTGTTTTGAGTTATTCTGGCAGTGGAATGTGATGTCATGTGGAAGCACCTTGGGGAGATGCAGTGCTCTCCTGCTCTGGGTTACTGGCAGGGCTGGTCTGCCCTCAAGCTGCAAAGAGGTAATACATCTCATTATCTGAAAAAAAGGAAATTGCCAAGTAACTATGGTTATGTTTCTCAATGTGCTCTTTTAAAGAATGATTTGTTCAAAAGCAGAGACTTTTTTCCTCAGGATTTTATTGCAGAAATGGCACATATGTCACATTCTGCCTTTCTTACCATTTCATGACATCTCTAGGCTTTCACCAAGTGGTGGGCATTGAAATTCTACCCTGAAATTCAAAAGTGTTAAAAGAATACACAGGGCCCAGAGCTGTAGATTGCCTGACTGCAGATTACTGCCCTTTCTGCCTCTTAAAGTTAATTGCATTGGAAATGTCATCTTCCTTTGACCATCAAAGCCCTTAGCATGGACAGGATTTATTTTGCAATACAGGCAAATTTTAAAATTATTTTTTGACATTAAGAAAGGTTTTGTGGCTCTGGTCCCACAGTGCTGCTTCCCTCAGCCTGGAGCTCATCCTCCTGAGCATCACTTTGGGTGAGAAGGTGCCTTTGGACCAGCAGGACTAGGCTGAGGTGTGTAGAAGCAGTACAGCATGGCCTTGCTCCTCAGTCAGATGAGACCAGAGCTGGCTGTGCCATGTTGTCCCAAGGCCTGGTCTGTGGTTCATCCTCTGTGTGACCCAGCCCTCTCTGCAGGCTCTGCCCTTAGTCAGGAGAACCAGGGAGAGCTCGGAGCCCCGTGCTGCTCTCGCAGGTCAGTTTGTGAAACCCTTCCCAACCCTGTGTGTGCCTGTTTGTCGACAAGAGGGGCCAGCCCTTGTCCAGGGGGTATAAACAAGATAACTGGAGGGAAGAGAGAGCCTGCCATCCCTCCAGATAGCAGTGTCTGAGAGAGCACTGGCAAAGTATGATTTGTTGTCTGTGAAAAATGTTTGCATTTGACAGCTTTTCACAGGAAGCCTTTCAGAGTGATAATTTAATGAGTACAGATTGCTTGCAACACAGCTGTAAAACGTGCTTTTACAGTGCTGTAAAATAAGCAACCGAGGCCTTTGTGTGTTTGCTTTGTTTGAGAACAAGTCAACTTCTAATACAAATGAAAGGTGGTCATTTATTTTACCCAGCAAACAGTCAAGACGTAAGAGAGGAACCTGCTATTTTTCTTCTTGTGGTGGCAAGGTTAATGCTGGGTTATGTTGGTGTTTGCTAATCAGCTCATTTCTGTGAAGGGGAGAATTAGTATCTAATTAGATATAGTGAGTTACTAGTCAGATTAGCATTTAACTCATAAAAAGGACTTTCAGGCTTTTTTCTTTTCCTTGCAGGCATCTATGCCCATAGTTTGCACAGAGAAAAGATTAATGTTCCTTCTGGCACCCAAGCTGATTTCTTGATGTAGAGATAGAAAGTGAGGATGCAGACTTAGACTGTACCATTAGCTACACTAAAATGCATCTATAGATATAATTTAATGGCTGCTGCTGACCAGGTTAAGAGTGCTGTGCATTGCGTGGAGGAAGATGCCATGCACATCCCCCTGCTGAGTCCATCCCTGTTTGCTGGTGTTGAGAGGCCCTTCATCCCCAGTGCTGTGCTTGACATCACCCCTGCCCACCATCCAACCCCACCTCCACCCCAGGAGCCTCGAGGTGCCAGCAGTGGCACCCAGTGGCCAAGCCACAGGCGCTGGTCACCACTAGGGCATCCTGTCTGGCGTATTCAGAGATACAGGCATGTGCTGGCAGAGGTGGATGCTGACTCCAGGCTGCAGACACAGCCTCGTCTGCCCTCCTCCCCTTCTTCTTTGGGAGTGGTGCTTGAGAAGGGGAGTTTTCTGTCCATGAAGATGGTGGTTGAAGCTTGAGCCAGAGACAACAGCGCTGTGCACACATGCTGCCTCCTCCAGCAGTGCTGCGTTGGGCTTTTGTAAGTGACTGGTTTAGGTGGGAAGTTTTCATTTCCTTTATTTACCCTTCCTTTTGGGCAAGGAAAAGCTGCTGGCTGGAAGGCTGCAGGTGTGCAGGTATCTGCTGCTAATTAGATTGCAGGGTTTTCTTCATGATAATTAATGAACATACCTGGTTCTAGCCCACATGAAAAATTGCTAAGACATGAAGAGCTCTAAAACCTGGATCCGTTTTATTCAACTTCCACTTTGCAGTGTAACCAATAAAATTAGTTTGGTCAGGAGAATAAATTGGTTATGGTAATATGGATGTATTACTTAAGATAACTTTCTTGGCTTAAAACATTGCTTTGGGTTGTTTAGACTGATGGTTGGAGCTATCTGATAGATTTGCCATCAATATAATTTAAGAATCTAATTATTTTTGAAGAGTTTAGTGACGTATCTAGCAGGTTTTGATCCTGGTACAGGAGTATTAAATAAACAACTTATTTGGTGATACTAAAAAGTCTGAGCAAAGGAAGGAAGTGAGCCTTCAAAATGATTAAGTGAATTAGAAATTAATATACACCAAGCTAATCTCTGTAGTATAAACTCAACAGAAAAAAATCTTCCTGGAGAGGAAATGCCAGTCATGGGAACGAAAGTGGAGGTTCCTGCTGATATTGGACAGAGGACGTGTTGGGTGTTTGAAATCAATCTCCTCTTCCCTGGATCATTTCTCTTGTGCTCCTAAGAGGCTGCTTTATATACAGCTATGTCAGGCACTGAACCCCATGACTGTGTTCATCAGGAACTCATGGAATGTTTCAGTTTTTCCAGAAAATGTTTTCTGTGTTAGGCTTTGTTTGTACTGGAGCACTTTGAAGACGAAAATCTGAACTTCAGCATACTTTTAATGTCTTTTAACAAGGTTTAAATTCACATTGGGCCAAAATATTTCCCCCCCTCCAGCCTTATAACAACTTCTATCTCTAAGCATTGCTCCTTTGAGGATTTAGAAAACCACAGAGGCATGTTTTATTAAAAAATATTTATTGAATATGAGTTGCAGAGAAGCAGAGGTCAGAATCCTCAGTTGCTGGTGGCATACATTAAATAATCTGGTTCCTCACCCGGGCTGTGGGTGCTCCCTGTGGGGCTGGAGCAAACAGGCATGGGAGGCTTTGTCCCAGTGGCACCTACCTTGCTCTCCTTAGCTGCCCCCAAAACCACAGAGCAGGGAGTTTTTGTTTTCCAAAATGGCCCAAATGCTTTTGGCCTAGTGGACCCGTCCCCTATTTTTTATTTTATTTTATCTCATTGGTGCCAAATCTCCAAGGCAAAGGCTTTGTGGCAGGGTAGTTTGTGCTTAGACCCACATGTTAGGTTTGTGATGTTCTTGGAGGACATGCTCTTTGAACTGCTTCTGCAGTGGTATCATCATTGTGTCAGCTTGTTATCAGTGTTGGAGACACGTGTGGCACTGCCAGTACATGGCAGCAGCCACTCTCTGAGCTCTCCAGTGCTCCCAGAGGGTGAACCAAAGTGGGAATTTGCTTCTAGAAAGTGATAAAAATCACAAACTCTGTCTGTCCTTTGAAAAATCTCTTGTTATTGTGCCAAGTGTTAAGACCTTAGATTTTAAGCAAATTCCGGTATAATTGTGGGGTTTCTCACACTGCCACAAACGTGTGAAGCCCCTTCTGTGATCAGGACCAATTGGGTAAGTGGTCAGGCCTTGTTCTGAGAGATGATGATCTTGCAGGATGGGAGAAAGAACCTGCAGGTAGATTTTTAAAATTTGTTTTTTAAATACATTAAAGTTTGTTCATTTTTGAGGCTGGTTTATGATAATCTTGGAAAATGAATTGTCAAGAACTGGAAAGAAGGATTCATTTGTGCAAAACATCTGTTTCACCACCTTTTTTCTTTACAATATGTTGTTCTTTGAAATTACTTCTCTTAAGATGCTTAACTGGAAACATCAGAAACTTTTGCACTTTTTTTGTCTTTTTGTTGACTCTTAATCATGATATTTGTATCAGGAGAGATTTCACTCATACGAGTCTTCCAGTCTATACAGAGTTTTGGGGGTTGGTTTATGAAGACTAATCAAAAATTTTGAGATACAGATATTGTTTTGAAAATTTCTGGGTGAGTCCTTTAATTTTCCATTTCAGTTTAACGATGGCCTCGTTGTGCTAATCCTCCAGTTAAGCAGCAGGTGTAGAAGTGTGTGAACACACAACCCAGTGCCTGTGTTGATCGTATCTTCTCTCCCTCTTCCCTAGAGTTCTTCAAAGAGCTGCTGGAGAACGCCGAGAAGTCTCTGAATGACATGTTTGTGCGGACGTACGGCCGGCTGTACATGCAGAACTCGGAGCTGTTCAAGGACCTCTTCGTGGAGCTGAAGCGCTACTACGTGGGCGGCAACGTCAACCTGGAGGAGATGCTCAACGAGTTCTGGGCGCGCCTGCTGGAGCGCATGTTCCGGCTGGTCAACCCCCAGTACCACTTCACGGACGAGTACCTGGAGTGTGTCAGCAAGTACACGGAGCAGCTGAAGCCCTTCGGGGACGTGCCGCGCAAGCTCAAGCTGCAAGTGACGCGAGCCTTCGTGGCCGCGCGCACCTTCGCGCAGGGCCTGGCCGTCGCCAGGGACGTCATCAGCAAAGTGTCTGCGGTGAGCTCCGTCCCCTGAGTGTTTGTCCCTGTGTCCCTTGGAGCTGCGAGGGGCAGCATCTCTCTCTCTTGTCCTGTTCCTAAAGGCAGTTGAGGGCGGGTGGGACCCAGCTCCACCTCTGTAGGCTGTGCTGTTGCATGGTAGAGTCACGTTCTGAGGACACCACTGCCCAGTGCTGCAGCCCAGTCCCCCAGGTGGATGCTTTCCTCCTGTCTAGGGAACAACAACAGCAGGAAATTAAATGCCTTCTGCAGTGGAAATAACCATGTTTGCTTGTGTAATGGCCATATCTTCTTCTTAATATTGCCTTTAAATTACAGTGAGTCACGGGTGCTACAGGCATCTATTATGGAGCAACTGATGATTTGCTCCTCGCTCCAGGGCATGGGGAGAGGCAGTTCACATGAGCAAACAGCACTTTGGTGACAGCAGTAAGCTAGAGCCATCGGCACAGGGCAGAAGCCACTTGTACTTGATGCCACACATGCAGCACAAGTTAGACCTCAGATTTTTATAGTACAGTCACTTTTTTGGGGTGATAAAACAGTTGTGATGTGTTGGTCACCTAAATGTTTACCTTCCTCTTCATATAAATCACTTTGGAGTTGTTTAAGTGGGGTGACTGCTTTTTTGACGTGAGATTTGTCTTTAATTTTAGTCTGAATTGTAGGGTATAGGGAAAAGTCAATAATCCCCTTGAAGTGATTATGTAAGATAACAAATATTAGTGATTTCCTTTTAACAAACTCAGCTCATTTCCTGTGGGCTGTGGAAGATTTATTGTAATCATTTAATTGGGCAGAGAGACGTTTACTTTCTCTCTACCTGGTTATGGAGTAATAAAACGTGAGGCTGAAAGAGCAGGCAGGAGTTTGAATCACCCCAAGTGCCAGGAAGAAAAAAAAGAATAGCTATTCAGATACTATTAGAAGCAGAATGCAGTTCTGTAGGCAGCACAAACAGCCTCCCTAAATGAGATAATCATTCAAATTTCTTTGACTTATGGGGATAGTATTAAAATATTGTCTCTGAGGATAGAGGAAAAAAGAAGTCTGGTTCCATGTTAATTTTTCTTGAAGAGAAATGAGGCAAACAGCTGGCAATAGGCCAGAACCTGTATGGAAGGGCAGAGAATATTAGCAAGGAAGGAGTTGCTTAACTAAAATACCCAGACTCCAGGAGTGAGTTGTAAGTTAGCAGTGACAGGTATAGGTTCTTTGACACCTTGACTCTCCACCTAGTAGAGATGACTCTCAAGTTAGATTAACATGCTGCTGGTTGAGAATGGGTGTGTGGAGCTCCATCTGTGACATGTGGGGTCACTCTTAGGAGATCACAAAACCTTTCAGCCTCAGGGATGCTGTCCTGGTGGGAGGGAGAGGTGGTGGCAGATGAAGTGTGATGTCTCTGTGCCAGGCCAATGGTCAAGCCTGCTGACTCTTGGTTGGGGTTTCAGATTTGGTGGCCCTTGCTCTTGTGGTCAGGGGATGGGGTTTTCACTGCTGTAGAGTGTGGATGAAATATTCAGGTGGGAGGTCTGGCCATTAAGCCCCTGTACAGTGCAATTACTTGATAGGCAGTAAACGTGCATGGGTGAGGGATCGTGTTTATGCTCCATCTGCTCAGAATTCATCAAAACGTCTCCAGACTTGACACGGAACCACAAGGGCTACGGTCCCTGCATCTGTTACGAATCAGTCGTGAACCCAAGGTGGCGTCATGATTTCTCTTTCCCTTTTGAAGATCCTTGAGTGTAGAGTTGCCTTCAACCCTAGAATTAATTGTTTGAGTGTGGAAAGCTACCCAGAGTCACACGCAGCTGCAAAAATAGCTCACGTGCCGTGGACAATCACAGTTGCTCTACTTTCCACTTCAATTTCACAAGTTGCACTGGAAATCCTGCAACGGATTGACTTTTCTAAGCAGTAACAAAAGTCCCTGCTGTTGAATATTTAAGCTTTAGTTGCAGCAGTAGAAGGAATAATAATCTTTTCTGTAGTGTTTTAATCTCATTCAGTGGGAATCTAACATCATGTTTCTGCAAGGCACAATGGGAAATCCTAGACTTGAGTTTAAAAGCTGATGCTTCTATGCCTGCTGCTCTGTGGTTGTGTTTTGGGGCTTCCCACATTACATATAGATTAGCCAGGCTTTGCTGAGCTCTATGTAATGACTCCATTGACTTTTCTTCCTTATTATTTTTACTCAGGAGTTGTAGTGGAACGACTGCTTATACCAGGGATTAACTTGTGGGATAAATCTTCATTCTTCTTTATGAAAAAACGTCCAAAGGAATGCAAATTAGTTTTACTCTTAATGTGCTTTGTGACAAGTTAAAAATGTTTAATTGAAAATCTTCAGGAGGAGAAATACAAACTACTGCAAGGCCCAGCTGTGTACTTTCCCGGGATACTATCAGGAGAGCAAAGAGCACTCTACAGTGCAAGGGCCTTGATGGCTTTTTAATGATCCTAGATATTTTTATATCTTCACTAGGGAGTTGTGAAGGATATTGTTCTTGCGTGAGTTTGGGAATAAAGGGGTAAAAGAAGAGAGAATATTGAAAAGCTGCAAGTACACTTGATTTCTGAGCCAGGATGCTAGAAAATAACTTTAAATTCAGCTTTGAATGGATCAAAATAAGTAGCACTGTGCCAAAATACACAAGAGAGAGAAAGCTGTATGGTTTTGAGAGAAAGCTGTATGGTTTTAAAAGAAAGCACAGACTTTTTTCAAACTGTCTGAACCCCACAATTTCGATGCTCAGGTCTTCACCCCTCAAATTCCCTTCTTTGCACCCAAAAAGTACAATATTTTCTAGATCTGTTTTGAACAGCAGATCTGTGCAGGATGCTGTTTCTGCCTGTTAGAGATGTGCCCTGCCTCTGAGGTTGGCTGCAAGGGGCTGGGGGCCTCCAGTGCTTCTCTCTGTCCTGTGCTGGTGCTGGGTGCTTTCTCCCTGACCTTCCTGCCCCTGCCTTCAGGAGATGGAAATCTGCCCATCCCCTAATCAGTCTCCTGCTACTTAGCCCTGGACAAGCACTGAAGTCAGCCGGGTTAAATTGCTGCCAGCAGTGACATCTCCTGCCCTGGCCAGGGCTGGAGAAAAGGAGCAAATGCAAGGCAGAGCCATGAGTGACTGAAAAAGGATGAGAACCTGCAACTGGGCAGTTCTCAGGCTGCTGAGATGTTCCCATAATTGCATGCCATTAAATCCACAGCCTGGTTGAGGGTCATGACAGCTTTGAGGGCAAAGTGCAAGGGGGCTTGTAGGGTGCAGGTCAGCTACAGGTATGTGGTGGAGGTCCCTGTTTGTGAGGGAAGAAGTGGAATCAAGGTCTAGGCTCCCTGGCAGCATTTTGTAGGGTCAGGAGTAGCTGGGAGGGGAGGTTTGGCTGGAGGTCAGCAGATGAAGGCTGAAGTTTGCAGCCACCCAGAATTGAATCCCTGTGTCTGTGTCACCATCCCTCTGCAGACCAGGATGTGTGGATGTGACATTCTGCACTTGGCAGTGGTGGTGACAGTTTTCTGGAGGCCCCCAGGAAATTTATACCGATAAACTGTTGTTTTTGGGATTCTTTTACCACTTTTCCCTCTTGCCCTTGTGTCCTATAATTTGAGGCAGAACTGCTGGGAGCTCAGGAGGCTCTCAAATCACCTCAAGAAGCATTTGTGCTGAAAGCCACATGAGATGTAACTGTCACCAAAACAGCTGGGCTGCTGGAAAGGGTCTTCCAGCCTATCCTTGGGAACCCTAAGACAGCAGCTTCAAAGTTGTATGCAAGAAATGGTATTTAGTTGGGAAACACAATTATGAGTTGTATTAAATAATGCAGTTTCATATGAGGATTACACCTAGGTCCTCATCTGCTCTCCTCTGGTGACATTGGCAACCAAGAGGAGGCTGCTGGAGATGTGGTCAGCTTGAATGAGGCCCCTGTGGAGCACAAGTTGAGCTGTTGATTGACCTGCTGGTCTGCACGAGCAACCTGAGCTGTGGCTTGTGTCATTTTTAGAATGGGTGGTGAATGTGGACCACACATTGGCTTAGGAGAAGCAGTGATGAAAATAATAATATAATGAAGGAATAAGAATTAAGGCCTTGTCTTCACAAACAGTGGGGCACTGAGATCTGGTTTTGGTAAAAGTTGTGCTCCTGGTAATTACCATTTGAGGATCTAAAAGTTTAGTCAGAGATCCAACCTCTCTCTGTGCAGTTTTTGCCCTTGGTTTGACTTAAGGGGAATGTGACTGTAATCCTCTTTCAGAAAGAATTTCATGTTCCTATCTCCAAAGGCTGCAATATCTTGCTCGGGCAAGAGCCAACCTTGCTGGGGAACTGGCAGAAATGGAATGTGCTGCTTGCATACATTGAGAAGGGACGGGGGGGCAACACTTCTGCTATGTGGGTAACTAAGAAACAGCCAGAGGAGCTAAGGAGCCCTTTTAGTGTGTAGCAGAGGGACCTCCAAAGGGGCAGTGCTGTCCAGGCAGCAGGTTGCAAGCCATGAGGCCAGAGCTAGGGGCTGCCATGCACAAGGACATTTCCTTCCACATACCAGGGGCAAACATCAATGCAGAAAACAATACCAAGCACTTCTCCACATCAAAGATGACCCTGAGAAGACCTGCCAAGAATGTGACTGCATCTGCCTCAGTTCCAGCCATCTGAGGGCCTGTGCTAGGCCTTCAAAGCACGCTGGAGCAGCAGTCAGCTCAGATATAGGGCTGGGAGTGCGTGGATAGGACTGTGGATTTGGAGCCGATGGTGTCATGCAGGAGTACTTCAGTCACTGGCATGGTTTTGGCTTTTTCTTTCCTCTGCCCTGCACTGTGGTTCTGCTGCTATTTTTGAAAACAATGTGAGAGATAATTAAGGATGGTTTTGGTTGTAGATGCTCAGATAAATGTCCCTGCTGCTTTACTCATTAAAGCAAACGGAACATTCCTCAGGAACATTCCTCATGATCCGTGGTGTCTGAGGCAGGGAGAGGCTTGTTCCTACAGAGAACAAGCTTGGTGTGAAAGGCTTTTTGGTCCCAAGGGTACCACTAGCAGGAGATGCTGCTGTGTAACTGTTCAGAGGGAGAGGCATCCACTTGGCTGGCACCCTGAGGTGCCCCTTGTGGGCTGGGGCTGCTCTTGGGAAGACAAGCATGTGAATGTTAAGACTGAGCAGCTCGAGTGCCTGGTGGTGTGACTCTCAGGAGCTCTGCTTTTCCTCTTGGCACTGTCACATCTGGAGTGGGGGGAGCACACTCTTAAGTAGGGATTTGAGCATAAATGTACTCTTGAACTTTCCCTTGCACCAGATAATGCTGCAGCAGACATCGCTGTGGGTAGCGAGTGTTGAGACACAGAGTTGTGCAGTTCCCAGAATCACTCCTAAATGTGTTCCCTTATGTAAGACCTCAGAGGCCCAAATCTGTGGTTGAACCAGATGCTGTCTAAATTATTAATGTTCTAGCACCAGGCCAGCAAAATCAGTTAAATACGTAGTTAATTCCAAAACACTTTCATTGGAATATTTGGGGTGGGGAAGCAAACCAGGAGCCTCCCAAGTGATGTTCTGCCTCACAGTGAGCTGAGCGTCAGGACCAGCGTGTGCCAAGATGATGTTCTTGCACAACACTGAGAGAAGGAAAAAATGATGCAAGTAGGGTTGTGTTGGTCCCAAAAATCAATGACAGCTCACTTGTCTAAGATGACTGCTCACCTAGAGCATCTCACAGGCAGCTTCAGAGTATGTTTCTGAAATCATCTTTCCATGTCACTGGGAAGTTACTCCTTCAGTCTTTTAGCCAGTACTGCCGTAGTTCATATTTTTTTGTAAATAAAACACAGTATAAAACAAAAGTGAATTTTACCACATTTATTTTCAAATTGTTGGATTTTATGTTTTCTGGCAGCTGTGCTGCTGGCATAGCAACGCTGTTGTTGTGCAAGCATGGAAAATAAGAATGCCTGAGTTATCAGTGTTATTATAAATAGTTATTAAAGCTGACAGGATTTTAAATGTTATTATTAACATTCTTAATGTTAACTTGAGGGTAGAATGAGAGGATGTAATGTAGCTCTGGCTGTCTGACAGCTGGTGGGAGCTCCCTGCAGGACTGCCCATGGTTGGAGCTCTGTCATCCTTCCTCAGCTATTCCTTGCCTTGGGAAGGAGATGAAAAAGAATCTGGTTGCTTCTCTGAACTTTATCTGCTTGCACAGATCAGTTTATCTTGAGTTTTGGTGGTTTTGTGGTAGCCTGTGAATAAGGCATTGCGCTCCATAGGTGTGTACTTTAGTGGTGATGTTTCTACCAGAGGAACGCATCCAGCTGCAATTGCCAGCAAGTTGGAAAAGGCTAAGGGTGTAACAGTTTCCCTCATGTGAAACTCTGAACTGGGATGGATATGACAAGGTACCAAGGAAAAACAGATTTTGTTATGCCAAGAGCATGTCATTTTTACAGGAACATGATTTTACCTTCACCAGTCAATGTAAGTTGGGACATTACACCAACAAATGTGATACGAAAGGTTTGCATTAAGCCCTGAGTTGTTTGCTTTTCACTTTATTTTTGTGAATTGTGTGCAAATCTGTATTTTTAAGGAGCAAGTTCGATATGAAGATTGGTGCCAAAACACATCTGTTAGCAGCTTTTAATCTTCAGGTTTGACAAAGCGTACAGATATGGACAAATTGTGATTTACATGATGAAACCGCAGGGTGATGGATTGCTGCAGTGGTGTGGAACGCCATGGAAAGGAAATAAATTTCACAAGATAAAAGGAAGGGACTGGAGTGCATTTACTTCTATCAGAAGCTTTTACAGGGTATGTGTAGTGCAGCTACTACTACCTGGGCTCAAATCTACCAGACTAAATCCCCTCCAGCAAATAAAGCTTTCTTTGGTACTCTGCTTTATTAGAAAGGAGATCACTTGGTTTTGAGGGTCATTCTAGAGTACAATTTGAATGAACTTGAGTTGCTTTCCAAGATAAACACAACCCCAGAACAAAGCATATCTGGGTTTACTGTTACATACAATGGCGTTTTAAGAGCTTGCACCTGGCGTGGCAGGGCCAGCATTAAAAGCTTGTGAAGAATTGCCAGTGCAACATATGGCACACCCCACTGACAGAGCCAGAGCTGGTCTGGACCGGGTACAGGCCCCATGCCAGAGGTTAAGGTTCTCCTTGCAGGGATATTTAAGCAGTTAAGCATTTATCACTGTTGTAATGAGGTGTAATTGCTCATAGTCTTCCCTGAAACTCTCTCTTAGAGTCATCTCTTACTGTGCATTCCCGTTGCTTTTTGGCACCATAAAATGCCAATTCTAGACTGATGAATTTGCCCATTGTCTTCCTCTTTACCTGCAACTGTATTGCACACTAACAGCTTCCTTGAGGGTTACATCCATCACTAGCAGGGCTTGGTTTGGTAGTCCCTGCAGGCTGGGGTCTGCCTTTTCCATCAGCCCTTGGTGATCACCTTCTGCTCAGCTCTGTGCAGGACTCCAGCCTATGTGGGGGAGGAAGTGAAACCTCACTTGCTTTTAAAATCATCCCTTGTCTTTGCTCAAAGGACCTGTTCCAAGTGATCATTGCATGTTGCCTGCTGTGGAATGCAGGAAAGCAGCTTCAGTTTCCCCTGCATCTGCTGGGATTCATAAAGATCAACCCCTATGGGATATCAAAGCGGGGGACACTGCGGGGCTGCAGCCGCTCTGCGCTCGTGGGGCGAGGTGGGAACCTAAGATGGGAAGAGGCCTCCTGGGTCACGGCTCTGCGAGTGGGTTTTGCAGCACGCTGCCGTGCAATCCCTTTCATAAAGCTGCAGCTTTCTGCAACAGGCCTGGGGAATCCTCCTGCTCCTCATTTCACTTCAAATTGCTCTAGTACCTGGCTCGTGCTATCAACATTTTCCTAATTTTTCTTCCCGAGGAGGATGCAGAGCACTCCTTTGAGGGCTAACAGGCTAGGATGGGCAGGATCAACTGATAAGCCTCTGGACTTAGCATGGAGGTCCTGTCAGCTACCACCGGGTGACACAGGAAGGGATTTTTATCAGAGAAACAACTAAACTACTAAACTTGAGTGTCCTTCAGAGCTCTTGTCTCTGGGTGCGAAATGTTATTTAGCTCCCCCTGCCACTTTTTTGTTGTGCAAGGACTGCACCATCTGGATAGCAGATGATACCTTTACATTTGTCTGTTTCCAGTTTTCCAACTATAAATCATCTGATTTAGCTGGTTTCTGTTGCTTGAGCTCTTAGTATTTGATCCAGCTCTCCTTTAAAGCCATGCTGTCCCAATAGGGAGCCTTCTGCTGGGGCTCCTGCTCCCACTGTGCCTTCCAAATATATATATATATATAATATAAAATGCGTATATGCTCTGGAGCATCTGAATCAGATTCCACAGCCACCACAAACAGCTTTCTACATGGATTCTCCTTTTCCTCAGCCGAACATGCTCTTTGTGGACAAAAGAAGGGTAAAGTGCTATCTGATGAATATTGCTGGCCAGCCAAAATCCAGCACTGAGCTACATCAGCTGCAGAAAACTGTCCTTCTGTCTCTCTAACCAGTTCACTTGCCTGCTGAAGAGAAACCGTGTTTTTTCTGGAGTTGTCAGAAACACAGCAGATCTTTATCTGTCATCTCTTTCCATTAGAAAAGAAGGTTTAAAAAATTGCTGATGTTATTAACAAATCCAGCCTGATTCTGGTGTGGGGTTTGTTTTTCTTGTCTGTTTTTTGTTAAAATCTGGTGCCTCTTAGTTTCATGGGTTGTCAAACAGTTTTTGCACCAGAAGATTAGGCTTAGTTTCTCCATAGTCCTCTCACTGAGATGGGGAATAGTAAGGTCCTCAGCATATGTGTGGTACCAGATCTTCCTCATGTACATTCATCTCCACTTAGTCCTATTGTCCTCTCTGCCATGAAGTTGGTTCCCAGACCTCCAGCAGACGACACTTGAAGGCCATTCACATCTCCAGCTGTTTGTGTTGAGGGACTTTCCTCTTTCTCAGGGACGTTGTTTGTCTCCTCCAGCACAGTTTTGGATGACAGCCTCTTTAGAGCACTTCCCTAAATGCCTTACAAGGAGTCTCAGGTGCATTGTTTAAAACACCAGACACCACTTCTGTTTTGTCAGTGTATCTCTGATTGCATCTTAGTTTTCTATTTTCATATGTGACTAATTAACACTTAAACTTGCTCTTGAGGGAACTTCTCTGTTCAGCGCTTCAGATGGACCCACCATGTGGTCGGGATGGAGCTAATACTCCTTGGACTGGCTGGATGGAGATGGTTTCAATGAATGTTTTGAAGCTGGGCCAGAGAGTGAATCAAACATGAATGATCATGAGTCACTTTGGAAAACAGCCCTGTTGAGGGCTCAGGGGTGACGTGCCTGCTGCAGACAGCTCCGCTCGCACGCCCAGCAGCTGCACGGTGGCTTTGAGGGTCCTCCCGGCTTGTCCTCAGCTGCAGGGTTGTAGCTGCCACCTCCTTCGGGTGTGGGGAATGGTGTTACTGAGCGTGATGAGTGCTGAGTGTAAATGAACCCGGGTATCTGTCATGTAAATGCTGTGTTGAGGGGCTTGAATGTGATATAAAGGAGCTGGTCTCTGTGCTGGAGAGCCCTGCTGGGCGATTGTCCAGGAAGAGCCACAGCCCCACTGAGGAGGAGGGCATGCTCCCAGTGGGTTTGGTACAGGGATCATGTCAGACATCCCATCTTGACATCCCACTTTTTCATGAAAAATCCCAGAATCATCATCTTCGGCATGTGTTTGCAGCAGGGCTCAGAGAGTGCAGCCTGGAATTGATGTTTTTTGACTTGGGTGCATTTTACTGCCTTTCCTGAGCTTGGGTGCTGCCTGTCCCCTTGGAATGCCTGTCCTTGCAGCCCTGGGAGGGGTCCCACATCATACAGGGTGTTCTACATGGTGCAAATAACATTTTGCAGAGATGAGGGCTGTCTGTGTCCTCTGGAGTGGCAGATACACCCAAGGAGATGAGCCAGACCCCTTCATGTGTTCCCCAGATCTCTGGACCACATAAAGCGGAGACCAGACGCGATGGCTGACCCTGCTGCATCTCTTCTGCGCAGCTCTGTCCCATACACCTTGAGGTTTTTTGCTTTAGTGACTGAGGGCTAATTTTCTTGTTCTTTTTTCTTTTTCTCCACTAAAGGTAAACCCCACGCCGCAGGGTACGCGAGCGCTGCTGAAAATGATGTACTGCCCACACTGCCGAGGTCTGGTGTCAGTGAAGCCCTGCTACAACTACTGCTTTAATGTCATGAGAGGCTGCTTGGCCAACCAAGGGGACTTGGATGCCGAGTGGAATATCTTTATGGGTAAGGCAATATGGGTTAAAATGCACCTAAGTCTGCACTGGTACTGTGGCCCTCACCTGAATAGCATTGTGAGTGGCTGTGCTGAGCTGTAGCAGGTTTTTCAGGTATCTGTGATGGGTATCTTTTCCTTCCACACCTCTGTGTACAGCACACCTTTTGCCATTCACATTAAGCTCTAAATAAAAAAGAATGTTGTGCCAGTGACTTTTGTTGCAGCGAGCTTTAGGAGGATGGAAGTGGCATGGGCTTGTAGGCTTGGAATGTTTCTTGTTGCTGGATCAAGAATGTGTGCAAGCTGGTTTTTCTATGCTACATATACCTTGTTGTCACCATACAGCTGTCCTTCCTGAAGTCAGTTTTCTCCTTCAGCAGCCTGGGAGTCTCCTTGCCAGCCTTGAGGAGTTTTGAGAAAAGCTGTAGGCCTGGATTTTACACTAAAAAATTGAATAGGAATGTCTGAATTGGTTTTTAAGCAGCTCATTTGGTGCTTGGCCACCACTCCTTTTGCAATGTCAGCAGGTCTTGTGTGAAATTGTGCTAGTACTTTTGCCATCCTCTTCCTCCTGTTTGTTATTTCTGTTCTCTGCTCATGCACAGTATCATTCAATACATAAAATTTAGACTGAAATGTTAAATTCTGCCTTGGGTCAAGGCTCATCAGAATTGGCAGTGCATCACATTTTGGGGCACAGGCAATAGATAATGTTAAATGTTTTCGTTTGTGCTGCTTTTCTAGGAGGTTTGATTTATCTGTGATCGAGCATCCTTTGGGAGCAGTTGCATCACTCTAGTTAATGTGTGATGAAGTGCACATGTGAAGTATCTGCTGCTACTGAAAAGGCTGTGGTACTCTTCCCATTTCACTCATGGAAAAAAAAAAGATTGTTAGAAAGAAAATATTTCCGTTTCGCTAAGTTGCAAGATTAAAAAAAAAGGAAATTGCTCCTAGCTTACATTTCAGGCTACATTTAAGTCTTAGAACTTGTTTTCCTCTGTTTTGTGCACTGGATTTTCACTTTACTGCCCATGCCAACTGAATGTGTGCAGGATGTTATTTTCAGAAGGCATTTTTTAGTGTGTATATTCCATATAGGGAGCTAAATGTGACACTAAGTTGGGTTTCCAAGTCGTTCTCTGGGAGGCTGACACCCCAACCCCCCAGTCCTCACAGCCGTCTTTCTCATGAGAATATTAAGTATTTCAACTACAATTGTTGCTGAAATAGCTCAAAGCCAGGAGACTTGCAAACATCTAGTCCAAGGAGAAAAGAAGAATCCCATGAAAGGGAAGGGCATAATGCCAGAAAACAGACAAAAGCACAAGCAGCTAATTGCTGTAGGTGGTATGCGGCTAAAAACGAACCTCGGGGGAAGCCGGCGAGCCCCCGTCACACGAGACTGATCAGGGACTGCATACCATAATTAAGATTATTAAACAAGACAAAATAAATACATGCGATTCCAGGCTGGAAGCAAAGCTTTCTTCTCGCAGTGCTTCCTCCCCAAAGGGCTTCTTGCCCACTCATCTACTTTAGTATGGTATTAAGCTTTGTTACATTTATTGGCAGTATTTGCTTGGTTCCTGCACTCTCAGTTGATGGTTGCAGTGGAGTACAGATACAGAAAACTTTAGCTCTGTTTTCTTTAGACAATTTAATAAGTGAACAGGTGCTGGTTATGTTCCAGACTTGGGTTTCTCTCTCAATTTGCCACTTGAGACAAATTAAATTAAATATATCTGGTGTTTAGGGCAGGGCAGATGCCACAAATATCTTGTGTGTGTACTTAAAGGTTTAAATAACTAAAGAAGTAGCACCCCAAAAAATTTCCCCCAAACCACCTCACAAAATCCCAAAAACCCACCTCCATGGTCTCAGTGAGATTTTGCATTGTGGGTTTAAGTGCCAAGTTATGGGCAATGATTTATTACAAGTCAAATGCAGATTTTGAACCTATCAAATCAATTTTAAAATAGTTAAATCAAAGAACTTGTAGCAAGTGCTGCAAGTCTATGTGAATGTGGGTGCATGTGAAATACACATTTGTGTGTACTAGTGGGTCTATAAGTAAGTCAATTATGTAAAGCTGGGATGTAAAGTTTGTAGGTTTTTTGAGACAAGAAGACTTTGTAATTCCTTATTTCTCCAAAGTACCATTTAAAGCTGAGGAGTATGAAATAATGACTGAATTGTACTCTTTTCTCCCCTTTAACTATCTAAATTATTTCTCCCTCTATTCCTGACACAATTGTACACCAATTAGACAGGGGTATACTTTGTTTCAAACAGGCTGTTGGGGGGTTGGAGCTTTCCTGAATGAACAGTGTTAATCTCCAGTGCCTTTTCATGATTTTTTTTCTCCACAAAGGTTTACTCTGCTCAAAGATGTCGAATTCAGGCTCCATATACATATCTGGAGTACTACTTTGTGTGTAAAGAATTTTTCTCCCCTCTCCCCAACTAAAAAAAAAAAAAGATTGTTGTTAATGAATGGTCAAGGTCTTCCCCCTCCTTCCTTCCCCTTTTAAATCAGATCTTGGGGTTAAGACTGAAAACTGCCTTTTGTTCTTCAAGTCAGACAGTGAGGCTGAAGATGTGGGTTTCTGATTATTGGTGGCACAATGAGAAAGAATTGCTTTCCTTCATGAGAGCGAGGTGCTTTGTTGCCAAGGATTGTCTCAATGCCAGTAGCAAGGACGAATGCATGCAAGAGGAAAAGGGTCTTTAAGGGATGGTGCTAGATGTCTTGGTTGGTTTTTTTTTTTCACCTAAATCCACTTCTATCTCCCCATCACAGGGAGGAGAAGCAGTCTTTGTCATGCTGTGTGTTTGTAATACATGGCCTGGGTTTGTTTTTCACTCTGACAGAGTTGGGGTTTTTGGTGAAGCAAAGCTGAGCCATCCCACTGTGGCTTATAAATATAATTTACTTCGCATGACAGCTGGGGCAAATAATTGTAAGTAATTGTTATTTGCAATCAGCTCCTCTCTCCTCTCCGTAATGGAGAGTCTTTTTTTGGGAGATGAGTTGCTCAGAAGGTTGGCTCCTGGAGCTGGAGCCTCCCCCCTTGCGGGCAGCAGTGCCCTGAACCCCAGCCAGCCCTAGCAGCGTCAGCAGAAGGAGCCACTGCTCGCCACCACTGCTGTGGGGACACCAGCCAGCTCCTGCTGGGAGGTAAAAGTTTGCAGGATGCCTCCAAAATCAAAACTGTGGATGGGGCAGAGCCCCCCCACCCTCAGCCCTTGCTCCTCCCCACCCCTTTCTAATGAAAGTTTATTTCGTTTAGTGTTCCTTGCCAGTATCAATCCCAACTCCAATTACTACTTTCCTTATCTTTTCTCGCCAGCTTTGGCAGCTCTGCTGGAGGCCGAATGCATTTTCTCTATGGCAGTCAAAGCAGAGGCTGCATTCCTGGGCTGTGATACATGGAACGCCATGGCACCCCTGCTAACAAAGGACCCAATTCGCTCTACATTCCCATGGTCTTGTGGATGGCCTGCCCGGCTCAAAGTTTACAAAGATGCCAAACAGCCAGAAGAATTGGGGTTTATGTTTCCTTTCAGTCTTTCACAAACACTTTATTGATCTGTGGCCTTTCCTGGCCACTCAGAGAATTAAGTAGTTACAAAATGGAATGATTTTTTTTCCTTTTTTTTCTTTTTTTTTTTAAAGTGTGCATTTTATGTGTTTTATTATCTGTCTATTCATAATATTTTTATTTGAAACGAGCGGCTTCCTGCACGCTGCACCGGGATGTTCTTTATGCGCGTGAAAAACCCCAAAAGCTTTGACAATGATGAACACATTTAAGTTGTGCTCCACTTGTTTACAAAAGTCTCCATTTGGTAGCATATCAAAAGCATTTTTCTCTCCTCCGGCACAATGGTATATTCATGCTAGCAGTCATTACTCAGAGATTTGAAGCATCACTTTATTGGAGCCCACCACAATACAGTCTAAGACTCTTTGTTTCATTTGTTATTACCGTCTCTTTTTTTTTTCCTTTTTTTTTTTAAATGCATTTAGCTCAGACCTGTTTGTAGTCCCTGATGGTGAAATTCCAGCCATGCTCTGCAAGAGCTCTGTCATTGATGCTGGTGGTGTCTGCCTGCAGAGTCAGGGCCTTCCCTGGGGCTTCCAGCCCCTCTGGAGCTCACTCCCTAAACATCCACACCTTGGTGGAGCTGAATGAGTGAGAGGGGGTTAATTGAATGATAGTCCTTTAACTAACACCCAGCAAATCTTTAGAATATTGAGTTTTCTTTAAAAAGTGGATTTACAGGCTAGGAAGGCATCTGCAATTCATGTTGGGGGTCATGGTGTTGGATTGTTATTTTTATTAATAATAATAACTTTACATACTCAAATAACTTGGTTTTATATTTTTCATCAATTGTGGTTTTTTTAATGTAGTTTATTTAACATGACTTGGGGACTAAGGCAGAGCTATTGCTAAATTGTTCAGTATGTAGAGTTTATTATAGGGTTTTAACAGATAGCCAGAGCCCACAGAAGTTTTCTGCTTGTGCAAAGTACCTTCTGTACTTAGGAGGAGGATGAATGTAATGAGAAAGATTAATAGACTGAGTGTGGAACGCCCGTTTCTTGTTAATGGAAGGGACCAGGCATATCTTAGGAGCAGGGAGGAGCTCCTTGGGGCCAGAGGGTCTGTTCTGTCCTTGTCACTCAGGCTAGGAAAAAATGAAGAATTACATGCAGCTGGAAAAAGATGAGTGTGTGGCAGAGCATCATGTAGTGATGCAGGAGAGGAGACCAGCAAATGCTTTGGGATTGAGGGACCACAGTGAAAGCTAACAGTAAATTAAGGTTGTGATGGGTGAGAAGAGACAAGAGCTTAGTGCCAGGTGTATTCCTGGAGGCACCTTGTAGGGGAGAACCAGAGAGAGGGCTTAAATGCAGTGCAGGGTGAAAGCCTTAATGCCAGCAATAATTTCCCAGAGGAAGTAGTGGATGGTCCAGTAGCTGCTGTGTTTAATGATGCATTTGATGAGGATGTGCATGTCAGCACAGGAGGAGTGACCCAGTGCTGGCTGAGAGACTTTCCATCTCCCCTCACTTAGAGGTCTGCCAAATACATCAGGAGTGCACAGCATTCACCCTGCTCTCACACAGACCCCCTCCCTTGTGCAGATTGTCCATGTAATGCTAGGAGTCGCACACCCTTGGCTTCCCCAGGCAGGAAAAAGCCTGTAGCTGTCCATAAGGGAAAGATGGTGTCAAGGGTTGTCTTGGGCCCTTGCATGCTGGTGTCTTGTGTTCAAGACCAGCATGAGGAAGCTGATGGCTTTGAAAGCAGTCTTGAAAAACAAATGACACAAGGCAACCTTTAATAAATGAGCATGGAAAGGAGTGTGTTAGTAATGCTTGTTCTGATGGGAGGAGCTGATTACAGGCTGCTGTTGGCAGGCTGTGATGGCTTTTGATGTACATGAGCCTGTGGTTTGGTGCTGGCAGCCTCTAAGTGCCTGGTAAAGGTGTAAGCTCTGGGAACCGAGCAGAATGTTCCTGGAGATGTGTGCTGGTCAGAGGTGACACTGCAGTGCTTAATGTCCATGTGCTCAAACTGTTATCCTTCTTAACTCTTATTCCTGAAGCTCCTCCATTACAAACCTTTGTTTTTCTCTCTCTGTGTTAGATTCGATGCTGCTGGTAGCAGAGAGGCTGGAGGGACCTTTCAACATTGAGTCTGTCATGGACCCTATTGATGTGAAAATTTCAGATGCGATCATGAACATGCAGGAGAACAGCATGCAGGTGTCTCAGAAGGTAAATGGGCCAAGAGGACACTTGGGATTTTTTTATTTAATGTGTTTTATTTCCCTGTTCTTGTCAGTATGTTTTTTCTTGAATGCCTTTTTAAGTATACATAAATCTAATGTATTATTTTGGGCGGGGACTGCGTTGGAGCCTGGAAGAGGGAGACTCTTGTGACCTCTTAGTTCATAAAATCCTTTCCTTCTCTCACATAGGTTTTCCAGGGATGTGGCCAGCCAAAAACACTTGCCCAAGGCCGGACTGCTCGCTCTGTCTCTGAAAGTACTTTCACTGCTCGTTTCAGACCCTACAACCCAGAGGAGCGACCCACAACAGCTGCTGGCACGAGCTTGGACCGACTGGTGAGTGCCTGGTCCTGCTGGTGCCACACAGGTGCTTCATACTTGGCTACCACAGTGTATAATTTACCATTTTTAATTTATAGGCTTTCTTAATATTCCTTGGCTGTCTTAAAACTCTCTAAGGGTTGTAATCTGCCCATAGCTCTAGACATTAATTACCTCAATGCTTCTATGTCAGAGAAGTGCCTGTGTTAAAAGCTTGGCTTATGAATAATTGGTGTTTGAGGAGCAGTGTTTAATTTTGTATTAAAAAAGTAAATCAACCATCAAAACTCACAGCCTGAAGATCTGGCCTGTACATGTCTGTTGTGATAAAAAATATCTTCCCAACTTCACTTTTACTGAGCATTTGGTATTCTGGATTATGTCTTGTGTTCCTTTTTTTATTTTATTTAATAGGTTACTGATGTGAAAGAGAAGCTGAAACAAGCCAAAAAATTTTGGTCATCTCTCCCTGGCAACATTTGCAACGATGAAAAGATGTCTGTAGGCACTGTCAATGAGAATGAGTGCTGGAATGGGAGCGCCAAGAGCAGGTTTGGTGATGCTGCTGCCCTGGTTAACCCTTTCCCTCTCACCCCAGACTTTCCCTGTGTCCTGATCCCTCTCCCTGAGCCCTTTTCTCCTACAGGAGTGATCCCAGCTTGCCCAAGACAGGCTGCTGCCGTTACCCCTTTTGTTTTTGTAGATGGGAGACCTGGAATGTAACACCAAAATGTTGTTCAAGCTCTACATGAGGTTTCTTTTAGAGGAGGGAACAGAGTGTAGATACCCAAATAGGTCATCTCTCCTGGACTTCAGCTCCTTGCTAGTTGTTTGTGGAACTGGGGAGATGATCTGTACAAAATCCTGTACCACAGCCACAGAGAGAGGTGCTTGTGTTGTCCGATGGCGCTGTTGCCCCAGTGCCCCCAGTTGGTGTTTCCACCAGGAACTGGTTTCTATGCTGAGCAAGGGCATGGGTGATGGAGGGTGGAGACCTTCTCCACTGCTGAGGTCAGTGGCACAAGGGGGCCAGTGGTTTCATTCACACTTTTTATGGAAAAAGAGTTACAAAACTCCTTTTTTTTGCTTGTAAGGAAGAAATTGCCAACACATGAGTAAGCCAGGGTTTTTCTGTCATATGGTTTATGTAACTGTTTAACTTTTATTTTGGAAATAAAAGTTTCTCTTTTTTTTTTTTTTTTCCTGTTTGCTTACTGAAGAAATAAGCACAATCCAAGATGTTCCATTAGAAAAAAAAAAGGCAGTTGTCTGGGGTTTTCCAGCAGTTTTTCTAAGTAAAAGCAGGTTCTGCCCTTGATAGTTTTGGGCCGCAGCACTAAGCCAGACCTCATAACTTTTGCACTGTTTTGTGTGTGCCTAAAACTCTGCCATACTTTGCTAGGGCAGTGGTTTGGGTGTATGGGACAAGAAATGGCTCTGCCTCCTGAAGTCTTGTTTATCAGCAGCTTCTAGGGGCTTTTCATAGCAGATACCCCCAGTGTGTGCAGGGGCACCAGTATCAAGGGGAGATGGAGGCTTGGCAGCACTTGGCAAGGAGACAGGGCAAAACCTGTGTCAGGAAGTGTATGCTGTTGGGTTTTGCTGCTCAGTGTCTCTTTTAAACCAGGAGGCTGTACATGGGTTCAGACTTGAGCATGTACACCTGAAGCTGAGCATCTTGGCTCTCCCCTTCTCTGATGTGTGGGGCTACAGGATCTCCTCTTCAGTTTCTCCTGCTGGAGTTGTTAGGGAAATTGCATCTCATGTCTGTGTGGTGAGAAGCACACATTCAATATCCTGGCTTGATGGTTAAGGTCCATTACTCAAAGCCAGAATGACACTCTTGCCTCCAACAGTTACTATAGGTTTCTGTGGGATAACTATGGTCTCTAAGGTTGTGTTCCCAAAAGTGTCATCTAACTGGCATCAAGGCATCTCAGCACCTTGTATTGCTCTGTAGCCTGCAGCGAGCTGATTTATGCTATTGAAAGCCATTATTAAAATAAACCCCAGATCTTCCTTTTCTTTTCAAGTTGGGGGAGAAAATTGTCATTCCCCTGCCCTTGTGGCAGAGTATAAATGAAAACAGTGCTTCATTCCACATGCTTCAGAGATTGCAGGGAAGGGAGATACGGGGTAAGAAGGGCTGTGTGAGGTGTAACATGTGGAAGGATGCTGTTGGGCTCAGAATATCACCCAGACTGAAAGCAGGGATGGCATTGCAGAGTTCCCATGGTGTCATCCTTAGGCACGGGACCTTGCCAAGCTGCAGCTCAGATACCAGCAGGAATGGTTTCTTTTCAGATATGACTTTGCAGTGACTGGAAATGGCTTAGCAAGTCAAGTGAATAACCCAGAGGTGGAAGTCGACATTACCAAGCCAGACATGGTGATTCGCCGGCAAATCATGGCTCTGCGGGTGATGACCAACAAGCTGAAGAATGCCTACAGTGGGAACGACGTGGACTTCATTGACATCAGTATGTTTGCTGTTGTTTGCCTTTTGCTTTTTCTTTTTTCCCTTTTAATTGGATTTCATACTAACGGGTAGCTGGTTAAGCTTCAGCTGTGGGCAGGCGTGTTAGTGAAGAGGTTGGGAGCCGGCCTCTCCGACAGGCTGTGTGAGGAGGGTGTTCCCACAAAGCCATAAATGGTTTGGGTTAGAAGGGACCTTTAAAGGTCATCTAGTCCAACACCCCTGCAATGAGCTGGGACATCATCTACTACATCAGGCTACTCAGAGCCCCATCCAAGCAGCCTGACCTCGAGTCTTTCCAGAGATGGGGAACCTACCACTTCCCTGGGCAGCCTGTGCCACAGTGTTTCACCACCCTCATCATAAAACCATTTCTTCCTTATATCAAATCTAAATCTGCTTTCTTTTAGTTTAAAACCATTACCCCTTGTCTTAATGCAACAATCCCAGCTCTCTCAGTCTGCCCTCATAGAAAAGGTGTTCCAGCCTCTGAGTATTTCTGTGTCCTCCTCTGGACTCCCTCCAGCAGACCCTTTCTGTGCTGGAGTCCCCAGAGCTTGATGCAGAACTCCGTGTGAGGTCTCATGAGTAAAGTAAAGGGGGTTAATCCCCTCCCTTGACCTGCTGCTCACAGTGCTTTTGGTGCAGCCTGGGACGTGGTTGACTTTCTGGGCTGCACCCATCGCCCAGATACGATGACTGCACACGGAAACCACATTAACCAGGAGACCCACACTTACCTCTCACAAACACCAGAACAGCCCCACTCGTGCCTTTTCCCAGTGCTGTGCAGCCAGCAGAGCAGCCAGCGGAGCAGCCAGCAGTGTGTTTGTTCCCCCAGGTGAGGAGAGCAGCGGGGAGGAGAGCGGCAGCGGCTGCGAGCTCCAGCAGTGCTCCCCGGAGTTCGAGTTCAACGCCACCGAGGTCACCGGCAGCTCCAACAAGAGCGACAAGACCGTGAACACTTCTGCTGCCACCAGAAGTGGTCTATCACAAGCAGCCTTGCTCCTTAGCATTTTGTTCTTGGCCATGCAAAGACAATGGAGATAATTGTGCAGCATAGGGGGAGGGGAAAAGACTTTTATTATCAAAGGTAGAAGGCACCTGCTTTCACTTTTATACCATCTAGAGACTTTGCTTTTTAAGTTAATGGACAACAGTGTACAGTTTTTACTATGTTGCCACTGGTTTTAAGATACTGATTTTTTTTTTTCCCTTGCTATCCTGGGAATAACAGGAACGGGAAGTACCAGTCTATCCCGTTCACCAAGAGTCCATGTTAGAGGTGGATAACAAAAATGTATATACAAGCCTGTAGTTAGCTCTGCATTTGTGTCTTTATCACTTCTTTTTTTTTTTTTTCTTTTACTGTATTTCTTACGAAAACAAAAACCCCAGGGTCTTCTCTTGGCCTGTACCAAGTATGTGTTTCTGAAATGAGAAATATCTGTACAGAAGCAGGTTTTATTTATCATGTTATCTTATAAGGAAAAAATAATTGCCCAACAAGCAGAAAATGTTTCATGTAGTTAACTTCCCATTTATCCACATTATGTTAGTTGCCTTATCTGGAGAGAAGTGGAAGTCATTTGTCTTTATTATGCAGTAAAACAGAAGGTGAAGGCAGAACTGGTCATCGTGCCAAGGGCCCTGTTTGCATAGGGCATCCATGCCAGGAGCAGGTTGTGCTTGCTTTACAGGAGGTTTGGTTAAATTGGAAGGGACTACAGAGAATTCCCGTTCTGCAGCCGCTGAGGAGAGCTGTCGTTTGTTCCCCGGGATCCTTGCAATTGGCTGTAACTCCTGGGGGTCAGTTCCCAACGTGCACCCCCGTGGGAATGAGGCATTAAACTTGTTCGGTTGGAAACAGCTTGTGGTGTCGCAGATCCAAATGCCAGCGTGTGTCTTGTCTGCACCTTTGTTAGCTGAGTGCTGTATTGATTTTTTAACCCTTTCGGTTCTGGTTTTAAGGAATCCTGTGTGGGAGGGCAGGTGGGGAGGGGTTGGGTTTGTTTTTGCAAGAGTTTTGTTTCCTCTCTGATGGGGGCAGAAGAGAAGGAGCAGGCACTGTTGCAGGTACGTGGAAGCAGGAGCTGGCAGGGCTGAAGATGCCTCATTTTGGGTGTGTTTGGTCTCCTGGGATCTGATGCCCAGCACCTGTACCTGAGACACCTTCCTCTCTCTACCTGTGCTCTTGGAGTTGGAACAATGTTGTGGTAACCAGCAACTCGTGAATAAAATAAATGTATATTTTTAAGAAAAGAGATGAAATAATTTTTAAAATAGTTTAGCAAAAGCAACGTCTTTGGAAAGACTCAAAATTATTCTGCATGTCTCTTCCTGCTTTGGGTAGCCTTTAGGTCTGGCTGGATGCCTGGATCTGGCCAGGAGAACAATCCAGAGAGAAAAGGTTTGCTCTATTCCACCCTTTTGTCATAGAGGATAATTTTCTATTTTTATATTGAAGAATTAATTACTTGTTAGCTCAGGGTCAGCATTATACTCAATTTTATTTTCACACCAAATTTCTGCAAAGCTATAAAGACAGGGTATTTTTGGCTGGTATAAATAATCCTGGAGGCTTAATTTTACTAGAAGTAGCCAGTTATTTATTAAAACACGATGTTAGTAGAAGTAGGAATATTCTGGTTAGATTATTTTTCTTTAGAAAATAAATCATGGAACCATAAAATTGAAAAAATTATACATTTATGTGTGGGAAAAAATGGATTGTAAATAGCTAAGTTGCCTTGCAAGGAATTGGAAAATGTGCTGATACTTAGAAACTACCTCAGTTCTGAGGAATTTCCTTTCTAGCTTTGAGTGCTATTGCTTTTACTTGGTAGAAGTGAATCTGGTCTCCAATATGTAGCTGAAAGAGTTATCCCTATAGACCTTGTTAGATTGTTTTTAATTTAGAGGGTTGAACTACATCCAGCTGTTTTCTTTCAGCAAAGTTCCCTAACAAAGAGAATTTCTGAATTAAATATTGCTGATGGTTTCCATGACTTTTCCTGATTTGTTTGGTTTCATGGCATTTTCTGATTGCCCTTTAATTATTTAAATGGTTCTAGCCATTTGAATTTTAATCCCGAAATAAACAAACCTTAGATGCACTACCATTGTAAATATACTGCAGTAAGGTCTGACTGGATAACCCTTCTGGCTCATACCCAGCTGGCAGGCCAGCAGAGTTAAAGGAAGGAAAAAAGAATAAAAAAATAAAACTTCTTCAGAGCTCTGAGATTGGTGGAACAAAAGCCCTTATATTCGGAGCGGCCGCCTGCTCCAGCATCTCCCTTCTTGGCATAAGTGTTCATATGTGAGAAAGTTGCTTGTAAATTCTCCTGGATTGAGTGTTTCTACTCAGAAAACAAAAACACTTCTGAACTTTAATTTATCATTTTATAACTAATTGCTCACTAATTATTATTCCTTAGTTTGGTACAAGCCACCAATGCAAAGACCTCCTGTCTGTTTTAAGCATGTCCAGTTGACTTTGTTAAGAGCACAAGAAACTTCTAATATATAAAGGACAGATTTGTCACCTGGGGCTGCAGGAAACAAGAGTAAATATCAATGCAGGACGATCAAAAGTTGTGTTCCTGCTTTTATTTTGTGTTTGTGTGTGAAGTTGGCTCTCTGACATGAGCTTGTAAACTAAACCGTACAGGGAGGGATGAGGCATGCTGCTCACTTCAGGGAAGGCATGTGCTCCCCTCTTTCAGATTTTTTTCTTTTTTTTTCCATATAACCAGTGCCATTATGAGCATGATTTAAAGAAAAATTCCCATATATAGAATTAATTATTAAAGTTAATGGAGCTAGTAAGTGCACTTCAAATGAAGCAGAAAGGTGGTGTCCTTGGCAGCACGAGAGGTGCTGTTTCCCAAAGCGCTGGAATGAAAAGATCCAGCTTTAATAGGACCAGTTTTAACAGCTCAGTGCCTGTCCTGAAATGGCTTCACAGGTGACACGTGGAGAGGGAAAAAGAGAGCATGTAATGGGACTGGGATCAGAGTCTCTCATTTTGTGTTGTGTTGGTGCTCCCCCAAGGCAGGACAAGTGGCCAGAGCAACAAGAGGAGCCTTTCCACACTCCAGGGCAGGGTCCTGCTCATCTCCTCCTGGCTGAGCCAACCTGGGTTTGTCCTCACAGGCAAGGTGGAGTATTAATTCTGGAGAGTGCAACCTCTCAGAACAGTGGTCATTTCCTAGACCAGATGGTGCTGTTGTTTCCGTCACCATCCCCTAATTTCTTTGATAGATGCCTGGCCAGACCAGGCAAGCCCTCTGGTTTGGCCCTGGCTCCTTCCTCATTGTAACCCCTGGTGTTGGGCATCTCAGAGCAAGGCACATAAAAATCCCTTTTATCTGTTTGGATGCTTTTACTTATCATGTCCTACAGTAGCTGCCAGCCCTGTTTGTCACCTTTCTCACAATGTCACCCTCTTTTCCATGTGCAGCCCAGTGTGTGAACGTGGCAGTGTCCCCCATTGTTGACAGCAGTAACCAGATCAGTGACAGCTGCTGCTTGTGCCCTTCACTTGCCAGCACAAAACCACGGCATTTTCTCTTGTCCCTGGGGAAGCCCATGCCACTGGCACATCTCCACAGCCTGCAGGGCAGACACCCAGGTCTTGCCAGTGCAGACAAGCCTGGAGCATCCTGAGAGCCAAGGATTGGAGGGGGTGTGTAAGTTGGTGGGCATTGCTGCTGCAGGAAATCAGAGCCTGGATAAATCCATCTGTTTATTGGAGAAAAACTACTTGCCCTTTTGGTATTTCTTTTATTGCTGATGGCTTTCTTTTTCTGTGTAAGCTCAACTGGGGTAAGTGCAGTGTCTCTGGCAGATGTGATGACCAGGGGACACCTGGCTGCAATGGTTCATAAGCCAGCACTGCAGTTCTGGCCAGGCTGGCAGGAGGATTGTGTGACCTCTGCTGCTTCTCTTCCTCAGAATGTTCTCTGGGACTGGTGGTCATTTAAAATATATATGTAAAATGTGTAGAAGGGGTGAAAATTGATGCAGAAACACTGCAATCGTGATCCCAGATGGTGAAGTGTGCTGTGCTTCATGGTTGCTTGCTGGGATTTAATGATTTAAGATATCTGGAAGACTCAGGTTGGTTAGAGATGATGCAGTAGTGGTGGTTATAGGACCACCTGAGCGTGAACTAACCCTAGTAATAGTTTTCATTTCTTCATAATACTGTTTCAGGAATCAGGTTTTCTGGGTTTGATTTGCTTTTTTTGTTGCTTAATCCTCTGCTGTGGTTTGTTTGATCGCTTGTAGCAGTGTAAATTGCCTGGGAAGACACAGCTCTTTATGGGCTTGCTGTAATGCTAGGTTAAGTGTGCTCAAATTGCTGTAATTTGTATCTAATGGATTACATGGATTGAGAGCCCTTTTATAACTGCTGGAGCAAGGAGGGGCTGCCAGCCCCGGGAGGGAGGGAAGGCATCCTGGGCACGGTCAGTCCCTCTGCCCCTCCTCTCTGGGAGAGCTGTCCTTTCCATGATCCCGGGGGCTGGACAGCCTGGCACAGCTGAGGACCCAGCTGGGTGCAGGAGCAGGTGGCTGTGGCAAAGAGACTTTTGCTAAACCCAGAAGGTTTTGGGGGATGCTGATGGGAAGTCCTGATGTGGTGTTGCCTTCCTCTGGTTACTGTCCCTGTGCTGTGGGTGGGTAACTGCTGGGGATGTTTTTCCTCCCTGGACCTGCTCTGCCTTGACCAAAAGGAGACCCTTTTGCCTTTTAGCCTGCTCACTGCAGTTTGGCCCTGTGGCTCCTTGCTGCCCTGGCTCCTTTTTCCCAAACCTTTGCTCTTTGTGGTGGTTCCTTTTGTGCATTTCCTGTGTCCCAGCAGGAGCAGAGTGGGAATGTATCTCACCCATGGACCTTGGTGGTCTCCCTTGCCGGCCATCTCCACTCAACACCAGCCAGAGATTGCTGCAACTTCTGCTAAAACAGAAGTTTTGATTTTAAAAGCAGCTGTTACTTGCATCAACAAATCTGCTCCACTTGTTAGTCATTGACATGGTTTAGTGGTGGACCTGGCATTCCTAGGTTAAGGGTTGGACTTAATATTCTTAGAGGTCTTTCCTAGTCTTAATGAGTCTATGATTCATTTCAACAGCCGGGAAATGTCTGTCTCCCTGATGGTTTCACAGGAGCTGAGTGGGAGCAGCTTCATCCCTACCCCAAAATCTGGGGTGCCCGTGCCCCTCATTCCTGAATTGCAGCAATACAATTCCCCTACAGCTGCTCATCTCCCCAGCGTGTCCTGCCACACTGTCTCCCTCTGCGGGTGTCATTAATTTGTGTAATCCGATGCAAATCAATATGCTAAACCCTCATTAATTGGGTTACTGATTTATACTAATGAGACTTAAAATCTTGGAGGAGTTTGAGGGTATTTGTTTCTCCTCTGGCAAGCTATTGTCAGCCCCACAATGGCTGGCCCTTGGCTGGGCTGGTAATTGCCTCGTGACTGTATTTGCATCAACATAATGGCAAGGATGTTAGCAGGAGCTAAGACATCTTTTCGACTGAACTGGAAAATTCAGGATTAGCAAGGTGGAATGCGTTTGCCAGCAGTTCCTGGCAGCCCTGTTCTGTAGGGTGGCTTCTCTTCACCTATAACTGGGCTCTGCTGGTTGTTTCCATTATTAACCTGCTTTTCTTCAGAGCTTAATAAGCTCAGCCATAAAAATCAGGCCTGCCTGAAAACTTGGCACGGTAGGAATTGGCCAGACTTTTATTTTTTCTGGTGGGAAGAACTGATGATTATTTTTAGACGAAATTGTTTCGTCTGTGAAGTTTAATGGGTTGAAATGCTGTTTTGGCATTCATGAGCCTTCAGACCAGCTTTGTTGAAAACCCCATTTAGCATCACCAATAATACAGTAATGCTGAGGATCCCCAGGGACAGGCAGCTGAAACAATAGCCGGAATTGCACATTTTTAAAGCTAATTGTTGTACATGTTCAGCCGTTTCCGCCATGCCACTACCACACACCACTTGCTGTCTTGTGCAAGACGCAGATCTGAGGACACTTAAATCCACAGGAGGCATTTCTCTGACATTGAGGAGGTGCATCTGCATTTCCAGGGACTCTTTAATGGAAGCAAGGTCACATATCCACTGGATTCCTGCAGCAGAAAGACAATTCTGATTTAACCCAGAGTTTTCTTTTTTTCTTTTTTTATGCTTGCCTTCATTTGCATCTTCGTAACAGAGTGTGTTTGTGTTGGAGCTGGTATGTGCAATCCTAAATATGTCATTTCCTGTGTGTCAGGGCTCTGGAGGCTCTTCACACCACCTCTCTGATTTTGGGTGAGCAGCCACCCTGCCTTATTTGCAGGTGAGGAGCTGGGCACCCTTGTAAATTGATAGTGGAGTAAGAGAGTAAGTGGCTCTCACTTGAACAGTCCTAAGTGAGTTTGTTGTTTGCTCTGAATTTCCTGTGTACTAACATAGGCCATGCTGCGTTCCAGGAGGATGCTTCAGGTAAAATGCCACAGAACGAGACAAGGTGGTGACTTCTGGGTGGGTCCAGGGCCTTTCATGTTTTGGAGCAAGTAGAGACACTGGCTGGTGTGTTACAACCTTCTTCCTTTGTTTTTGTCATAGGAAAAAAACCAATCCAAATTCGGAGGGAAAAAACCAAAAACATGATCACTCTTTATTCATTGTTAAATTCTTTGGATGGTTGTGCATTCAAAACCACTTGAGTATTGAAGAGGAATGCTACAAAACAGTGGTGGGATTTTCAGTTTTGAGCAGGAAGAGTTGGGGTCAGTGTTGATGTGGGCGAGTGAGGGCTCTCAGCAAGCCAGGGGCCAGGAGAGTCAGTCAGGGTTACAAAGAAGCTGTTGTCTTTGACAGAGGGCTTCTGGAGCCTAGCTGTCTGAAAATAATTAGCCAAATAAATTAGGTGTGCTCCATGCTAAGTAATTCTGACATTTGGCTTCCTAGAGGAAGGGATAATGCACAGGCAGAGATACCTCAGCTTGTCCTTTGTCCCTGGGAGGGGGACATGGAGAAGAGGGGGCTGTTCCTTGCAGGGATAGCAGCAGGCAGGAGAGGCTGTGGGAAGCCCTGAGCTGACAGAGTCCTGGGGGTGAATCCCCCCGTGGGAGGGTGGCTGGGCAGAGCTGCCCTGCTGCCACTGAGGGCGTGTTTAACGGCACACTGGTGATTAAAATCGGTGAAAATTCCTTTCCATGAAGGCGTGCTCCATCATGTTGGTGCAGGCACAGTGTGGGTATGGGGCTCATCCAGGAGCTCCCAGAGTTGTGGGGCTGGACTGAGAGGTGATGGTTAGAAATGAGAAGGAGACAGGAGAGTGCCTTGGGCAGCACCTGAGCTGTATCACTGCCACCTCCTTGTTTCCTGTCCTTTCTTTCACTCTGTTGTTATTTAAAGTGCATTAGATGCATCTCCTGGGGTTGTATTAGCTGCTCCTTTCCTGAGAGGGGCTGGCAGGAGCATGTTTGCCCACATTCCTGTGCTGGTTTTCTCTATCAAAAGGCAGTGGGGGTTTCAGCTTTTTGACCACCTTTATAATCCAACATTTCAGAGGTGCTTGCTGGTCACCCTCCCAGTGGATGCTCACCCCATAGGGCTTTCACAGAGTGTTTTAATCCTGCTGCAGGGTGGGAGCAGAGCAGGTTTTTTGGAGCCTGGATGGGGGAGAGATGCAGGTGGCATCCACCCAGAGGAGCCAGGTTTGTATGTGGGTTTTGCACTGCATCCTCCAGGCCTTCACAGGGATCAGAAATTAATTTGAGGCCTCTGGAAGGGAGAAACCTCCCCCATTATGATTTTGGCCCCATTGCATTGCATAGGGTTTGCTCCCTTCCTCGGTGTCCTGCCCTTGCTGCTCACACATGGAGCATTAAAGAAGCAGGAATCCCTGCTGTGAGGAGTTGTTTAACCCATATGATTGTGAGGTGCATGGAAAACCTGAGTAAAACCATGGCCAAACCTATATATATTTATCTCAATGAATGGAGGAAGCAATGGGCTCCACCCTTGGTTTTCAAAAGCATTAAAGGGAGAAAAAAGCCCACCAGTACCCAAAACCCATCCAGCCCACCAGTGCTGAAGGTTGTGCTGGGGCTGCACATCCCCAGGAGCATGGGGACCATGGCTTGGAGCCGAGCACAGGAATAGTCCTGGCTGTGATGAACCCAGACTCCTGTGGAAGTGAGCAGTGAAATGAAGTCTCCACCATGACAAAGTCCCTTTTCTCTAGGAAAACAGGGATTTCCAGGACCTGTGTAAGGAGCCCCAGGGTTGAAGCTGGAGCAAGCAGGGCTGTGGTGGTGCAGCTGACTGCAGCACTGGCAGTGCCTCAGCTAATCTGGGCACAGTGTGTTCATGGCTCTCCTCTTCTGGGCCCTGCACCGAGACAGCACAGTGGTTTTAATGAGAGCACAAAAGTTAAAACTGGGTTATTTTACTTTTAAAAATTAGTGGCAGACTGTGGCTGTTCAGGTTGCTATTTTAACTGCTCCAGATGTCAAGCGTGGCTCAGCCAAGATCAATGCGTAATCCGAAGGAAATACTATTAATTTCAAAGGAATGTGGTCAATATTTAAATATTTTGGATCTTTTTAATATGTAGCCAGTGGTAGTGGCCTAACTGGGCTTATTAACTCTGCTTTTGGAGCAGTGATTCTATTAGCATGAATTAATGTCTATTAACATTATTGATTTCCATTTATTTTCACGCGCGGGCCCGTAACGACGCTGGGTATTTTAGATACTCTCAGAGGCTGTGCGGAGTCGGGAGCTGTTGGTTTAAGGCCTGATCCCACAAGCTTTTATCCCTCCAGTTCCTATTTAAGCTCTGACTTAGCTCCAAGCCTGCAGAGTGGCTCCTGCTGGTTCCAGCAGCCGTCGGGTTGAGCCTGCTCGGGTCCTGCTCCATCCGGCCCCGGCTGCACGGAGCCTTTGCGTGTCCAGCATGGATTTAACCCCTGGAGCACACCAGGAGCCACTGAAATACCCCCTCTGCTCCACCTCCACATCACAGTGGGAGCCAATCTTGGCTCTTACACCCAGCAGCAGTGAGTGGGTTGGACCTGGTCTATATATTAAATTCTATTTCTAAATTAAGCCCAGGTAGACCCATTTCCCCCCCTCCTCTGACTTCTTATGCCTATTAAATGTATAAGGCACTTAGAAGGCAAAGGGTATGTAATGAGGAACAGAGTCTTCTTGAATGTTTTGTTAAAGGTATGGAAAATACAGAAAGCTTTGAGGAAAAATTTCTTTCCTTTAAATAAGATTGAAGAACAACTTAAAATAACAGTTGGAGAATGAGCTGCATCTTACAGACCTAGAAATGGAACCATTTTCCAACAAAACACAAAGTCCATAACTCCTCATTTTCTTAAGAAAATATCTGTTTTCAATAGCTGTTGAAATATTTTGCTTTTAGAGGTCACACATTTTTAGTGAGAGACGTATCATTTTTTGGTTAAAAATATTTTTTAAAGCCAAATTATTCCCCTTTAAAAAAAATGTTTTAAATCACTGGTGAAATTACAGAAAAGTTGCACCAGAAGAAAATTATGATCAGCCCAGATATAATAATTTTTTAAATAGGCACTCAGGAAAAATCCCAAAAAAACAAGAATGCCACAGATTTTGGTCTGCGTCAGAGAATGCTCTCATTAAAAGGAAACCTTCAGCTCCTTTGTCTGAAGAAACCTCACCCTTTGTTCATGTTTAAGAGAAATGGTTCTAGTTACTGAGAGAGTGTTTGCCTTGCTCAAAAAAAATGTTTGTGTGGGAGATGTTTTACATTTGAGTGACGCCAGAGAGCCAAAATGTGAAGCTGTATTGGCAGTAATGACCACAGGCTCATGAAAAAATTTAGCTGAAAAATTCAGCTGAAAGCCTTCGGGGAAAGGGGAGAATTTCCCCTCCCTCTCCAGGCAAGTGGGATATCTGGATAAGGCCAAGCTCTTTCTGGGTGGGAAAAATCTGGGGCAGGGCTGGGGTGCCCTGGTGCCATGGCCCCGGCTCGGGGCACATCTGGGCTGCACATCTGGGCCGTGCACACCTGCCCTGCCCACCTGGGCTCTGTGCTGTTTCTGCTGCACGCACTAGATGGCATTGCCAACTTGGCTACCGGGATCTGGGCTCCCGTGGGCTCCGGCAGGGAGAATCGGCAGAGCTGCTGGTGATCATTTGTGATTTTTTACCTCTGGAGTTCTCTGTAGCAGGGAGAGCGTGACAGAGCTGCGTGTGTGGCTCGGGAGCTGGTCCTGGGCACTGCAGAGCTGCTGCCACAGCCGCGTGGCTGAAGCCCACCCTGGGCTGATCCTGGGCAGCCAAAGCCCAGCCTGGGGCCCTGATTTTGGGCTGGGCATGCAGCAAGAAATGCTCTTTGCTGCTGCCAAAATACTGCTGCAGATGAAGTGGACAAACACAAGAAAGGTCAGTGGGATCTGAAGGAGAAACCTGAATACCAGAGACATCAGGAGTTCAGCAGCGCCTCTTGATTCCCCACTCAGGTTGTTTGTTCCCTTTTGTTGTCTCCAGTGAGAGCCTTGCCCCTGTTGTCCCAGTTTCTCCCCTGTTGTGCGTGCTGGGCTGGGATCAGTAGCACTGAAGCTGAACAGAAAGCTGTGGGAAGAGGGTGCACCTGAGGGGCTGTGACCTGGTTCCTTGTCTACAGCAGCTGGCACTGAATGCCTGAAAAACATGAAAGCACGCCAAAAATGGAGGAATTGTAATCTGGAGAGCCTTCCTGAACTGTCACTTGCTCCTTGAACTCTGAGCTGCTTTTTAAAGGCCAGAGGTATGTTGCTGGTTTTTTTATAGCCCTACATCCATTTGCAGAGAGCAAACCAAGTCAATAAAATCAGGAAAGAATGCCTGTGTTGGATCTGCAGCACAGTCATATCCCTGAAAGCAGGAAACCCACCCCAGGGCAGGTTCTCCAGGGCATCTGCCCCACTGTGCAGCTCTGGAATGCTGAACAGTGTGGGAACAAGGGGTTGCTTGGTGCCCCTCTTGTTCTCCAAGACTGTGAGCACCTCCTGCCCTGCCAGTGTCAGCCCCAAGGCTTCACTGGGACAAATGTGTCATTGTTTGTTATCCTGCCTCGCAGTTTCTCTTGAAAGCTAAATCCTGAGTAGCATTCAAGTAAAACAGAGTTCCTGCTTTCCCAGATGGCAGCCAGGGAGGAACACGCTCCCTTAGAAACGTCTGCCATCTCCATCTTGTGTCCTCAGGCGGGTTGACAGCTTGGTTTTCATTCAGAGCTCCCCTCAGTTGCCTGGGGTGTCCTTCAGGGCACTGGTGTGTGGCTGCCAACAGATCTAATGATCAGCAAAAGTATAATTTGTGTTGTGTTAGCATCCCAAAGTATCCGTGTGACTTCCCTTGCTGCTCGGCCACGTCATCAGGGTTGGCACTGCAGAAATGCTCATGAAAAATGTTCAGGGTAAATCTCCCCCTGGTTCCTGCTGGAACCTTCTGAAAACCAGTGATGTGGGGGAGTTCATGATGCAGCACTTCCCTTTCAGAATGCTTCTCTCTGCATGTAACTAAGAGTTTGTTTGTGGGGAGAGCTGCTCTCACCACTTTGGGCATTCAAGTTTCCATGGAGAGAGACCTGGCTGCCTTTCCTGCCTGGGAGATGCCAGGCTTGGAGTGGAGCTGCTCCTAGAAAATGAAGCATTTGTGCTCAGCTGAGCCTCCCGGAAGGAGGACTTGGCCCGAGAGTGTTGTTTGGGCCATCACAGGACTGTCAGTCAGCAATTCTTGGTTTCATGCCTTGTTTTGTATGAGATATTTTATAGGATCTTTGGCAAGTCTCTTCTCTATCTTTTACCCCCTCAGAGGTAGGGACATAAAACAGAGAGAAGGAAGATAGCTGTGAGCTGGAATGCTGCTGCAGGACTCTGCTCCCATTAACCCCTGATTTACTGCTCTGCACCAACGGCCCCACCAGTGCCATGTGCTGACATTTCTGATGGATTATGGCCATTCTCCTGTCAACATGAGCCACCCTTGTGTGCCAGGTCTTGTGCTTGGGATGCTGAGCAAAAACTTGGTGGTTCATACTATAAAACTGAGCTGAATTTAAATTTTGTTTCTCTTTTAGGAATACATTGTTTTAGGAGCCAAAAATTCTGCCATGGTAATGTATATAAATTTACTGTTGTCAGCCTTTTTGACCAATCTGAAATGCAACTCACTTTTTGGTGCTCTTGCAGTCCTGTGTGATGGGACATATTGAGAGAACTGAACATCTGTACCAGTGACTGTGAGGTGGACAGGAAATGTGTGTTTTTACTGCTCACATAGGAAAGAAATCTCATTAGATTTATGTGATCTCAAACCAATTATGTTCCCTGTGCAAAACCCTGGCCTCCAGCAGCGCAGGCTGTATCTTTAAGACAATGAAAATAAACCAGCAGCATCTGTAATGTCCTTCTTAATGGGATGAATTAGGAAGAATGTGCATGGACACAATCCTAGAGACTACTCTAAGCATAAGTGATTGGAGAAGGAGGGTAGGAGAACGTGTCATTCTTCAGCTTTATTAAAGAGGCTGGTTATGCACATGCATGACTGGGAATGCCAGTCTGCAAACATTCTGATTACTCCAAGCAGTGTTCATCTGCCAGGTAAATAACAAGTGAGATACTCATATTTACAATTGAAATTGCCTGAGTGTTCAGCTGGCCCTCACTCTGCCAGGGTGAATTTTCATTGCACTTTCCTCATCCTCAGTGGCTTGAGAAAATCTCTTGACAAGACTCTCCTTGGAGCTGGCAGGCTTCATTTGGAAAAGCAGGTTAGAAACTCTTCCCAAAGGTCTGACCCTAAGCTTCCTGTTTAACTCAGGCAATTCCCAGTAAGGTCTTTCCCAGTCAGAACCACTGTTCTAGTAGCAGAGGCTTATTTATACTGAGTTTTAGTGATCCATTACATCTCTGCTGTTCTGAAAGGGTATAAAGCTGCATCATTCTTAGAAGATTAAAAAAGCTTCATTGCTTTGCTTTGGATATGATTTTGTATTGAGGGGTAGTGTCCATTTGCTACTAAGCCATGTCTCCCTCCATCACTCCCACCCTTATGGGCAGGGCTTCTGAATGGGGGAGCTGGAGCAGATCTGTGCCCTTCTGGCACTAAAATTAAAGAGAAAAGAGGTCTGATCACAAACTATTAATTTCTAAAAGCAATCTCCAGAAATGAAGTAATAATGCCTAAATTATCCTAGTGATGAGCAAATCTGCAAGTCCAGCTTGCAAATTGGCAGTCGAAGGTTCCTGATACCATGTGCTTGGAGAAGGTGTTTCTTTTTTGTGTTTTTTTTTCACATGTATCAGTGTGATTAACTCTGTTGTGAGTGAGAGCCAGCTCCATCTGAATTTGGGGTTGATGTTAGTGCTTTCATAACAGACTTAATACCTAAAAGTATTTTTCAGAATATGCTTAAGACATGATCTGTCTTTCAGTGTGTGAGCTCTAAGAATTACAGCTAAACCTCTGCAGTTTAGAATCTAGGTGAAGGTTTGATTATCTAGGAAGAAAAAAAAAAACCAAAACCAAAAAAAAAAAGAAAAAAAACCCAAAAACTTAAGCATATGGTTCTGAACAGAGTTTTATCTCAATGGATTTTGTTCATAACCTCCTTGTGGAACTTAACAGAAAATTAGATCTCTGCCACCGAATTCTTAAAGGCATTAGAAAACACTGTGGCATAGACCTTACCTTCCATCAAATTCCACTCCAGTGACTTTTAAAGAATGCAGCTGTTTCATTCATTTTGAGTTCCTGCAGACTTTTCCATAGGGGATATTTCTAGCTTTGCAAACAGTTTCCCATCAACTCAGCAAGGAGGGGGAGGAAAAAAAAAAAAAAAGAGAAGAAATGCATTTTGACTTGAGGAAAATCTTGTGTGCTCAGCTGGAGCCTTTCCTGTGAAGCTGCTCTCCCAAGGCCCAGGGAGCTGCTGGAAGTTCCCATGGCTGCTCCTGTGCTCTCCAGGCTCAGGGGTGCTCTCCTGGGTGCAGATAACGTGGTTGTGTTGTGACACGTGCAGGAGTAATGAGCGTGGATTCCCAAGGACCTTGACCAGCAAACCTTCCCCATGCCCCAAAATCACCATGTTTAAAAAAGATAGAAGAAAAATTTTAAAAGTATTGCAAGGAATATGTTAAGTACTTATTTTGGCTGGTGGTGTCTTTCCAGCCAAGGAAATCTCCTTTGGCTGGATTTTGATGTCCTCACTGTGGGTAATGAGTAGATGTCCCTTCTCTGTAACACCTGGCATGTGTGCTTTGCTTTGAGAAACTGGCCCTTGGAGCTGAAATTTTGCCATATTTAGTTCTAACCCAAAAAATTGTAGTCCAAATCCAGCAAGAAGTATTGGGTGAGGGAGAAAGACTGATGCACTGGAAGATTTGCAGCTGGGATCATCAAGGAGCTTGCTGAGCTTGGACACTGGTCCCTAGCCTGAAAGCCCAGCCAGATTGAGACCATGGCCTTGATGTTTTGCCATATCCAGGTCACTTTTTGGCTCCACCAAAGGATTATGGCACATTGTGTGACTCTGACAGCTCCTGGTGTTCAGCTGGGGCGGGGTGAAAGTGGGGTCCAGTGGCAACAGTATGAGGAGCAGGGTATTTCCTTGTGCCTTTCTAAAACAGCTGGGTGTGATGCTGACTATGAAGTTAAAGTGAAAGATATCTTGTGCTATAAGTTTCCCCCTCTCTTCTTTAAATAAATCCATAGATCTGGAGGAAGGAGTGAGAGGGAAGGAGGAGCTTTTGGCCGGTGGCTTTGGGCAAACAGAAAATTGACCCTGCAGGGTTGCTGGCAGGGCAGGGAAGCTAAATGGAAACAAAATCAAATTATTAAAACAGAAACTGAAGTGGAGGAGAATCATGTTTCCTGAAGGGTTTTGCCTCTCCTGGGTGTGGTGGTCTCTCTTGGCGGGTGTGAGGCTGAGCTCAGCCCCGGGACCGCGCACCCCGCTCTGCTCTCGGCACAAAGTGGGGTGGGGCTGTTTGTTTAACCAGATAACTCGGAGCCCCCGAGGAGCCCAGGCTGCTGTTTATCTTTCAGAGTGTCAGTGTTAGTACAGTGCTTCTTTCTTTCATCTGAGGTATTTTTATTTAGTAACTGCTAACCAGAAATACACTCCTTCCAGCTTCCCTCTCGCAAACACCGCAGACACTGGGGCTTGCGTGCAAGGGAAGGGGCAAAGTGAGGCTTGGGGAGTGCTGAGCCCTCACCTGCAATGCCCTGGTTCAGGCAGGTTTAACCCTCTGGGTTGGGTTTAACCCTCTGGGCTGGGGACCAGCTTCTTGGAACACGGGGATGTTGGAAAAGACAGCCCTGAGTATTGCCAAGCTCCTCGAGGAGATGCTGTGGTTGTGTATTTTCTTCTCTGCGATTCTCATGCTGCCCCAGCTGTGCTCTGGGTTTATTTCCAGTGGGAGTGCTCTGAGCTTGGGCCTGAAAAAATGGGCATTAAATGCAATGCTGCATTTTATTAACAGTAAATACAACTGGGCCTTGATGTGAGCAGTGACTCAAGGTCTGGAAAGGTGTGGGTGTCTCCTGCCTCCCAAAGTCCCACTTCCCAAACTCCTGCACGGGGCCCAGCTCCTGGTGCTCCTCACTGCAGCAAGGACAGACTTCCACACTCTACCAACAGCAGGTACAGCAGCTCTGCATGCACATAGGATCCAGAGATCAGCCATAACTCCATGGAGATACAGTGTGGTGCTTCCTCATGTGCCTGAGGAAGGGAGTTTTCGTTTGTTTTCATAAGAAAACAGTGGTTAGATTAAAAAGGGAACACTTCTAGCCCAACTGCCTGATTCCGGCCCTGTTTGATGTGTGGGTTGTTATCCTGAAGAGATCAAGCTTTTCTGAATTTTATAAAAATAAGTAGCAGGATGGTGGAGAAGGGCTCAAGCTGGACCTTTCTGGATGGAGAAGGTTGTAGCATGAGTCTATAGCTGCCTTCAGAAAACCCACAGGTGAAAGCTGCAGAAAACTGGGTTTCCTAAGTTTAACTGTTCACAAGTCTCCTTGTTTTCCTGTGCCTGCAAACAGACCTACATCTTTCTCTCTTTCCATTTCACACATTTTCACCTTGTTCTGAAAATCGGATGCGTTGCAGGCAAGGCCCTGCCTTGCAAAGGGACTGACTTGAGGGTAAATAAGTGACAGCAGGAGAAGCTGGAGATAGCTGGAGCAAAACCTTAGGTCAAGTCTATCATCGTGGATGTGCTGTACATTCCCAGACAGAGCAGGGTGGTGTTGAGGCATATTTGGGATTCAGTTGTCTCTGAGCTATTTAGTACCTTGTGAGATGGCACAGAAAGACTGCTAACAATGAGTCTGCTGCCATTCAGGGCAGCCTTGAGTCATTGTGGTTTAAAAAATAAATTATCATATAAATAGCTGCTTAGGAATCTCAGCCTGAAGACCAAAAAAATCTCACCAGCTCATAGCTTTTTTGGCTTATGTAGCACCATGTGTACTTGTGGAATATTTTGGCTGTGTGTTGTAAAACCACTTCCTATTTTAAAAAGAGTATTGTAGGAAAAGAATAAAGTCTATTGTCAGTGACAACTGCTGGTGGTTTCCTAGTGCCTCTCATTCCAGGAGGCTGAGCTTGTCATAGCTGGATTTTTCCTGTCTTTGCTGAGCCCACCCCAAGATGCCACTACCTTGTGGAGACTGGTATCCCTTGCCCTGGATACCCAGAGTGAGCAGGAGCATTCCAGGGCTGGTTTAAGACACTTTTTGGGTAGCTTTTGTGATAGATTGGTGGGTTTTGAAAAGCCAGAGGAGGGTATGGTGGTAAGCAAGCTAACATATGCTCCTGCAGTAGGAAATACCCCTGGGATTTTGGGTATTGGAAGTACCACCTCCTCCTGCTGGCTGGCATCCTGCTCTGCTGTCCCAAAGCAAGGCTGAGGATGACCCATTCGAATTTTGTGGCTTTATAAAGTGAAAAAGAGCCAAGGTCCTTGATGTAGGCAGCTCACACTCTTGCAGTGCTGTGGATTGTTAATAACTCCATCTCCACTGACTTTATTGGAGCAGGATCAGATACCAAGAGCAAAACTCCTCCTAAGAAAATTGTTCTGAGTGAACTCCAGCCAGTAAGCTCAAACAGAATCCATCCTTGGGTTTTCCCCACTATGCTGGTTCTGGCTAATAGACTCCCTATTCGTTTTAGTTCTATTTTGTTTTGTTTGCTTTCTTTGCTTATTTGTGACTTCCCTTTGGGGAAAAGAAAGAACAGGCTGTGAAGCACAGCAGTGCCACCGGAGGCTGTGGGATGGTGCACGTGGTAATGGTCCTTTCAGCAGGTTTTTTTCTCAGACGTTCAGCAAAAGTTTGCAGTCCCAGCACAAAATGTGAGAATGATGACTGTATCACAAAGACATTTTCCCAGCGTGGCTGAGCTGTGATATGAAACAAGCTGATTTTCTCATGAGAGGGGAGTAAATCCTTGGAAGTGTTATTTTTCTAAAGTTTTATTTGAAAAGTACTAGCATGACCTTTTCTTGATGTTGCTTTTTCTTTCTCTTTTTTCTTTGTAAAAATCCTTGTAGGATTGTGATTAGCAAGATAATGAATTCCATCTGCTTTTAATCAATTCCTTCCTTTTCTCCCAAACCCTCCTAGCTTCTAATATTAATGGAAACAGATTTGAATACTGGAATGGACTGCTCTGGAGAGTGCTTGGGTATTTACTAGGTGAAAAGTGAAATTGCACAGGTTTATTTCATGGGGCAGGGCATTTGACAGGTGCAATTTTTCTTCTAGATGTGTTGCAAGCCTGTTTTATAAACCAAAATTCATACTGACACATGAGATTATAATTCTGTATTGGAGGGAAATTTTAAGAAGAGGAGGGTTTGAGGCCAGACTGGAGCTGCTGCCCAAGCTCTTTCAGAGAGATGGAGCTTATTTACTGCCACAGTGACACACTGAGGGATAAATGAGGTTGACTGGGAAAGCTGGGAAGCAAAGGATGCTTCATAGAAGAAAAGCAAAGCCCATGGCATTTTGAGTGTAACCCCTCTGCTAGTTTCGCAAAATACATAAATGGGACTTGCTAACACAGCTTTTCAGTGCCTCTGCATTCAGATCTCCTTTATATTATTTTATCTTGGAAGCAAAAAAAATTGAATTCATTTGCTGTCAAGCCTTACCTCAGACCAAACTGTTTTTTTCTCCCTGGATAGGAATCAGTTTGATTTGTGCTTTTCTCTTAGGTTGGAATCAATCATCCTGCTCTGCTTTGAATGACCGTTTTACCCCTCCAAAGGTTCACATTAACAGGCATTCCTGGGATGTTTTCTTGATTGGGTTCAAGGCATTGTGTGTTCCCATCTGTCCTGCCTGATTACAAACCAGCTCTGCCAGCTAATGTTGGCTGGGAAACCTTTCCTTTCATGCCTTGCTCCAAACTGCGTCCTGAGAAGAGAAATTGCTGTTTCTAGCACAGACATTTGTGACAAGGTGGTCCTGGAGTGCTGGGTTCTCTGTGCCCTCTCATGGGGTGGATGCAGAGCAGCCAGGCAGAGAGTGCTCTGTCCATGAGTGAGAGACCAGGCAGGAGGTGCTGAGAAAGAGCTGCATGAGGATGCTCAAGGGCTTGGGATCTGCAGCTGTGAGCAATCTGAGTGAAGCACTGGGCCAGCTCGGGCCAGCAGCAGTGCTGGGCTGCTCAGGTCATCTGCCCATACAGCTCCTACAGGGAAGTTGTATCACCATGATGGGAGTGGCTTTGTGGATATTTTCTTCTCTTTTTTGAAAGTGTTATTTAGCTTTTCACTGAAACCCTGGAAATTCATTCTGCTTCATGCAATACTTGGATTTTGGGGGGCATGAGTGAGTGTATGCCTTTGAGTCTAGACAGGGATAGGCCCTTCAGGGATAGGGTCTCCAGGGATCAGGACCATGGCCCACAGATATTTCAAAGGGAATGGGCTTGTTTCCATCACACGGGGTGTTCTGAGTGGTGTTGCTGCTGCTGGGGGATCCTGCATGCCTGTGCAAATGTCTGAGTTAAATCAGGACTTTTACCATGAGGGAACATGACATGTACAGATGCTTTGTCCCCAGTCTGGCATGGGTTCAGCCTGGGGTGCCACATTTCTGCCAGGGCTGCTGGGTGAGAGCAGGGCAGCAGCATATCCTGAGCACCCACAGTCTTGGGCTCATGAGGTAAAGCACAGACAATGCAACCTCTTTTCAGAAGCAGGCTGTAAACATCTTGAAACAAATTTCCAGTGAAGAGTTTTTGACTTCCCCAGCCTCTCCCCTAATCCCTTGTTACTGGAGCTTTTGGGGTGAGACATCTGAAGTCGCACAAGGACATGCATGTAATGCCTCTGATTAACTCACACAATTGCAGGAGCTCAAGCCTGGTGCTACCAAACAAGGCGCCCTTGTTTCCTTTCTCTCTTTACAGGGCCTTGCTGGCTAACATCTTACATTTCCCCAGGATGTGGAGCCTGAAGTGAGCACGTGGGCTGGGCTGGAGCCAGGAGCTGCCTGGGGCAGGGATGCAGATATTGCTGGAGTGCTCCTACAGGTGCCTGGTTGTTCTTCCCCAAATGGGGATGGCTTTGCTGAGTGCTTTGCCATGTCCTGGGGAGCCTTCATGGACAGGGGCACTGAATGAGCCTAACCTCCCTCCTGGAGCTGTCACTGGGAGTCCAAGGTGGGTGGAATAGCAGGGAATGGATGGAATAGCAATAACAGCTGATCCTGTTTGCCCTCAAGAGCATGCATGTGCTCTGCCTGTTCCTTGGGACTTCTGAGAGGCCCTGATTATGGTCTGGAGAGGGTATTTTGGGATGCCTCAGGAAATGCCACCCCCTGGCTTGGTGCTGAAAGCGTGAATATGGAAGCACTGCATGGCGAAGGGAGGATCATGAGTGGCAAAAGCTCCACATCCGATCCCTGCAGGGAGGATCCTCCCTGTGCTTCCCATTGGCACCCACCTGCTGCCAGCCAGCCTGCAGCCACGTGAAGGTCAGGCAAAAAGAACAGCTCTTTTTGCAAGGCTGACCTAATGAAAGCAAGGGGTAGGGGGTAGAAGGGAGATGAAATGGCTGTGGTTTGCCAAAATCCCTACATCTGGCACCTACAGATTGCTGACAGGGGCAGGCAGAGGCAGCAGTGGCAAAGGAAGAGACCCCTTACTCTTAGCAGCTGTTTCACATGCACAGAATTAAAAAGCCTTCCTTGCTGCCCCACTCTGCTGCAGCAGGGTGGGTGTGGAGCTTGGAGATTGTTCAAATTCTGTGTTTCTGGCCCGAAGAGGCTGCTCTGGCTCACGGCGATGTCACCGCGTGGGAATGCGCTTCCCCTGCGCTGGGACATCTCTGGCCAACACCAGATACCCTTCCTTCCTGCCTGCTCCCATGGTGGGGATTATTGCTTTTGGCTTCTCCTGGCTTTGAAAGGCATCCAAAGAGCTCAGCTCTCGCAAGCTGAGAGCAGAGACAGAAAGCCTCTCCCTGCCTCACCTGTTTGTGGTTATTCAGCTCCCTCCCTTCACGCTTTGGCACAATAATGGCCTGAAAGTAAAACAAGAGGCAAGTTCTCCCCCCGGCTCAGAGCACTGAATGAAACCCAGCCAGCAGGGCCTATTGAGACAGCATCGAGACAAATGTCAACTTTAACACAAAGAGGCTTAAATGACTGACACAGAAAGGAATAATCTCGGATCTGTTTTCCAGGCTGCTCCCCAGCATAGCTGTGCTGCAGACGGAGACAATTTTCAGTTCCCCAGGGAGATTGTATAGCCAAAAAAAGATACTTGGTGGTGATATGCTATAAGACTAGGTCATGAGAATGGATGTTTGAAATAATGACAGAATTCATTATAGACAAACTAAATTAACAGAGTGTCTTGAGAAACATATGGGGAGGAAATTGCCACTGAAGCCCTGCAAAGTGCAGTTTTCCTTCTCATTGTGCTGGGTTCTCCCAAGGCCTCCATGAAACAGGACAGGGGGTTATAGAAGTCATTTTGTGGCAACTCTTTGAATCTGTTGCCTTTTTGTTTGCAAGATGGCTATTTGCCTTTGAATCTTATGAAAAAGTAAAAGTAATTAAGGCTCATGAATAATGGCATTGAAATGAAAATACAGCCACCTCTCCCCAGAAGCAAGAAGAAAATAATGTTCCAGTGTGGGGGGTGCCCTCAGCCATGCCAGGCACCAGGAGCACCCTTCCCTGCCCCTGCATTTGCCTCATCAGGCACTGAGAGCATCCTCATCACCCCGTGGCACCTCCCAAAGAAGCCACTAGTCCAGCTGCCTGTGGCTGCTGAGAGCTTTGATCCCACTGCAGACCCTTTGGGGAACGTGCTCAGGATCTTGCCAGAGGCTCCACATCCTGGGCTGCCAGGAGGAGCTGAGGAGCTCCCTGGGACCCTGAGGGAGATGTGCAGGATTTAAGAACCCTTGGTCCTTTCATTAGGATTAATGAATCCTCAGTCTGTGTCCTCCCCAGGACCTCCACTGCCTACAGAACTTACCAAAAAGTGTAGTTGCCTGTTGCAATTACCAGTTCAAAGGTGTCTGGTGACAGCTGAAGCTCCAGGAAAGGTCCCTGTACCTGAGCAGGCAGTGGCCCCGTGGTGCTTTTTGGTGGCAAATTGCTGAGCAGAGACTTGGAGCCATGACCATGGGCTTCCAGCAGGGAAACAGGTCTTGGCTTGGTTCCAGATATCCATGCCCCATGGAAATCTGGAGCACTTATGTTTCTGAACTCTGTTCCTCTGTAGAAGAGAATGCAGGACTGTAGCAAAGAACTCTTAAAGTCGGTGAAACAATAAACAGCTGGAGCATAACAGGGTAGTGTTTGAAAAAAATCAGGCTGCAGAAGCTCAAGATGAATGATTGAATAAGAAGAAATTGAGGAAGTTTTGCATTTTATATTTATTCATACACATGTATGTAACCCCTATATGTACGTGCCTAAGAAGTAACGAGAGAATGTCCCAAACCCAGAGCAGCGTGGCACAGGAAAGGCAGGAGGGTGCTCTGCAAGCCAGGTTAGCCTGGCATGTGACCTGTGCTAAGCAATGGCAAATGTGGCCTCAGGTTCAATTAGTAAAGCATTATGGAAATAGTCTTTTATTAAAAAGAAACTCGCTTTTATTCTTTGTCTCCCCAGGATCTGTAAGTCAAGCAGACAGTGAGGCACGATGCTTTTTGAAAGATGTTTAGTCTAATATTTCAGGAGGTTCCAGTGGTAGGACATGGCAGAAAGATTAGGAACAAGGTAAATGAGTCACCTCAAACAGGAGCTGAATAAGCATCTGCTGCTATGGCCTCCCTGGGTCTGGAAGAGAAGAACTGAAGTTAAAAAAGTACTCTTGGGTTTGTTGTTGGTTGTTTGGTTGGTTGGTTGGTTTGGGGTTTTTTGGGGGGGGAGGGTGTTGTTTGGTTAGTTTTTAGTTTTGTTTGTGTTTTGGTTTTAATTTTTCCTTGAAAAAATTCTCTTTCAGAGTTGGAAGGGTTTGGGGCTTATTCCACTGGGAATTAAAAGATAAAGACACATATATAGAGATATATATACACATCTAAATATATATGAGTGTGTGTGTATATCTATATATATATATCTAGATAAATCTATCTATCATCTATCATCTATCTATCTATCTATCTATCTATCTCTCTATCTCTCTATCTCTCTATCTATCTATCTGTTTTTTCATACATTGTTGGCACTTCAACTGCCCCTGAGCCCCAGTTCTTTGGGGAAGGCTTTGCCTTCTCCTGGGTGGTTTGAGGAGTGGGGCTGGGGGGATGAGACAATGCACTAACCCCAGGTTTTCTGCCTGTGCTTAAAAGGATTTGCCCTTGCGGCTCGCTCTGATACGGTGTGGAAAAGGAAAGGGACAGGGAAGCTCAGAGGAGCTGACAGGGGCAGAAAAAGGGTGTGAAATTCATACTATCTGGTGTGTCTCCTTTGATGTGTCACGCAGAGATTGTGCAGGGCTCAGACGGGAAGGGGTTAATGCGTTTCTCAGTAACCATTGAAATGGGGGCTGTTATGGTCCATTTAGGCAATGATCTGTTACAATATCAATGGCATTTTCGATGGCAGTGTCTCCTATTCTTCTATTCAAATCACAATAGCTTTGGAAGTTCACGGCCATGGCAGTCTCAGGGACAGATTTCTGTTCATTTTTCTTTGTTGTGAAGATTTTTCTTTTTTTAAGAAGTAAATTAACTCACACAAATGCGAAAGAAGCTTCAAGTGTGTGACCTTTAGACAAAAGCTTCAGATTTGTCATTCTCTCTCCTTAACTTATGCCGTGCTCTCAGCAATGCCTCGATACAATATCTTGCCCAGCTTGTGCTACCTGGCCACAAATAGCTGGGCAAGGCTGGAGTGACAACGTGAAATCTCCATTTCTATGCTGTTGTCAGCTTCTAACACTGAGGGAAAAACGTCAAAGTTGGGGAGAGGTTTTAGCTGCCTGCCTCCCATGCATTTAGATATAAAGGGAGCCTCCTGTCCTGGCCCCTCTGTGCTTCTTTAGAAACCAGGGGCTAATGCAGTCCTCAGGACTGTCTGGAGAGGTTACTCGCCCAGCCTTCACTTTGATGATTGATGACAGTGGAGAAACTAATGATATTTTATTCACCTGTCAAAAAAATTCCTTGCCCTGGGCAAGGCAAGGCTAGCACGGCAGAATTTTAACGCCGCTCTTTTGACAAAAATGCAGTTATCCCATTTTCCCTAATATATTATCTCAAAGGAAAAAGTGCTGTCCTGCCGAGCCTGTTGCTCTGGGATGCTGGCCAGGAGAATCTCTCCAACCTACAAAGTGCCTTGAACTTTGAACATGCATTGGGAACTGAAATGAACATTGCAAGTGCATTCCCAGGGTGTCCCAGTGATTCTGCCCCTCAGTGCCCAGGCAAGGAAAAATCCCCAGGGCCAGGGGGGTGTGTTGAAATATCTTCCCAAAAAAGGCAAAGTATTTTTAGATCAAAGCACCCCCTTCCCAATAACCAGTTCTGTCTTAAAGGTAGTGAGCCCCATCAGGCAATTTGCTGGTGTTTTGCCCCACTTAGGTGATTTGGTTTTACTCTGTGTTTATATTTCTTGATTCCATGTTATTACTCTCTTCCTTGCTAAGGAGCAAACTAAACCTGTTCCTGCAGTTGCCTGTCAAAGGGCTCTTCCTAGGCAAAGTCAACTATATGTAATTGTTGGAAAAACTGTTGTTTTCCCTGCTTCCTCTTAGGAATGGCTGGCTGTGAAGCTGTGTCAGCTGCACCAGGCAAGACACCCCATCTGATTCTTTCTCGTGGTTCAAAGTGAGTGAAACATGTTGGAAGTTAGTCCAGCAAAGCCATGGAAGCTGTGAAGAGGTAGGGGCTTTTTGTGCATTGTTTATCAGCAGACTGGTCCTGCTGGATGTTGATCTGGGCTATATCACAAGGCAGAGAGGAAATGGACTCCAGAGCCAACTTCTGCTCTGGTTGCTGGGCTGCAGGCAGGCTGGTGGGTGGGATGGCTGGGAGCTGCCAGATGAAATGGGGCTGTTCAGGGTGCCCTGAGCAAAGTGCTGCTTCCTGGGGAGGGACAAAGGGAGCTGAGCATGACCAGCAGGACAGCTGCTCCCATGGGTTGACTGTGAGCACCTCCCTGCACCTTCAGGGCCATTTCCCCTCAGACAGAAATGGCAACAGCCTGCTCAGGGTCTGATTGTATTTGATGGGATGGTCCCATGGCAGTGCTCTCCTGGCTGTCTCTTGGTATGTACTCTGAGCCTTTAATCATCTGCAACTTTGGCAAAATGTTTCCTCAAGGAGGCAATTGATAAAGCGGATGAAAAGGGATCTAAATGTCGAGGCAGGCTCTGGCTTTGAAAAGCTGCATTCCCACAGCACGGCTTAAAGCACAGAGGTATGAAAAGTAATCATTTCCTCGTGATGCCAGTGCAGGTAGAGCTGTTCAAACGGGATGCCAACTCCTGTCAACAGCTGAACTTATCTGAAGCACCATTAAAATTCATAACAAATCCATGGCACAAAAAAATATCTTCCTCCAACCCATTTCTGGCTTTGCTATGGGGTGCTGCTGTGGTCCTGTGGGCAAGATGAGGGGCCCCTCATCATGCAGAGGGCAAGACCTAAAGGTCCAGAACACCTCTGTGCATGAGCAGGAGGGGCTTCTCCTCCTCTCCCAGGATGATGTTTTAAGCTATGCAGGGCAAAGCAGAGCTGCAACCCGGTCCTGGTGTGACAAGGAATCCAGAGGAGTTCAGGTATGCAAGGAAAGGGAGCTGAGGTGTCCTTTATCTGCTTGATGTGAGAGGGAAAGGCAGGAGCCATTGCCACCCTGTCCTGCCAGAATGCTGCCAGGGCTGTGGTGAGTCCTGGGTTACTGCACAGGAGATGCTTCCAGGTGCAGGAGAGTCCTTCAGGTGACTTTGCAATATGTACCTCTGCAGCAATTGTGATTAGAGTGAGAGGTGAAGTTGAAGGCTTAGGTGAGGTTTGAATATTATCTTTTTTTTTTTTAACTTGGCTTTTATTTCTTTCTTTTTATTTTTTTTTAATTAGAAAACGTGACTGTCAGTTTGAGTTCAGGGTCTGGTTACAAGGACTTACCTCTATTTCACAGCAAGAAATTTGTCTTGACAGTAATCAATGCAGGTTATAAAAGAAAAGAAAAAAAGAGAAACTTCAAGCATTTGCAATGTGAAGACTCCAATATGCTGTAATTTCAGCTCCTTCTCTTTCACCTCCATGGAGAATACAAAAAAAAAAAGTTCTTTTTCATATCTCCAGTGCAATTATGGAGAGAGAAATGAAACTTATGGAAATGAAAGTTGGTGTGTCTTAGGGATGCCAGACTTTGAGCACAGAGCCTCTACAGAAAACATACAAGTTTCCTCTTTTGAAAGTCTCACTTGGCTTTTTAAGATTCTGCCCGGGGGTGATAATTACCTGTTGCTGTTATTGCCCCCTGTAAAGTCAGTGCCATGATTTATTTTCACTGTTTCCATAGGAAATGTTGACATTTCAGCAGAAACTCGAAAATGCAGCTGTTTTGCTTCAGAGGAGCAGCCACAACACTGCAGGCAAGGAGAAGTTTGGACATGCCCTCACTTCTTACTGGGAATCCCCATGAGAAACAGCGCTGGGGTTTATCAAACAGCTCACTTTGGTTTGCACAAATTCAGTCTCCCAGCAAGAAGCTCCTGTTTGTTTCCCCCCACAAGACAAACCCTTCTCAGGGGTACCCCAGCAGCAGACCCACCTGCGGTGCTGTGTCTGCCCTACCTGGGGCTGGAGCCATGTGAGCACCTCCAGCCTGACCTCTGCAAGTCCCTGCAGGTCCTGCTGGACACCACCCACCTTCTTTCCTGAATGAAAAGCACTGCGAGGTGATGCTGCCTCCATAATGGCTGTGATGTTTTCAGAGCATTTTCCGGTGAGATGGGATTTTGGAGCATTACTCATAACCTGTGGAAAGGGTGTTGGGTGAAAAGTAAATGACTGAGCAAGTAATTCCCACAGCCCTGGGAAGAGGCACTGGAATGCCAGAGGGATTTGCAGGCTGTGGGTTTGCCCGAGCTATGACTTTGCATTGCCACTAAGTGGCAGCCGAGTAAAAAACATGGTAAAATGAAACTTTGCTGAAGAATTGTCAATGCAAGGTGCAGAAGCTGAAAGGAAAATTTCTAAGCTGGTGTTCCTCAGCTCGGCAGTACCCTGCTGTTTATCCTAGGAAATTAAACCTTGGGAGAAGACAATGATACAGATACTGTAGGGATACACACAGGGAAGCTGAGTGTGCAGGAGACCCTGACCATGCAGATGGATGCATCGGGGACCAGACGAACAGTTCAGCCCAATTCTACCTCCTGATTTGGCTAGTGTGATATTAAACACTTACAGAAATCATCCAAAAAAGGGCTGGGACATCAATAAGTGGTGTGGAGGTGTGCAGGGTGGGGGTAAAAGCTGGGAATCAGGCTGGTAGTGCTCCCTACCCCCAGTAACTACAAACGATGCCATCCACAAGCAAAACTGAGCTTCCCCACGTAGCCAGCCCCTGGGTAACGTTTGGCTCTGATGCATTATTAACCATTTTAATTTTTAAGTGGTTTGAAAGATACTCAGGTAAAGCCTCCTGAAAGCAAGGCAGAACTAGGTCAGACACAGAGTGCGTTGGCTTTAATTAGCACCCGTGCAGATTTTTTAACCTTTTGTGAAATTGGGGGACCTCGGGTACCTCTGCTGCTCTGCTCTGGAGCTGAAGCAGATGACCTCTTCAGGGAGAAACAGTAATTGGAAGTGTCAGTTATCTGAAACTTTTATCCAAAAAGACAGGATCCTGGGCACTGTGCCAAGGTTCTTACATTTCAAATATTTTAGAATATTTGAAGAAAGTAGCATGCATGGCATAAATTTTAATGTTCAAAGGACTCCTGAGATAACTTTTTTTTTTTTTTCCCAAGCGTAAAGCAAATAGTAGAAAGGGAAGATAACTATCACAAAGTCATCTAAAAATGCCAGGGGGCTTCTGTCTCAGACACCAACAAAATCTGATGCTGTCGATCTGCTGAATTTCAACCAAGGCCAGCCCAAAGCCAGGGCTGCAAATGCTCTTTCTGCATATGGCTTTTCTGCTCCACACTTAATTTGTGCTTAAGTCATGCAACATCAATCTTGAAGCCAGGGAGGCAGCTCCCAGTCCTCCCCAGTGCAAGGACCCTGGAGATGCTGCACTGCAGCTGGCAGCAGCGTGGATGGATGGATGATGTCTGGGATAGAGCAAAGCTGTCCCTGACAGACCCATGGTGAGCCAGAGCACTGAACCTAAATGGCTGTGGGGTGGGTCAGGGTCTCCCCTTGCACAGGATCTCCTGAGTTTTCCCTCACCTGCTGTGCTTTCCCCTCTTCCCAGGGCATCTTTGGGGGTAGCACCAACCCTGTCTCATTTTGCCTGGGACCTGTGCCAACCTAGAGCCTTTCTGGGGCTTGTTTTTCCTCTTTTATTCCCTTCACAGGGCTGAGCTCACTCCCTTGGATGCCTTCCCACCTGCAGGTGCTGGTGCACAGGATGCACTTTTAGCAGGAGGTAACCCCCTGCTCTGTGCTTGCTGGTGGATCTAAACACTCTTTTTGGGGTCAGTACCCATCCAGTGGCCTCTGTCACCCCTTCCTCCCCTTCTCACCACCACTGCACCTGGTTTCCCTGGGGTAAGTTACACGTAGGGTGATTCTGGCAGGGCATTGCCCCAAAATGACCTAATTACTACAAGCAGCCCCAAAGGGGCCAGGATTTTCAAATTCTACCCAGGTTGCTATTTTTTTTTTTGTTTTTCAAAGATCACACCAAGTGACCACGCTTTCATCTTTGAGCCCACCCATTTCCAATGCCACCATAATTTACCCTTTGGAGGGGAAGGGGGAAAAAATTTAACCTTACTCCAAAAGTGATGTTTTTGGAAAAAATTCAGTAATGCAAGACAAAAGCTTGGCTGAATGTGCAGGATGTGCCCAGACCTGTGAGCTGGGCTTCCCCAGAGGGGATCAGCAAGCTGTTTTGGAGAGATTTGGAATGCTGTTTTCTGCAGGAGCTGAATGTTTCCAGCACAAACTTGTGCTGCTCCCAGGCTGCCCGGGAGCTGCAGCAGTGCCCTGGGACAGCCCTGGCAGGGCACTGGGACAGGCTGTGGCACAGCCAGGTGCACTGGGGGGTACCTGCCCCTCAGGGGGACGTGCTGCCACCCTGGGCTGGCTCTGGGGAGGTCCCTGTGTGTGAGGTGGGTTGTACAGCCACAAGGCTCGGGTTCAAAGTGCTGGGCAGGCATCTGGGAGCATTATCTGTGCTGTGCAGATGCTGCAGCATGGTCAGAGCCAAGCACTGGGTGAGGGCAGCGTGGTGCTGGACAGCCCATCCTGCCAAAACACCTCCTGCTGGAGCTGCTTTTCCTCAAAGCCTGGCACGTTTTCTTTATGAAGCAGCAGGGCCCATTCCAGGTGGTGATCCTGAGCCCCTCTGCTTTCCTAAGTTTGCAGCAGCTTTTCCTCTTTTTGAACAAAACCACTGTAGACCAGACTAATCTATTTATTTCTACTCACTTCTTTTCATGTGCTGATTCAGACATCAGGTTTCCTCTGCAGTTTATCTCAGGCTCCCATCTGGATTGAGTCAGGTGCTGGGTCCTGCTCCCCGCAGTGAAACAGGCAGTGGTAGCTCTGCCCAAACAACCTGAAGGCATCCAGGTAAGCACAGAGCTAGAGTTGTTTGGGATGTGCTTTTGGAAAGGATGGCACCCCATTTCTGACCAGTTGTGCACCCAGGATTTAGAGAGGAGGGTGGAGCTGTCTCAGGGCTGATTGTCTCCAGCCTGTGACATCTCCTTAATCTCCATTTCTCTCATGAGCTCACCTCAGAAGCAATGTGCTGTCCTCAGGCTCTTCTCCTGCACTGTCAGGTTCCCCTTTATTTGCTGAATGTGTTCATTCCTGTGGAAAACAAACGCTTGACAAGTAACAATTTAGCCCATATTTGAATTTTTTCTGTTTCCCTCCTTGTGACTCTGTCACCCATTGTAAAATCAGATTATCAAATGCTTTCTCCTTAACCAACATCTCAGTAGAAATTAGTTACATATGAGGGAAAAAAACTCTCTATTCCAAGGGTGACACAGTAAATTTTTGACTGTTTTAACCTTGTCAGTGAAGTACCAAATGGATTGGCTGCTGGAAAGCCTACGGCACTGTTCTCTGCTGCTGAGCACAGAAGGGGAAATTGCCTTCCACTCTTAAATCTGCAATTTCTGCCTTTTGTGTGATGGTGAACAGAAATATTGCCAGATCATCTTTAAACTCAGAGGTATTAGGGACTGTTTTTCCCAAGAGAGGAAGAGATGTCTAACTTTAGATGTGTGATTGCCCCATTATCTTCAAAGGCAAGGAGCTGTAGCTGGAAGTTAGGCATATCCTGAGGTCCCTCTCTGAAACAGAGCCTGACAACAGAAGGAAGATGAGGAGCTCAAATTTGCTGTTACCAGTGCTGAGACTTTTCTGTAAGCAGCTGGAGACATGGGTGCACACAGGGTCTTGTGCTGCAGTCCCTTCCCAGACACAAGCTCAGGAACACTCACCATGAACAGAGGGTAAATACACAGGCTCAGATTCCCCAGTAGAAAATTTTGAGGTGTTCTGCATTGCTGTATATTCAAGAAAGTCTGGCTTACAGTTTGATTGTTGAAGTATTAGTTTGGTTTTGCACTGTCATATTTATTTTCAGTGCATGTCTCCCAGCTAAATGGCACTAAATGTTGGGCTGTTACTTCATGCAGTTGGATTGATTTATTTGGGGTTGCAGGGGTCTCATTAATAGTAAGGTTTGTCCTCTCTGTTAATACTCAGCGTTAATTTTTGTGCATGTGTGTGTAGGAGACAATAATGGGGCAATGTTGATGGGGAAGAATGATTTCTATAAACACAAACATCAGAGAGCTCTCAGAAATCACATTGGCTGGCAGCAATAGCTGATCAATCACATCAGGCAGAGCATTCCTTGCTGAGGAAGGTCTGTGTTGCCAACTCCTTTTGCCACACACATGCTCAGAGTTTGCTGGTGCCCTGAGGCATGACAAGGTTGCAGAATGGTGAATATTCACCTGCATCTAATGGTGCAGCAGCACAAGGTCAGGCAGCTGCTGTCCAGCAAGCCACATCTAAGCAGATATACCATAATGGATGCCTGATCTTCAGCTGATCTCCTACTCCCTCAAATGTACATAAATACGAGTGGTTTGGGTACCACCAGGGTCCCAAGACCCCCTGACCTCTCACCTTGCTCATGTATCCCCATGCTGCAGGATGGGCAGTCGGGAGAGGAATGCACTATGATATTTTGGGGAACTATGGATAAGATTTAATGCAGGGAGTTACTTTGTAATTCGTGGCTTTAGAACCAGTTGAATTAACAGAAGTTTACTTCTGGATGCTTTTAAAGTGAGAGATGCAGTTGCACTGCTTGTGCTGTTCCCACACGGCTTTATTTTTGTTTTTGCAAGTTGGATTTACAGATTTCCTTTCTCATTAAAAGTGGTAGCAATATTAAGCCTGGGAATCCTTGATGGATTTCAGATTGAATATTGTGAGTCTTGTATTAATGCAGGCTAGCTGCAAATAAATGAGGAAATCCATTAAGCATGTGGTGTGCCTCATAAATATTCCATAACACAAAAGTGTTAATGTAATGATGAGAAAGGAAAAACAAAGGTGTAGGAGTCAGGAAATGCCAAGCACTGAAAGACCACTGTGATCATCTCTAAGTTCTGCATTAACAGCCCTTTAGATGATGAGGGCCATACTGGACCCCTCATGGAGCACAGTGAGCAGTGCACATTTATGATTTTTTTTTTTCCTAATGAAATTTTGGAATCTCATGCAATTTTTTTTTCTTGTAACAGGCCAAGTTTGAGTGAGATAGTAAATCAAATGTAACGCTGAAACAACTCCAACCAACAACAAAAGGTCATGTCATGTTACGCTATAGATGATCTGAGACCCAAAATCACCTAAAAGATCTGGTAGCAAGCCTGAGATAACTTAATCCATTGGATCAGCTCAATTTTGGGTCCAGTGGTGTGGTTTTCTGCCAAATGGGATTTATTTGTGCAACTCCAGTGGAATGGGACAGAGCTGTAAGAGGAAAAGTCCCTGGCATGGGGGCAGGTGGAGATGCCTGTGCCTTAGAGCACCTCTGCAGACACAGCACCATGGAAGAGGAGAGTCCATCTCAGTGCTCCCTCCCACTGCATGAAACTCCAGCACAGTTTTATCTGAGTATCAGGCTTGCAGAGGCAGCCAAAATACTCTGGAGTTTGCAAACTTCATCATATTTTGTAAACTTCAGCTGTCAGATGAGGAGAGTTCTGTCTCTCTGAGTCAACAAGGCACTGTTTTGAATATCTAGGAAAAACCCCAAGGAAGGAAGGTATTTTCCCCTGCTCTCTATATGTTAAACGTGCCTTGTAGGTGCCTGTGCTGACTGTCTTGGCCTGTCTCAGCACTCCTGGGCAGCCTGATGGAGTTGTGGGGATGTTTGCTGGGGGTCTGATGTGCTTAGCATCAGGATCTGTTGGAACATAAATCTGATTAGAGGGGGAGTGAGGGGCTGTGGTACATCTGGTTGAGGCTGCCCACACCCAGCAGCAGGCAGAGTTTGGGGGATGTTGGCTCACATGTTCGTGCCAGGCACGTGACATTTACCCTGACCTTGCAGGGCAGAGACCCTTTGCAGAAGATGCCATTGAATTAGGGCAGAAGCAGGTGGCCTTTCAGTCACTTACACAGCAGAGATGCCACCTCTCTCCTGTAGCTTTTTTCTCCAATAAATATTTATTTCTGTCCACAAAGCAAGCAAAAGCTGCTTTCCCCTGCTTTTCCCTTTGTTGCCATCACTCTGTGGCTTTTGAAAGTGCTCTTGCTTGCAGGATTTGGGACATTCTAGTTTTCAAATGTCTCAAGGCTATTGAGCACCAAGGAATGAAAGATGACCTTTCCCTTGGGAATGCTCCACGTCCTTTGCTGAGGCATACAAGGCTCCAGGTGCTGTCTCTCTTTTGTACCTGGTATTGTGTGAGGGGCAGGGGCTGCCCTGGCCACAGCAGTGGCAGAGCAGCAGGAGGGGCAGGTGGTTTATGAGACTCTTTGAGCCCTGCCTGTGACACCAGCTAGTTTCTGCTCATTTCCAAGATGTCTTCATAGAGTGTAAAGAAATTCTGTACAGAGAGATAAAATGGCCAGATGTCCTGCACTCTTGACTGAAACATAGTTCCAGTACAGAGCTAACAAAAAGCTGTGCAGTGTGATGGATGGCTGTGATACATGAAATGTGACAGGTTTCTTTGGCAATAACATTAGAAATCCTCGGTTTATTGGTATGAAACAAAAGAAGAGAGTATAAATCCATCTACTGCAGAGTTTTCCAGCAAAAAGTCAGTAGAGCTTTTGCCACATGTGTTATTTCTACATAACTGACACTTCCTTTCCCAGAAGCTTCTGTGTCTTGGTCTTCATTATTTGCCCAGAATCTGCATGGAGATCTCATCAGATGTTGCATCAAAGTAATTCAGTAGTAGAAGAACAGCAAGGTTAAGACAGGGAAAAGTAACAATGGTTTGATAACTTTGCAGAGTGGAAGCTGCTAAATTGTGGTAGATCAATTATCAAAGCGTCAGGAATGGGGATGCTCCAGTCCTGTGTGCTAACAGCCAGCTTTGCTAAAACCAGCCAGTGTCCAGGCTCATCATGTTTGTCTCTCTCTGAGCCATTTAGATTCCTTCTCTTAAAGGACATTTTTCCAAATGACACTGTTTAACTAATGCAGAATTCCTACGTCTGAAGGACAGTCTGTGATCCAGTCCATTGACTCCTGATTTCATTTAAACTGCAATTCATTATTTTGTTCCTGTGCTCATTCAAGAACCCATTGTTCATTACTCTTTCATCACTCTATGATTGGAACAATTTGTATCTGTCGTTCTTACATTGGCCAGATAATGAAATAATCATTTGTGCATCTACACTGTGTTTTACATTTATTTTTCACAGTGTAATTCACTTTGTAGGGTCATTTTATCATTCTGGAACAAACTGTGATTTTTTTAAAGCGTTTGCTAGTTGGTAACAGTCTGCAACTGGCAACATCAGGAAGTATGTTGGGATACTGCTGTCCACAGACAATGATGTAAAATTATTGCTGATCCTCCAGCTAACAAAACCAGCCCACCTTCTAGGAGGAAGGATTCTGATGTCCAAAGTACACTGGTTTTACTGAGCTGAATCCTGCTCTCTTTCCCAGGGTTTTGGGTCAGCCTTTCAGAGAGAGATAATAATAAGGGGTAAGATTACCTTAATAAAATTGAAACCAGATGATAATGCACCCAGAGCACAATTATGGTGCTATTCAAATGAGCTCCCATACTCAAGGAGGTCAGCAAGGTTATGATTTCTAGAGGGGTCAAGAGATTACGAGAATAAACTAATTATTCTGACATCAAATAGATAGAAAGGTGATTGCTGATTGGTTAATTCATTTTTCTTCTGTGAATCTATTTCTGTTCAATTAATTAAAATGACACATATGTTATACTCTCCAAATATCACCCACATTATTATGTAAAGGTTGAGTTAGTCATTATGTTGGAAAAGGTCAGGGCTTGAATTTAATGCTGGAGGGAGATACTTTCTTCCATTTACTCGTCATCATTACCATCCAATCCTTGCTTGGCTGTGATTTTCAATGAACTTCCTTATCCTAGGAATGACTCCCATTTCAAGTTTCTTGGAAAGGTGATGGTCTTGGTGCTTCTGCTTAATGGGTATATGGGGTTGGGTCTTGAAGAGACTCTTCTGTCTTCATGGGCTCTTCCTGCAGGGAAAACCAAATCTTCTACAATTGGAGAAGGTCAGATGGATATTTGCAGGCCTTGTAAAACAGCCACAGAATATTCCAGGTTACTGTCACATAAATAGTTTAAGCATTTGTTTATGCTGTTTGCAACAGGAGTGACTGAGGGGACATTTGGCCGTGGGATTTTCCAGAGCCTGTAAACATAAATCTGTGGTCACATTTATACTTTTAATGCCTTATGTGATACATTGGAATCTAATTTTAATGGTCTAGAAGTACTTTTTTGGGGTAAATATATTAATTATTCTTAGTTATGCTCCATCAGTTAAAGTGTGTGTAGACTTTATCAGCCCTTTCCATAGAACAAGATGGGGAAGAAATGCTCTAAGACACAAGCTGGCATCAAATTTACCTGGAGAGAGAAAATATCAGCAGAAACAAACTGTGGCAGGATGTTAAAAAAATCACCTGCTTCTCAGGGGGGATACAACTGGGTAACGATCCATGGAAACACGAACATTTCGGATTCCGTATCTTCCACCCAAATTTACGAGCGGCTGTCAGAGCCCCGGCGCTGCTCGCTCCACGAGGGGGATTGCTCTTTGCCAAACTATAATGAGCAGATTATGGGTGGCACTAGAAAAAGTATGGGACTCTCTGAGAAATTGCAGTGCATCATATTAACTTCCCTCTGATGCTGGCAATTCCCCATCCTATTGTATTACCAATCACTGTCACTAATATACCATGAAATTCAGATGTATAATGTAGTGTACAACTCAACCTCTCATTTCAAAGGTTTGTTGCCCATAATCCTGCATGAGTCATTAGCAATGTCACTGAACAGAGTAAAATTCATTCACTTCTTACAGGGTTTCCCTTGCTGGCAAATAACTGACTTATTACACGTGGGCACAATGCTTGATTCTCCAGAGAGCTTTGATTGTGGCTTGTGGAATGTGGGCCTCTTTAATGGGCAATCAGGCCTCCACTACCCCCAGTCTACAGGCCCTGCTGGATGGCTGAGCAGCTGGGTATTCTCAGCACTTATTTGCTTTTCTTAAATTATTTATCTATTGAAATGTTGTTTATGGTATTTTAAAGGTGACATCATGCTAAAAGGTAAAAAGATGCACTCACCAAAAATGAAAGAACTGAAGGGTAGGGTTAAAATGTGGGAAAGGACTTTGATTTTTAGTTGATTCGGTCTCACTTGCAAAGGGTTTGTGGTCCAAGTTTGGGGATGAGGGTAAGCACCCAGGTCTCTCAGGAACCAGCAGCACAGGGCCAGAAATGAGGCACAGATGAAAACCAGCTGTCACTGGAAAAGCTCTCTTAGTTTCAATTGCAGGGAGAATCTCTCAGGGCAGGCTCAGCAGAAGGTTTCACAAGGAAAGGGACTGCTTCATCTTCCAAGGAGAAAAGGGATGACTTCAAGGAGCCTCAACCTACTTGTTGGGTTGTGATGTTCCACAGGTGGTTTTATTGACCTTCACCATGGGGATGTTGGGTGAGTTTTCCTATCTGGGGAGGTCATCTTGAGCTGTGATGCTGTTACCCTGAGTGAGGTGCCCCTTTGAGCCATGCATTTCAATTTTAACAGCCAACCATGGGCTACAGGAAAGGGCTGTGATTGGCACTGAGCTGCAGATAATAATTTTGAGAGTGTACTTTTGTGGTAAATTTTCACTTAGCTTCCATTTCCTCATTTTGCTCATGTGAAAGTTAAATGGGACGGTGTCACAAGCCTTCCTGAGCCAAGATGTATCACATCTACCGCTCCCCTTTGCCTCTGTGCTAATTATCTTGACAAATTGGTTTGCCGTGATTTACTTGGAAATTCTGCTGGTGGCTTCCCACCTCCTTATTGCCAGACTGCACACGTAATGCTTGCCTGTTTTACCTGCTCTTTTTGCAGGCAATGGTTTGTCCAGAGGGTCTGCAGTCACGGGGCATCATCCTCCACAGAAATCCAGGGAATGGTGCTCCTGGGTGGACTCCAGAGCCTGCTCCTCTCACAGCAGAGAAGGTTGGCAGGTTGGAGCTGGCAGTGGAGGAGGCTGTGCTCTGGATCTGCATTCTGTCTGCTGAATGCCAAGGTCGTGCTTCCTTCTGGTTGACCTTGTACCACATCCCAGATAAAATGTTTGGAAATGTCACTCCCTTCCTGGCCTCCAGATTAGAAACACATTAAGAGGTTGCCTGTTTGTTCAGTTTCTTGTTTAAATTAAGTCGTTCTTTTAACACATTTTATTTTTAGTAATATGTAACATTTCTCTTGTATGCTTTTTCCCCCACCATTCTTGCATCAAGACCAAGGTCAGGTCAAGAGCTTTTTGGCTGGGAGGTCATTCTGTTCAAGAAGGCACTCTGACACGTTGATGCTGCAGCATTTGAGGCTTTTACAGAGAAAACACACATTTAAATGGCAGGTGAAATACACTGCAGGCTGAGTGGCAGCAGGGCTGTAAGATCATCCATCAAGGCATGGCTGAAGTTTCTTAATTTTGCCTGAGCTGGGCTATGTGGAGGTGAGGCTGCAGCTCTAATTCCAGCTCCCACAGCTAACGAGGTGCTTTGTGGATTCTCCCAGCAATGCTGTGATGGGTCCAGTGGTTCCTGTATTGTCAATTCAAGTACTTACCCTGCCATTCCCAATTTATTTAATGTAGTCTCTGCAATCTCCATGTTTTCCAGTGTCACAATGGTGATGAATCTATTTCTGTTCCTGAGAGGATGCAAAAGAGGGACATTACAGCTAGCACAGCTCTGTTAAACACTTTGTTGTCAGGGCATATAAGAACTCCAGTCTGGTTTTTAAACACAAAAAATCTGCTAAAAAATTGCTAAAAATCTTTTTAAGGTAGCACACAATTATTAGGAGTGATGTTTGTGACAGTAACACACATGACATTTTAGATGTTCCTCTAAATGACCTGGCTGAATGGTGGTTTATGACCTGATTTGCACACCAATAGTTTTGTTGTACAATAACCAGGCAGCCAGATTTAAAGTACAATTAAAAATGAGATCCAAGCTGTTACCAGTTTAAATCAGTGTAAAGACATACCAAGCTGGGAATGACAAACCATCAGTGACACTATCAGTAACTTACAGTAAATTAACTTTTGCAGCTTGGCCTGGGCTGAGTGTCACAGAGCAGGAAAGTTTTATCTGGCAAAGGCTGTGATCTCACATCTGGATGCTGTGTGATATGGAGGGATAGCCAGAAACTTTCAGCAAAACAATTTCTCATCAGGAAATATTAGTTTATCTGGCCCACAACTTTTGGCAGGGAATTTGAGCTCCAGCAAAGGTTAAGGCATTCACCAGCCATGTTTGTTATCTAAACCTGATTTTCTGAAGCTCTGTGTGAGTGCTCAGATTTCTGAGACCCAGGCTGCACTGGCTGACTCTCTCTCAATCCCCTATTCTTCAAAATTCAATTTTGACACTTTTGAAGTTTTGGATTTATTTCTGCCCACCCCTGCCAGTGTATCCCTGCCTGGTGTTTAAATGGCAGGAGAAATAGCAAAGAAGCCTTCCCTTCAAATCCCAGTTCAGCACAGCACTTCTGTAAATTTGAGAATTTGCATAAAAACATCAAGTCTCTCCTGCTGTTTCTATATTGGGCTTTAGGAGAAAATTATTTTAAAGAACCTGAGAGTGGAATGGAGGGATGTCTACAAGCCTACATTCATCTCACATCTACATGCATGCTTTTTTTTGCTAAAATGTTTCAACCCAAAAGCCCAAAGTACCTCAGAGGTGTTCAGGCAAGTTGGATGTTTTGTCCACATGCAGCAGCTGTGGGGTCCAGGAGAAAGTAGAACATAAACCATGCCTAATTTTTAGTCATTAATATTAATATGAGTCAAGTTGGGGTTCTGGTCTCATTCTTCCATCTAAGAAATCTTTCTGCCCTAAAGTTGTGCTGGGCCTGGTAGATACAGGAGAGGCCACAAGGCTGGGCTTCCTTTGGAGCTTGAAGAACAGCAAGGCAAGGGGTGCTTTGGCTGAGGGCACGGGGTTATGCAGAAAAGAATGAACTCAGCTGCAGCTGGGACCTCACCAGCACAAACCAGTGAGCTGCTCCTTCTCCCATCACGTTGTTCCACTGTGGCACTCATTACTCTGGGAGGCTGAGGTGGCCAAATGGTGCTTAAATTGTGCAAGAAACAATTAGATGAATTCATGGCAGAGAGATGCAGCAAGGGCTGTTACACACCAGGAGGCTGCAGGAAGTCTCTAAGCCCACATTACTGGGGCCCATCAAAGCACCCCAGGCAATTACTGTGAGTTTGTCCTGCTCCTAAGCTTTTCTGTAGGCATACACAACTATTTGGTCTTAGAGACAGGCTGCTGGGCTAGAGGGACTGGTGATCAGAGCCAGCCTGACCATTCCAATAAAGCAGAAGGAGGTGGCTTTAGACAACTCTTGAAGATGTGATGTCTTTGGGATCTCTTGGGTAAGTGATGTGAGCTCTCAGTGTGCCTGAGAGCTGTTTCTGCTATAAAGAACCTCAGCTCTCCGCTAGGAGACAATTCTGAGGAGGCTGACAGTCATTCCTGTGTCCTGCTGGAGAGCATTGTGTCTGTGCTGGGCTCTCTATTGGCTCACATTAATAAGAAGAAGGGTGTAGAAAGATATAAAAAAGCAGCAGAGGATTATTTTGCAATTCCAGTGTCACTAGGATCTGATCCTAGCTGTTCAACATAATCACCAAAAGAGGAGAAAATCGAGGAGATTTCACTGGAACTGAGCAAGAGCTTGACAGCTGGCAAATGCTAATGTAAGTAGGCAACTGGGAGTGGGGGGTGGAGGGAGGGTGGTGTCGTTCAGCATCACTTACAGAAGTGCCATTTCAGCCTGAAGAGAGCCTGTAGAAACCATGTCCCTTTCTGCTCAGCTCCCTGCCCTGTTACACGTATCTGCCTGCCCAGTCCTGCTGTGCCAGTGGGCAGTTTGGTGCTTGTGGAGTTCAGCTCATGCAAAGCATCTCCAAAGCAGCCTGGGTTCACCCAGGCCAAGGAAACCTGCCTCCTCCATGGCTGGCTGGAGTGTCAGCACAGAGCCTTTACCTGAGTGGGAGCATCATCCTGCTTTTGCTGATCCACTGGTTTCTGCCCTGGGGATGGGGATGTGGAGGAGAACCAGTGGCTGACACAGGCTGGCACAGAGCAGAGCTGGGTGTGCAGCCTTAACACACCAGCATGTTTGTTGTCTGTGAATTGCTGCTCAAATAGCCAATTTCTTCCAGGGGAGTAAAGGCTGGTAACACCTCTATGTGGCTGTTGTGCTTTTTCTACTGGCAAAGTTTCCTGGTTCTTACCAGTCATTGGTTTCTCTGGACACTCACCATCTAATTTCACTTCTGTCTACTGCCCCTCTGGCTTCTGGCAGGACATCATCACCTAATGAAGCCAAATCTCTTTTTGGATAGTGGCAAATGTGGCCATTTTTGTTGTATTAGAGGTATAATTTTCACTCATTCAAGAACATCAAACCCAAACCAATGTTCTTGCAGCAGCAAGTCAAGCATCCGTGCTGGTCTGGTTTCCCCCAGCTCAGTCCCTGAGGGTGCTGTGCACAGTATTCATCCAGCAGTATCCTCCTCTGCACCTAGGAACATTTCTCTGGCTATTCTTCCTTCCTGCACAATTAATTATTTAGCACTTGACAGCTCAGAAAAGTTTGATTGTACTCCAGCAACGGTCTATGAGCACCTTCCACAACCTGATCTTCCAAAATCTCTCCCTGGCCTGCATTTCCAGCAGTATTCTCCAGAAATAGTTGGTCCATGTTTCATTGTAATGTCAAAATTGTACTTTTCTGCATCTAAATAATAATTTTATTGTCTAAGGATAAGGTTTTTTGGATTTAGAGCTGCTGTTTTGGTATTTTCTCTCGTTAAATATCCATGCTGGACACTGTGCTTTCCTAGAGGAATGGAAAAAAGTAGTGAAGGTTGCAACTGCAAATCACATTTCTTTCTCATTTCCTGAGTGGCACTGGGCTATTCAGAATTTCAGAGGTATCACAGATAGAGGTCCTATCATAGACCAAAAGTGCCAGTAATTCTCCATACAGGCTTAATATTGAACAGGTAAAAGTAATGTTTAAGAATCATATTTACAAGAAACTGTTTTGCTTTGTTGACCATGTTAATAATAAAGTTCTGCAGGAAGAGAACAGCTGGGTTTCTGTAATCCAGCCTGATTTTGTGCAGGTTACTTTAGGTTTCCTTGGAAATTTCAGTCTTAAAGATCTTGATGATGACTATTTGGATGTTTCTGCAGTTGTCCCTGAAGCGACACCTTACCAATGATAGGCTTCAGGAGCTCGTGGGTGTATTAATTTAAATTAATTATAGCAGCTTTGACTTGCCTTTGCTATAAAATTGACTTGCTTAATTCACCCACTAGACGTTGTCACTATTAAATCCAGAAGGTTTATGAGGATAAAGGTCTTGGGATTCTGGTGACTCTCCTAAACACTTAATCAGAGCAGAGCTGAAATCAATCAAATGCAACATCCCATGCCTGTATTTAGGGTTAATGGTCATCCATAAATCCAGGTGCATGCAAATCTCAAACACGTTATTTTTTTATATTATTCTAATTTGGAAGGTGTGGGGAGGGTCTCTGCTCTTCTGGGGAACTGCATTAACTATGGATTTTCACTCTCTGTGTTTTCAAAACCAGCAATAAGTGGTCCTGGCAGGGAGAAGAGAGATGTATGTGATAGTTGTCACTTCACTGAGTGAGAGCCATGATGGGGACAACTTCATCAATCAGCACATGGCTCTGGGGGCCTGGGCTGCAGCTGGAGACCCTGGGCCTGGCAGACCCTCAGGGCAACCAGTTACCCATGGCAAAGGACCAGCACCAGCTGCTTTGGGAAATGAAGATGTAGCAGCAGTTTCCACAAGGCTTCTCAGCTCTTGGGATATCCCTGTTTTGGGCATGGGGGAACAATCTTGTGCTGCACTTGGAGGCACTGGAACACCCAGGGCTGGGAGTGCAGCTACAGAGCTCTTCGTATGGTCTGACAAGGAAAAAGCTTAATCCAAGGCCACACATTTCTAAGGGTTCTTTTTTACCTTGTGTGCTGATGTTTCCCTAAGGAAAATGTTATGTTGAAATAACAGTGCTGAGCTAGCAGTCTCTGTTTGTGCCTTTTAAATCTAAAATCCAGAGGGGGTGGCAGTCAGTGTTCATGTGAACACATCAAGTGGGTAATGGCAACAGAAAAAAAAAAGCAATTAAAATATTACCATAAGGAAATATATTTTTTAAAGGAGAGAAAGAAAACCATGGACCCTGGTGGTTAGAGATTTGTAGTCCAGAGAGGTTAGAGCAGGAGTCCTGTGTGCTTTCCCTGGGCTGTGCTGGCAGGAGTGTGCCCCTGCAGATCCACTACTCTTTGTGCTGGAATACTCACCCAGCTCTTGTGCATCACTGGGAAAGCTCTCCATTCAACCCTTCCACCCATTTTTTTTCCCTACCTGAAGAATAAGCAGAGCAGGAAAGAGAGATGAAATTCTGTCAGCAATTCCTGGATGAGCTGTTATGTGAGGCTTTTTACTTTTCAGGGAGAATGGGAGAATTATATACTGCCCTGTCGAGCCAGGCTCCAATATCTTGCCCACACAGGTGTATGGATAATTTCTCTTTTTATATTCTTAACATTAAGTCATTTCACCCCAAGATTAAGACTGCTGGTAAGTCAGCTTCATTGGTGCCTGGAACACTGCACTATGTAAGCTGAATTTTTGTACCTAATAAGTGGAAGAAATTTTTTGTCTTTTCACAGTGCTTCTCTAGGGTTTTGTCTTCAATATCCTCTGAGTATGTCTGGGATGGTGAAAAGGTCTGCTCCTCTTTCATGAGCACAGCCAGGAGAGTTTCACACAGGCCATGCTGCAGTTTGTGAAGAGCTGATCTCTTCTTCAGAATTAAATGTTTGATTAACAAAACGTGTTAATTTAAATCCAGTTGGAAATTAAATAACAACTCAGATGGGAGGCACAAAGTGCCATTTCAAAATTCATAAGAGCAATTTTGGGGACTCTGTACTGCATAGAAGACACAGGGGTTTGCAAATGTGCTGTGTTGCTCCACAAGCCCTCATGGGTCACTGGTGCAACCATCTCATCCTCAAAATGATCAAATGATCTGTGTGGCAGGGACTGTACATAGAAGAGATGGGCACAATCTGAACTGAACAAAAACTAGAAACTGCTTATTAAATCCTCAGGCTTCTTTGCATGTAGTAAGAAAACTAAGGTAAGAGCAAGATAACCTGTGAATGGGTTCATTAGAACAACTTAAGCACAAGATATGTTTTCCATAATAATATGTGGTGTTCAATCAATGTAGAGTTGAAGAGTTTGGCTGCATCCTGTTTTAAACAATCATCCTGGATCAGCCTGGAATTTAAGGACAAATGAGCTATGGGGAAATAGAATCAAGAAAAAATTTCAATTAAGTTCACTGAAATTGAATGGACTGGGAATAGCATGGAATGATGGAATTCAGGGTGGATGAAATGTGATAAATAGGAAGAGCAACCTTAGAGACCTCACTAAGCTCCTGCTCCTCTGTGGCAGGGAGGATGCAGACCTGAAAGTATATCCAGGGATAACTTTGCAGGAAGCTATTCCAAGAGACAGTTTTTCCTTGAATCTTGCTGTATCAATTAGTCATGATTTGTGGTTAGAGTAATTCCATATTTCATTTGTTGTGTTTATTGCATAGGGCATTAACATACCGAGTAATGAACCTGGAGCAGCTGAGTGATTCAGCTAAGGGCTTGCTCACATGATGGAGCTGGTTGGTGATCAATTATGTTTTTGTTGTTCAGGAAAATGCTAGTTTTTATGAGCATTCTTTTCTGTGTGTGTAGTTACAGTGGAAAGCAATATGCTTTAAAATTATTGCATTCTAAGTAGTCCTAGAAGTCCCAGTATTGAAAAAATGAAGCCTAAAATTTATGTTTCTTATGGAGTTTTACATTAATTTTAATCACAGTATTCTTCTTTTTAAGTAGCATCTCTGTGGTGGTCAAAAACCACAGAAATTGATATAATCTCCTTTGACTACAAGTTTACATGGTAAGTCATTAGATACAGAATTTGCCTGTTTCTTTATGAGATTTAAAACCTGACTTTGTCTTGGCCTTAAGAACATTTTCCACAACTCTGCACATAGGCACAATCCATTCTCTGCTCTGGGCATCCTTCAAACTTGTTAGAAATGCACATAAAAATCAGGCAGCAGATATCTCAAGATCACATCAAATAACCCCACAACCACATGAATGCAATTAAGATAAACGTGCTCACAAACCCCCAACAGATTCCAGTCAGCCCAGCCAGTCTCCTGGATGATAATTAGTATGAAAGGTGGGTATTTGGCTGTAGTCTTTGTGTTTTATATAAAATTACTGAGGTTTTTCGTTTCTGGGTTTTTTTGTCTTCCAAATTTCTTTTAGGTATTTGGTGTGCTTCAACTAGCTTTTTTCTTGCCTTAAAAGTTTTATAATTTTGCATATGTTTTTGGCTGTTTGTCCATGAGCTCCTGGGCAGGCACACATCCATTCCTGATGAAGATCTTGTTTTTTTTTAGGCTCCCCCAGCAGCTCTACCTTTGGCTTATGGAGCTCGTGTTAATTAACCACCCTGCTGGCTGTAAGAGAAATACCCCTGCAAATCCAGGCTGATAATCCACATGAAGAAAAACACTGCAAAGAAAAAGAAAAGCTTACAGTTACAATGAAGGAAACTGCAGCTAAAGTTTGGTTCACGGGAATGAAGCAGTGGTTTAGTTAATGACTAATTGCCAAAGGAGCTACACATACACAGAGATGAGAAAAATCAATATAGTTGATGAATCCCCTTCTGTTTTACAGTCAGGGATAATTCATTTCTAATGACCCTCAGTATTTATGTGTGTGAGCATCAAATAAGAGAAAGGACACTAACTGTTCCAAAAATTTGGCTTATGCAGAAGATCAGAACACCTGTTTCTTATTGTTGGGGCTTTCAGAACTCCTGGAAGTGTAAGAGAATTTAATCAAAAAATTGAATTGAATACACAGTTGAATTGCAAAAAGAAATACTATTTTATGTATTAAAAAGTGCTTCTAATGGCATCTATTTTCATAATAGTGTTTTGTGGAATGAATGGCTTGGACAAAAGCACTGATAAATCGCCTGAAAGAAAACTGCCTGACACCCAAAAGCTGCTAATGGTAGGTAGCTCCTTGAAGTCTTGTTATATTTCTTTCTTTCATTTAATCCTTCTCAGACCATTATGCAGAAGGACACAGCTTTGCTTAAAGGGTTATCAGTGTCACCAGGCACTGGAAAAGATATGGGGACAATTTAACCACCTTTTTGCAGATGGGATTCACATCTCCTTTTGAAAGTAAACAGAGTCTCATTGAGGTTGGAAACCTTCAGAGAGGACCCCTGGAAAGGCTTTTCCACTACTTCATGTTGGTGAATCTCCCTGGGGGAGCGATCAGCAGTCATCCCATCACTAACCATGCAGGAAATTTTCCATTTTAACTCCTATTTGTCCAGCTTTTCCAGGGAAATTATATTTACAGAGCAGGAGTTAAAATCTCCCTTAATGTTAACATTATCTCTGGGCTCTGCTGCCCCAATCTCTCCTTGTCTCCATCGGGTGTTTCTATAGCAACTCCCCAGGGAGTTTTCCTGTTATCTGGGTGAAGTTAACTGGAAACAAGTAAATATACTTGAGATGAAGTGGTGCTTGGGAAGACTGATGAGGCCTTCAGAGCATGATCCGAAAAAAAAGCTGAATTATTTGCAGAACCTTCCTTACTGTAAGAGGCTTGAAGCTCCTGCAGTCAAAGATTTTGCCTAAAGTACACTTGTCCTCTGTTGTGCCAGCACAGTCCCAGGTAGAGGAAAATTTTTCTGCGTTAATAATAAAGCATATGGAGCTCAAACTGGCCAAACCTAGAGATGCCTTGCTGGGGAATGGGATTTTCACAGGCAGTTTGAGAAGATAGATTGTCCCTGTTCCAACCAAATTATAATAAACCTGGTGTCATGTCTCATTAGCAGGCATTTCTGTGTGGTTTCATACTCTGGGTGAGATCCATCTCCCAGCTCATCCAGGGGCTGCCAGGGTGAAGCAGCAGCTTTACCACCATCCATCAGCAGAATGGGGGCCAGACCCCCACTGCTGATCAGAGGAGGTGGAGGATGGGCCTGGCTAAGGGGGTGCTCTCAAGGGAAGGAGATCCTTTCTGCAGCTTGCTGTAAGGAGCTGGGTAGCTGCTGTGGCAGTTTTTCTCTGAATGAAAAACCCAGATGATACCAAGTCAGAAGATTTGTGTCCCAGTCAAAAGCCCACTCATCTCACTCCACCTCCTGTTCCCAGGCTGTGGACCAGACTTTTCCAGGCTGGTTTTGTAGCTGACATTATTGGGCTTTTCCTTTGCATTTTAGACAGCCATAGACCAAGCTGTTGGCAGGCCAGCAGCTCTTTGAGAGCTGCCAGACCTTTGCTAGACGGTGAGCATCTCTCTTTGAGCTTGACAAGTGTTTCCTGTGGGCAGCTGTGACCTCCTGCTGCTGTCACCCCAGGGAATGGAAAACCTGCCTCCTGTGCAGCCTGGGCTGCAGATACCAGCCAGCTCCTTCCCCTGCTTTAATTTTTTGGATACCAGCCGTGTGTTGCTTATCATTGGTTCTGATCCCTAAAGCCGAGGTGCTGATTCTTATCTGCAGCTTCAGCCGGGCTTAAATCTTTATCTTCACTCAGTGAGTCTGAGCCCTGAGTGTGCAGAGACATTATTAGATTATTAAATCAATGACACTCAGGTTATTAGTCACACTCATCCGCATTACCTGACACTGTAATGACGTTCTATTTTTACTTCCAGCCTGCTAATGTCCCAGAGGTACTGAAATTATGACCAGAAAATTAATTTCTATACATTTGAACAAGAAATAGAAGAATAGGAAATAATCCCACACCAACAGTATAAATCCTAATGGAATTGTTCAGAAAAGCAACAGGGGAAGGGAGAGGGTAGAGAATGGTGTCTCACATGAAGCCTTCCCTCTGTGCTGCCGTGGCAAGCTCTTATGGGTATGATGATTGCTAGTAACTGGGCCAGACTATTTTAGCTTGTAATTCATTGGGGGCAATTGGGACTTCTGAGCTGGCATTAGTGATTTTCCTCACTCAGCCAACATTTTCTTGGAGAATCCCTCCACCAGGATGATGCAATAGGCCTGTTTTTTAGGCATGAAAGCAAACCCTGGAAACAGAAAAAGGCCAGCTTGTGGCAAGATGTTGTTTACGTTTTCAAAAATGACTCCTTAATCTCAGGCAAATTATCATCCCAGTCCCCAGGCTGAGTTAAGAAGTGAGGTCCAATCTGATGACTCCTGAAGATTGAATTAGATATTATTTCTGCTTTGCATGACTAACCATCTGTGAGCTGGGAGGAATCTGTTACAGTGGGAAAACACCATGGGAGATGCTCAAAGTCCAGCCATGCCCTGGTACAGCAGAGCAGCGCCGGCCTCTTGTGGCCCCTGCAGCCAGAGAGATGCAGAAATGTGGCTCTAAGGGCTCTGCCCCTCACCTTGAGCCCCACAGGGGGAGCTGTGGGTGTGGGGTGTGCCAGGGTGGCTGGGCAGGGTGCTGCTCTGGGGATAGATCCCGAAGGCAGGGGTGGCTGGAAGAGGCAAACTCTGCGGGGGTACCACGGCACCCAGCCAGCTCTCAGCCGGCAGGGACAGCTTCTGTGGGGAAGGGAGTGGGGACAGATGGTGAAACACCCCACAAGGGAGAGCCATTCACACCCTTTCCCCATGCCGCCCACAGCCCCAGATACTTCCCAGTTCCCTGAGCTTATTGATTACCAGGGACAAATCTCCATATTGCTTAATTATAGCTTGGTTTTAATGCACATCTTCACACTGTATTTATTTCATTTTGGCAATTAATTCCAAAGTGCTCAGTGTGCCAGAAATGGTGAGCAGGGTGACTTTCTGAGATCTTCTGCTGAGGAATTGCTGCTTTAAAAAGGAGAATACATGCAAGTATTGGTGGTACCTGCTAAATGCATGTTGCAGGATGCTCTTGAGAGCAATGTTTGTAGTAGAATTATAATGAGCTGAGTTGTTTAGGTGTAATTAAAAGATAGGAGTGAGAACTTCTGTGGAAATCCTTTTCTCTAAGCTTTGGGAAGCCTGCTAATAAGACATAAACATTTAGCAGCTCAGCTGGAGTATGGTGTGCTCTTTGGTTAAACATTAAAGGGGCATTGTTGAGTGGTTTTAATTAATTAGCTATGTTTTAAATTAAATCAAATCAATTTGGAGGAGTTAGGCTCAAAAATAAGGTTGTTTTCACCTGGTGGGGAATGTCCTTTAAATTATGAACATCTTAAAGACAATGAAAATTAAAAATGCCTTTAAGAAATACCATCCACATGGTTCCCTTTTCTCAGAGAATGGCCAGTATTCTGATGATCTGGCATTACTGTCATTGCTAGAACAGTAAAATTAGAGCCTTTTAGGCTCTGTCTGCTAGAACCAACATTTGTACATCTTCTAGACATGCAACACCCATGTCAAACCTGGCATGTAGAATCTTGAATATACTGCTTTCCTTTTTTATTAAAACTTATGATGGTGCCACATAGCACTTGCACTACAGGGTAATGAAGGTGGGCAAGAAAGTAGGTTTGGGGAATACAAGTGGGATGTGGGTATTGTACACTCAGCCTCCAGTATCTGTGAGGTTCCTGCCCAGTTTTAGCCTCTTTGGGTAGTGGGACAAAGATCTCAAGGTTTGTAGAATTCCTACAGGTGTTGTGAAAATTCACAGATAGGACAGGGAGGGAGTCCAAAAGAGTGCCTGCACTGAAGGGAGATGAAGCACAGTGAGATCCAAGGGGGAGGTGATGGATGTGATCCAGTTCTCTGGTTTGTGGGGGAAAGGGGGTTCTGTTCTTATTGCTGCTTAGATGCCTTGTGTTAGATTTAGGTGGGGGGAATCAGCACAAACTCCCCATGACACAATAGCCTGTAACTGCTGGAAGCTTTATGTGCTATTATCTGAAGCCTTTACAGTCTGTTGAGTAAATAATCTACAGATTAAAGCTTTCTAAGTACACAGTGACTTGATAGGTAACCAAAGAAGCCATTACAATATGTCATGTCAATAAGAGGAGGATTAAGGTCCCTCACACTTGCTGCAGTGACAGAGTCTATCTGCTGCCAACCTCTGTGAAACAAAAGCCATCACCTTTTAAACACCCTGCAGTGCAGTTCTGCTCGGGGGCTGGGGACCAGTGATTTGGACAGGGGCAGCTGCTTCTGCCCTCATTTATTGCAACCCAGGGATGCCTGAGCCAGTCAGTGATGGTGTTCTGTCTCCAGCCTCCCAGGCTCACCTGCCTCTGTGCCACGGGTGGCTGGAGCCAGGGCCATCTGTCATGGAGAAAGGAGCAAACCAGTGGGCTGGGAGCAGCTCCCAGTTCCCTTTATGTAAACAAAGCAGAGCGTTTTCTTTCTGGAATCTGGAGCAGTGTGTGTGCAGGGAGCTGGGCTATGAGGCACAGGACAGGAGGATGTAAAGTCCTGTCAGCCCATGCAGAGGGAGGAATCAGGGTGCTGGGTGGGAAGCCAAGGGTTTTTCCTAAGGCCAGAGAGATTTCTGCCTTTCTCCCTTGGACACCCATCCACCCACTTACCACCCTGACCACCCAAAACTCCTCTCTCCTTCACCACTCCCAGCTCAGAGTTTCCCCCAGTCCCTAGGGTCCTTGGAGACCCTTCCTGAGCCTCCTCCTTTTGCAGGGGCCTCCTGGCTAAGGCACATCCAGCATCCTGCCTCCCCCCACAGCATTTAATTACTCCAGGTTTCCAGTCACTCTGGTGAGTTTAATATGAGCTATGTAAATTCCTCCCAAGAATGATAGAATTTTGACAGCCTGATTTGCCTCGCAGGCATCCTCAAGCCAGCTCATTTTCTCTTCTCTGGAATTTTTGAGTGGTCGGGTGGCATTTGATTATCATTGGCTGGCATATCTGAGCTCTGGGGTTGAGCATAAAGATATTTTAAATTTAATAGGTTTAAGATGTCATTATTTCCATGCTGATGAATTTATACTTGTAACCAGAGAAACTTAGAGCATTTAATGAACTTATTTAGATATCATGGTGCAAGCTTTAAACCCAATCCCCGGTATAAAATTAAATCATGTTGGATAAAAACTAACACCCAGAAGCAAAAACTGAACTGGCTAAATGGACAAATTTCAAAAGACAGAATAAATACAGATATAAGGCACCTAGGGGACAGATTTACTAAGGGTTTTTTCACTATTTTCAATGGAGCCTGTAATAGCATAAAGGTATTAAATCTGATTTACTAGAAAGGATTTGTATAGTATTTCACTGCCTGTTTCCCAGTGCCATAGCCCCTTCCCATCTCTCCCAGGTCTCTAACAGGAGCTCTGGACAGCCAAGCACTCAGTGGAGTAAGATCCAGCTTTGCTGAGGAGCTTGCAAGCAGCCAGAGAAGAAAATAATGCAGCCACTCAGTGATCCAACAAAATTATGTGACTGTGAAAATCAATTCTCATTGCAAACAGGTCAATATAGAGAAGCCCTGCCAGGCTGGTTGGGAGGAGAATGGTGAACACTCACCTGTGGGACAGTCCTGCCCACCTGCCCCGTGTCGTGGGGGTTTGGCTTTGCCAAGGCAAGTGTGAGATCTCCCTCCCAGCTTCCTCATGCCAAGGCTTTTATTGGGATCTTTTAAATCCCACAGACGTTCAGAATTTGTGCGAAGAAGTTGTCCCACCCTGAAAGGGAGACTTCAGTTTTCACCATAGCTGCTCATGTCATGTGGGGTGATCACTCACAGACCAGGTTTGGAAGTACCATAAGTGTCCTTTTTTTTTTAGGGCGATGGACACCAATTAGAGAGCCCAGGTGAGGAGAATCAGCTCTTGATTTATTCCTGAGGACCTTATTTGAGATGTAAGTACTGATGAGCTGCTCTAGTACTGTCTGCTGTTATCAAATTCAGCATCCCTATGGAAAAACCATCCTACCTCAGATATATTTCATTTTAAATGAAGAAGCTAGAGGAGAATGAGGAAACAAATTTAGATGAAATGGGAAGGGATTAAATTAAAAAGTTTAAAATAAACCAAGACAAGTGACCTTTACTATACCTACAAGCAGAGATTGTCTATTTAATGCTTCCAAAAGCAGGCAAATGCACCAGAAAGCAGCCAGCAGGGCTAAAGCACAGAAGAGAATCACTGAAAGGGCTTAATGGGACTAGATTTTCACAAGATTAATCTTCTATGGACTGATTACACGTAGGAAACAAGGGCTGGGGAAAATGTTCTATATCAATTTTAACAGTGCGTGGAAATTAGAGTAGCAATCCTGCAGGTGCCTGTGCTGGACACTGTCAGCATATTCCAAAATGACCTGGAACAAAGAGACAAGTAGTGAGATGGTAAAGTTTGCAGGTGACACAGATTTGTCCAGAATAGCCAGAGGTTTGTAGAAGGATCTTACAGAAATAAGCATCAGGGTGATACGAACTGGCAGGTGAAATTCAGTACTGATAAGTGCAAATTAATGCCCTTGTTAAAACAGGTCTGCCTACATACACAGAATGATGGGCTTTGAATTAGCACTTGCCCTTAGGCAGGGAAATGTGCTGGAGCCTTTGCAGCTGCTCCTCTCCAGAGGCTGGCACCATCCTCATGGCCATGGAGAGGATGGAGGAGGGCTCCAAGGATGAGGAGCACCTCCATGCCAAGGCTAAATCCCTGCACACCCACACCTCTGACCCTGCCTGCAGGTCTGGTGATCCACTGCAGAAAGGCTGCAGGAGTACAAGAGGAGGAAAAGGGAAGGCAGAAAATTTTGGACATAAGAACCAGCCTCTGTGACCCAAAAATCTCCATATGTTCTGGGCTTTTGCTTGGAAAGGACATGACCAAAGGGGAAAGGGTAAAGGCCAGCACCATCCTGAGTGATATGAAGGTGGACAGGGGTGAACATTGCTTGTATTGCAAGAGGGAGAAAGACAAAGGCCTGTTTGGGGAGGAGAGGGCTTGTTTATTTATTTCTTACTTTGTGTGGAAGTGCAGCACTCAGCTCAGGGTGTGTCCAGAGCAGGGAAACCAAGATGGTGAAAGGCTTTGAGGGCTTCTTGGAGGAGCGTCTGAGGTCCCTTGGTTTGTTCAGCTTGGAGAAGAGCAGGCTGAGGGGAAGCTCACCAGAGCTGCTGACCAGTGTAGGTCAGGAGGAAATGTGATGGGGCTGTGCCAGGGGAAGCTCAGGAAAGGAAAGGTTTCTTCACTAAGAGGGCAGCCAGAGCCTGGGCCGGGCTCTCACAGCACCAGGCCCCTCAGAGCTGAAGGAGCCTTTGGAGGAGGCTCTGAGGCCCTGATTCAGGGCCAGGCGGGCCTAAAGGAGCAGGGGCTGGGCTCCATGACCCTGATGGGCCCCTTCCAGCATTATTCAATGGAATTATTCTACCATCAGCAGCCAGTGAAGCACGTCAACAGTTTTCCATCAGAATAGTTTTCTGAGCCGCTTTCTGTTGGAAAACGCTGATTCCGTGGTATCAAGATGCTCTGTGGGAACACATCAATGCCATCAAAGCCAGCAGCAGAAGCCAGACATCTGCCTGGCCTCCTTGCCTGCTGCCCAGCTGGCTGCCTCTATGGGACAGCTGGGCCCCTGCACTGCAGCCAGCAGCCCATTTGATTTTTCTTTACTCTATCGTTGTTCTATTTATATTGCATTTTCCCCCTACATGTTCGTCTTTGTATTTTTTATCCATTGTAGTTAGAGCATTAAAAAATCCCCTGTTGCCCATCAGAACATCAGGTGTCAAATCAAAGTGCAAGTCACTCAATGAGAATAATTCATATTGTAATTTAAATGAGTTTTAAATACTCATTTTGTGGGATAAAAAGATACAAAAATGAAGAACACATACAGTAAAAAGTTGGGTTGGGGTTTATTTGTATATCATACTATATCATATATTAACATGAAGTCATAATTTCTGATGTACAAAGGTTGAGCCCATGAAGCCAAAATGATACTTTATATTTAAATTTCTTTCTAACTCAGTGAGCTAAATGGAAATGGCATTTTTGTAGTATGCAGTTTCAGAATTTCCTTCCCTGTGCAATATCAACATTTTGCAGTGTTCGGTTGCTTCGTTTCACAGATGTTTCCATAAAGAAAAGGAAAGACAGAATGGATGTTCTCCCTGTTTAAATGAAAATACCTGTTCTCACCCTGAATCAAGGCTAATGTAGCACAAAATGATGACCCAGATTTTAGAGAGGTGGAAAATCCCATATCTGGGGTAAAATGAGCAAGGAAAGCCCTTTTCCTAGTCAGCACATCACTAACATCACTAGTGCAGGAGTGAGAGAAACTGTGTAGAATACCTGTCTTTGTAACCCAAGATGGGAAGAAATCAGAAGAAATAGGTCACTTTGTGACCAGGAATGATTTCCAAAATTTTTGTTTTGCCTGTGGCACCTAACACATACAGCAGAAACCTTCCCTAGGTGAATTTTGCCCATGCTTGGATTATCCCTGGCTGGTACAAGCTCCCCCATGAGAGCACCAGCCTTTGCTCATAACTAGATAAGCCACTCCTTTTTGAAAGGCATGTTTATTTTGATTGGAAAGCCTAAGTTTGGCCCATACAATTGCATGAATGATTTGAAAGGTTGATTTAGGGGTTGTTCTTCTGGAGAGCTGGTGATGCTGGAGCAAGCTAGTGCAGCTCCTGTGTGCAGTGAGCTGCAGGAGGGGCTCTGTCTGCTGTCCTCCATAAGCTTATGAGACTCCTCTGCCCTCAGGTGGTGGTGGTGATGGAGATGGTGTGTCTGGTCATATATGATAAGCCACCACACAATTGTCCCCAGAGCTGATTTTTCCATTATTTTCCATAATTTTTCTCTTTCTGGGGCAAATATTTTCAATAAACTTGAACAATAGGCTGAGATAACTTCAGCACAGGGAGCTGCTGCTCCACAGGCCACCATTAGCAATTAAAATTAGATGAGCAATTAGCCTGTGAACTTGACACTTGGATGACTGCTGCCTCAACAGCTGCAGGTACAGCCCAATGTTCATGGGGTCAGAGCAGTGCTGGTGGGATGGGGTGCAGTGGGATGCCCAGAGGAGGTGCCAGAATCAGTGAGGGGACTCTGGGATATATAGTGTTATATATTATGCCTTCAGTTGATTTTTCTTCTCCCCTTCTTCATCAGGGCACTGGAAGGAACAGGAACATGATATCTAATTTCCTAATTTTCCTGTCAGCTTTCTGGTTTTCAAAATGATTGCAGCAGAAATCTATAAAATGAGGATGAGGGAAGCAACCTTAATACCATTGTAAATCTCCAAAATGGATGCAGAAACACAGTACTCAAATAGGAGTAAATAAAAGCAAGGAGAGATTCATTCCAGTTTTCTCCTCTGTAAACCTACTGGCAGCTTGGAATTATTCAGAAAACAACATTTAACTGAGAAAAAAAAGGAGCCCTGTAAAATAGTAAAGATTGTACCGTAAAGCTAAGCACCCTCCATAAATCATGGCTGGGAACATTGCTAAGTTATAGGAACCTGCAGATGGCTGTCATTAAAGGGAAAGAGCCTCTCCCAGCTTGGCGGGCCGTGCTGCATCCTGGTGCACAGCTACAAATCCAGCTGCCTTCATGGGGGAGTTGCAAAAGTGCTTTTAAAATAAGAATTTCAAGCAGAAGCTGTATGAGCTGTTCAGCAGGACTCAGGCTTATTGCAAAACCACAGTGGTAATTTCAGGCCTGATTTACAGGAGATTCCAATAAACCTCCCCTATTTAAGATGAGATGGCAGTAGTTTATCACTAGTGCCTGTCTGAGGCAAGAAGAGAGGGTGTGGGGCATGGTGCCTCCAGCTCCAAGCCTTATCTCCATCATAAACCAGTACAACCCCTGCCTCTCCAAAGACATGAGGGCTGCTGGACCAGCCTGGGGGGTCCTGTCTCCCAGCTGGTGTTTGGGAATGAGTCAGGACAGACCCTGGGCTCCTTCCCTGCTCTGAACACATTCCTGTGTGCTCACCTGAGGCAGTGTCGTTTTTCCCTCTGGGATGAACTCGTCTGGGGCTACAACTCAAGAAACAGCAGGAGAGATGCTCAAAACAAGCCTGCAAGGCTGAAAATAGCACACACCGGCTGCTGCTTCTTTCAAGATAAAGATGTCACCAGGTGAGCTCTTTTAGGATTATATATTAAGGCACACCATGACGTGGCATGAAGACGCTCTGCAGCCCCAAGCTGAGCATCGCAGGTGTGCAGGGATGTCTGTGCCACTGCTCAGCCATGGGATGCTGGGGATGCTGGGGGGAGCTGGGGGAGCTGGGGGGAGCTGGGGCTGTGCTGGCTCCCCAGGAAAGGCTTTGCCATGCTTCCCAGAGGCAGATCACACTATCTGCTCTCTTGCCAGAGCCTCTATGGAGACTTAATCCTAAACACTACCCTGAGGCACAAGCACTCCCTGCTGTGGTCCTGCACCAGAAGATTCAGATGTAGGTCTGGCAATTAAAACATCCAGCATGTAAGACGACCTCCAGGAGCTTACCCTTCTTCAGAGTTTGGAAATGTTTTGCCCCAGTCAGCCACACTTACCAAGGTTCATGGTTTTCAATGTCATCACCTCTAAAAAGGACAGGAGCCTTTCCTGATACAAAAGGGCATAGCAGCTGATGGCATTAATTTTAAATATACCCCAGCTCCAACCTTCCCATTTCTGTTGTATCATTCTGATTTTCTCAGCATTTCTGCAGGACCATCATAGACCTGCAGGTGCTGGCTCAGGCTTGCTTGCTCACTGCCCACTGGACCAAGGGCTTTCCCAGGAGCTAGCAAGGCACCCTGCAAAAGCTGTAGTCAATGCTTTCCAAAAATGTGGCCAGGAGGAACTGGGTCCCACGGTATTATTTTTCTTTTCTGTCTCTGGGTGAATTGAAGAACTACTCACTGCATCTTTAACAACTGTGTTTAGCTCCTTGTCACGACCTCCTTTGTACATCAGTAGAAAAGGCATCACCAGCAGATGCAATTTCTTTCAGTGCTGGAATTGTATTTATTTTACTGGAATTGTACTCCATTTGTCTGGTGGCAAAGGGACTAAGCAATTTATACTGGCAGCACTGAATGTACTGAGATTGGCAGTGCCCGAGCACTCAAGGCTTGTTACCCAAGGAAAGTTTAGAGCATACTAATTTATCCCAGCACGGAGCAGCAATAGAAGAACTGTACACATGGTATCAATCAGTCTTACATTAGTAACACTGTAAACATTTTTTAAGATGGTAAAAGATCCAATATATCTGCTTTATTCTGTTTCATTGTGAGGTCCGGTTCTTCCTTTCCATCATACAAACAACTTCCAGGTAATGGAAGGGATATTGCATTCGCTATTCACAAATCACAGTTTGACCTATTATTTGTCATTTTCAGTGCCTGCATTCTTATGCAGTGTTCATAAAATGAGATTAGAGTGATTTACAATAGTGAGAAATGGAACAAGACTACGAAGAGATGTGACTCATTAGACATAATCCTGAGGCTGTTGGAAGAAGCCTGCTTCACTCAGGAAGATGTGCTGTGATTTTCCAAAGCAGTCTAGGGGACTTAGATGTATTTTTGTGGGCTTTCAGTGCTGAAAACATGGCCCAACAAAACCTGCCAGCCCTGATTTTATCTTTTACAGAATCAACCAAGAAATTCAGATTGAAAGCTCCCAGAACTCCCTTCCGACACCCTGCTCTTCTTTATGATATTGTTGTAAAATACTATCCTTTACACACTCTGTCACCAAGCTTTTCAAAATGAAAAAGATATTTTTATGTGCATTCAAAATGGGGAAACTATACTTGGGTGTAATTTACAGTGCTTCAAAATTATCAGTATTAGCTATGGCTTGAGTGCTTAGCCACTGTATCTGGACGTAAGAAAGAGTTTACTTTCCTTATCCAAACCAAAAATCATCTGTCCTGTTAACAGGTATGAATTTGGTTTCACCAAGCAAATTAACAAGAAATAGGCAGAACTCCCAAGGGTTTATTTTAATGAGCAGGGAAATGAACTCCAGCAGAAGCCAGTCCATCTCCTGGAGTCAGGGATGGTGTTGGGAACAGGTGGCTGGGCTCCTGTTGGGCCATTTGGAGAGTGCTAAAAGCCCCTCTGGTTTACTATCTCCTGCTGCTTAGTTTTCTTTTCTTAAGCACCCACATATTTCTGCCAAATTGTTTAGTGCATCTCCCTAAAAAAAAATATATTGCTTTCAAGAAGCAGTGCTTGCTTCTGCTCTCTTGGAGCAGACAGGATCTGTAACAAATGACTCACATGCAATAATTACAGTCTACTTCTTCCTATCATGCATTGATTATTCAGATGTGGAAAGAATAGCTCTCTCTCGAATAAAAAAAAAGGTCTGAAGACCCAAACACTGGATCACTGATTTTTTCCTGGTTTTCCCCCATTTCTTTGTTTTTCAAGTAATGTTTACAGACATGGAATACTGAAGAGATGAAACATTTATAAACAAAACCTCCTGTCAGAGTACTTGTAGTTTATGTTTGCTTAAAGGACAATTTTGTGTCACCTCTTTGTATTTTAATAGTCAAAATAAATTTTGCATAATAATTCAGCTCCTCTCTGCTGCCTGTAATGACTATCTGCATTTTTCTGATGGATGTTTGTATTTGTTTCCTATGATTTACATGACCTGACATCTCATATAATGAGCTTCCCAGCGCAAATGCCATTTGTGATACTCCGTGCAGCACTAATCTATCATTTGATGACCTTACAAGTGCTGGGGTCATGGATTCAATCAGTAAAATGTTTCAGGGTGTAATTAATTAATTTCCCCCTCCCCACTACAACTGTTCACTAAAAATTTGATGAAAGCGATGTTTTTCTGTAACACTTCTCCAATACATACGGTTTGTTTGTGTAATCAATCACGCTAAGTTGGGGAGTTCTTAGTATTCATGGCTTTGTCTTGCTCAAAACTTCCAAATGTTTATTTTCCAGCATAATTTAATAGTTTAATTAACCAAACAACTAGCTACTGTACTTTTTAAAGCACACTCAGGTTGTGATTTAATGGCATGGTTTTGTCTTTTCTAAGGCTGGGCTGGATTGCTCCACACAGGCTGTGGAGCTGGTCGGACTGTGAGTGACACTGCTGAGCTGGCTGTGTCCTGTGTCAGCCTTCCAGGACACTGAGCTGTGCTGTGGCCTGTGGCAAACCCTGATGGAGCTGCTGTCTCTCTGCTTTAGGCTTCTCATTAAACAAAAAGGGAATTTTGTGGTCTTGGTGTTCAGCATCCTTTGCCTGCACTCGTGCTGCTTAAGAGCTCACCTGGACATCAGGAGGGAGGGCTGTGGGTGATGGGAATTTTCAGGCCACTCTCTGGAGGTGTATGGCTCTTTTTTAGGAGTCTGTGTGAAACAGCTAGCAAAAGATAAGCTTGAATTCCCTGTCCTGGAATTAGCATCTTAGAATCATAGAATCATTAATGTTGGAAAATACCTCTAAGATCATTGACTCCAATCATTAACCTAATGCTGTCAGGTCCAGCACTAAACTACCTAAGCAGCACCTCTGCAGGTTTTTTGAACACTTCCAGGGACGGTGGGCAGCCTGTTCCAATGCCTGACTGCCCTTTCAGTGAAGAACTTTTCCTAACATCCAGTCTATACCTCCCTTGGTGTAACCTGAGGCCATTTCCTCTTCTCCTATCACCTGTTACCAGGGAGAAGAGACTGACTCCTACCCACCTACAACCTCCTTGTATCCTTAGTAGAGTTTTTCTAATTACAGGAGCAAGTGTATTGTTGTATATATGCAGTCATCTTTTCACCTAATAATGTAAATTTCTAATGTACAAGTGGCTCTGGAACAAAGTCCTCCAGGACCCTGTTGGGAGAATGATATGTGATCTTTGCCATCAGCACTCAGGGCTAAGCCTCTGAGGCAGCTTGGAAGGAGCAGAAAGCCCTTGGTGGCTTTGAAACAAAATCCCTGAGATGTTCTTATTATGTTAACAAGTTTTCTTTCATCCTGTCAAGGTCTTAGGGAACCTTTCTATTGACCATTAAGGCAAAGCAAGATGAAACATGCTGAAATTGAGAACTAGATGCTTACAGACAGAAATCCTATAATGTTATGATTCAATTTCTTTTCAGATAAATATGATTGTTTCTGCAATCCTGCTGCTTGGCTTACTGAAGCCCAGGAAAGAACATGGAGGGAGAGAAGACACAGATGTGAAGGAAAAAAATAAAAAATGGGACAATATTACAAATCCACCTGCAAACTTGGTTTGGAAGAGACACAGGTATTTCTTTAAGGAACAGCAGCCCTTTAGTGCAAAGCAGTAGAATTTGGAAATAATGCTTATGGCATCTCCCCGAGTTTGGTGGCTTCTGTAAAGGGCTACACACACATGTTGCATGAGATTAGGCTCTAACCCAGTTTCTGCTGCTGCCTGTTAGCTGGACCAGGGTGGAGGTGGCTCCCCAGAAGCTTGGCCTGTGAACTCTGAGGCTTTGGGAAGAAGGAATCACGGGGACAGCCTTGGAGGTGATTCGCTGACGTGGCTGCAGTTACTGCTTTCACAACTTGCTAGAATGATCTTTCTCACAAATGATGTTTTCTTTCCATTGTTTTGAGCACACTGTGGGTGGTAAATCAGTGATGCTTGGTTGGAATAATGGACTGAAGTGGTGTGGCAATTTTCATCTAACCCAACAGCAATGTGTTTTGCTCATGGTCTGCAGCCATTCCTGTGATGGGAAACAGGCAGGGAATGCAATGTTCCAGTGTGCTCTGGGCTGGCATGTTGGACCCATCCAGCTCCCCAGTGCTGCTCAGGTCTATAAACACACAAGCTGGCATGTGCAGAATTAAGGCTTAATGTGATGTTTTACTAGGAACTGGCTGTATCCAGCATGAGGCAAGGTCACTATTGAGAATAATACATGCATGCATGTCTGCTGTATAGGCTGTAGCCATTGCTGCACTGCAAGGATTGCTGCTGCTGCTGCACAGACTTCTTGCAGTGGTGTTTGGGCTGTGTTAGCTATGCAATGCTAGAGGTCAGGAAGGACCAGTCCCAGCAAAGAACTAATTGCCTGGAGCAGAATTTCTTTATAGTGAGAGAGTATAGAAGTAGTATCTGAAACTACAAGAAAGTTGCTGTACTTTTTGCTATATCAGCAGACTTTAATGAAATTTTTAAGGGGAAAAAAATTGCTTCTTGGCTTACAGCATGAGCTGTGTTACTAATCTCTGCAAAAGAGTTTTATAATTGAAATGCTGATGGAACAGCAGCTCTACTGACTCAAATGATGACCTAACAGTGTCTAACATAAGCATGTGTGAAGCTGCATAATGCTGTCAGGATCATAAGAGTTCTTGATAATGCAGGCAGGTTGGAAACTGAGGGTTATACTCTTACCTAAATTCAGTTTATTTTAAATTGTTTTTCATGATTGTTATGGCATCTGGTCTCTGTGTGACACCATAAGGACTCAGACTGTCTCACAAGGACACCTGCTGCAGGCTTGTCTTTGGGAGGCACTTGGCATGGCTTTGCTGCTTGTTGGGAAGAGCATTATCCTGTGCTGTCATTTTTATGGAAAAAAAAAAGACTTTTGAAAAGAAAAGGGATTTTAGTACTTACATGGACAATGTCTGTGGTCTTAGGTGAGTAGCTGGCCTTTAGGAAAGACAAGAGTGCTCTTCATACTGCTCTGCTCAACCTCAGCCAAACTGTGTGTTGAAAGACAATTTTCAGTCAAGTTAGCTTGAGGGCCTCTGAGCCACGCCAGGAGCTCAGCTTTTCCCAGCTTATCCTGGTCTCTGCATATTTTATTTTGGGGTTTTGTTCTAGTTTGCTGGTTTTGCACCAGTTTGCACAGCCCTAAGGAAACCAGGATCTTGCAGGGCTGGCACCCTTGGGGAGACCTGCTCAGATCTGCTCTCTGAAATGCAGACATCTAACGCTAATTTTTATTCTGATTTCTCTACATTTTGCTCTTCCTGATGTTAAAAAAAAAAAAAAAAACTCTGAAGAGAGAGAGACATATAAATTACCTGTCTCAGCCTGTGCCTTTCTCTGCGTGTTTCATGAATACACACCAACATGCCTTCATTATCTCCCTGTTTTGTACCTACCCGTCAGATATGTAAAATAACGCCAGTATCAGAAAATCTCATCTTCTTCTCCCCTTTGTTTGAGAGTAGGTGAATGTATAAGCGAGGTATATATATAAAAGCACTGTAAGAAATAGCTTTGGGTTTTTAAACGGCAATTTCCTTCTCCAAAATGGAAATGCCTGTGTTTAAGCAGACAAGAAATGCATTGTACACTCTTACTGCCTCCTGTTTTCCATCCAGGCCCTGTGGAAACTTTAGGAAGGTAAAGAGGAGATGGGGCAGAAACTCATCTTGGGAGGGAGAGCTGGGAGGCCTCGGGGAGCACCTGGCTGGTGGGAAAGGCAGGAGAGGGCACTGCACAGGCAGGCAGGAGCTGCCATGCTCCTGCAAGCTTTGAAATAATGCCAATCCTTGATGGCATTGCCAGGTTTCCACCTTGGCTGTTTAGACCTAGCACTTCTCCTTAAACAAAGCTCATGTTTCATTTTCCAAGTGGATGCATTTCCATGTAAAGGACAGTGCAAGGCAACCAGACCTTCTGTGTAGCCACAGAGCAGCCTTGCTCTCATTGCCATGGTGTTTCCCCATGGAGAGGTGCTCTGATTTGGACTCCTTATGTGTGCTCAAAACACTCTTCCTTAGAGATATTGAGGAGCCATCAATGTCACAGAGACCCACATTTTGCTGCTATCTCCTGGTCCTGAGAGCTTATGAAAAATGATGTCCTGGTTGTATCAACTGGTTTAAAATTTTCACTTTATAGTACACACAGTTCTTTCTATGCTTTTTAAATGTTACATTAAAATACAGATTGCCACTAGCTTTAAGGACTTGGAGCACAAAAGCACCTTTCCTGCTCTTGTCTCCTATTGTGAGGAATTCACAAAGCTCTCAGGGAGGGTCTTGAATTATGGCTCTTCCTCTTCCTCATGATGCATGGAGAAATTAAATGTATTATTAATCTGCCCACTGTCAGAGATCTCTGCTCTCTCTCTCTCTCTGTCAGTACACAAGGAGACAGATTGACAGGAACAGCAGACATATGCAGAATTGCCTTGCGTGTGCTCAGGCTGGTGAATCACCACATGCTCGGGGTGATGAGATGCTCAGTTTGAAGGGGGTTGTAGAGCCCTGAAGGGGTTTGGTGTAGGAAGAAAACCATAATAAGGGTTTTGGTCCTGGATAACACAGTATCCTTCGGATGCTTGCAAGAAGCTCTTTCCTTTATTTTTAAAAAAAAAATTTTTTTTTTATTAATTTTTTCAAAGCTTACTGGTTTGAGGACAGGTGGCTGCACCACATTTTCAGAGGACTTTGGAGAACAGCCTATCTGAAGGGTGTGGATGCAGTGCCTGCAGGGAGGGCAGCAGGAGCGGGTTGGGTGCAAGCCCCAGCACTTGGTGGTGATGCCAGGAGCAACGTGGCCTGAAAAAGCTCGGGAAAAATGAACATCCCATCCCTCCCTGAGCTGCTTGGTGTGTGCAGAGCGGCACAGTGCCCCTGCACACCCACTGTATTCCTGCCAGGACTCAGCCCTCTTTTTGCTTCAGACCAAACATTGTGGCTCCATGCCACTGCCTACATCTAGGAGGTTGAGTGTGACTGGGATCTCACAAGGGCTTTGGAGAGCAAGAGCCAAGGCAGGAATCAGCAGATGGGAATGTCTCCAGTGTGACTCAGCCCCTGTGGGATGGATTCATCTCTCCTCCAGGGAAGCCCAGCAGCGCAGAGCACAGCAGCACACGCCTGTGTCTTGCCAAGGCTCCTGCTGAGCTCTGTCTTGGCTCCCAAGTGAAGAGGGATTTGGTGAGGATGTGTGAGCATGGGCTTTCCCACAGGGACTGTGAGGTGCCTCACCTGAGAGGAGGAGTTTTGCTCACAAAAGAAAGAACCTTGGAGAAGCAGAGAATTACTTTCTAAGGTCAAAACCATGGCTGGAAGGTGACACCCAAATTGTCACAGCTGCTGGGTGCCCCTGTAGAGAGGACAGCCCTTGGCCATACTCTGCTCACACTGTCCATACTCCTTCCAGCTCGGGGTGCTGGCATGGGGTGCTGGCACTGCCCAGTGACATCTACAGGTGCCATAGCATGGGGATGTTGTTTGCTGGCTCTGCTCTCCTTCTTCCTCTCATATGGACCAGGGTCCTCCATCTATGCCTAGCTCCAGTGAGAATGTTCTCACTCTCAAATGATACTCAGAAGGAACTGGTTTCATATTATATCACTCAGCTCCTTGGTGGTTTGATTTTTGCAGCTCCCCGAGCTTAGCTGCAGAGATTTACAACTTCTAGAAAGACTAGATTTATCTTCAAGCAGTATATCTCGCACCCCTACTCCCACAGATTGGAATATTTTCTATCAAAAAGCCTCTTGGAGTGTCTGGGTGTAAAGCACTGCCATGCCATGGCAGCAAAGGTGTCATACCTACAATGTGCAGCATGATGGCCAGAGGCATCCAGGGATCTTTGGCATCTCCCAGTGCCTGTATAGCAGAGATCCCACCACCTTCCCAGCCCTCTCCTTTGTCATACAAGAGTTCTAGCTTGTGATTCTGGGTTCCAGGTGACAGGAAATTTTGCCTTTCCTGAGCCTGAGGTTCAGCACAGGACAGTGGGGTTGGAAGAGCCAGGTGTAGTGCTGTGTCTTGCCTGCTGTGTGCAACCCTGACCAAGCAGAAGGGAAGGAGAAAAGCTGTGCTTGCCCCGTGAATTGATACTGCAGTTTTTGTGGCTCTGTGTTACGGTTTTTGTGCTGCTGTTATTCTGCTGGTGCTTTGTTGGTTCTGTTTGGTGCTTAGTGTGGCCATCACACTCCTCAGTGTGAGCAAAGAAATTGCTATTTTCTTCCAGAAGTTCTCATCTGTGTTTCCTCCTGATTTCTGAGCCCCTTTGGAGGATGGTCAGGGTCTGTTCCCCTCCTGAGCACCACAGGGTGTCGAGAGGGAAGGTCGTTTGTGTTTGTATGAGCAAGTTAACAGTCTGGAGACATGTATTGATGCTAATTGATTTCCTGTCTCTTTTCCATGTCCAAATGATCTGCTATATCACTGCTATAAATATCAATAACCTCCTGGATGAAAAACACGGCACAAAGTCGTAGCCTTGTTGCTGCATGTGCAAAGGGCAAGAGAAACACCAGCTGCTGATCATCTCCTGGGTCACGTACACTCCAGTGTTGTAAGAGGCAAACAAAACTGCTGACCCTGTGCAAACTGAAGTTTAGAAGGAATGCAACATATGAGGGATGTGAGAACATAGCATGGCTTGCTGTGAGCTGTCTGGAAGCCCTTTTCAGGAGGTGGTAAAGGTGAGAAATGCCTGGGCTTTAGAGGAGACCCCTCTTGATAGTTTGGTCTGCTCTGGAAATCCCAGGGAAAGGATGAGTCCTTTCACTGAGTCTCGCATTAAACCAGATTTCTTGTGCTTAGCCAAGAAATTACTTGACATTCCTTGAAGTAGAAGCTCTAAGTGTTAGGGACTCACCACAGCCATTGAACTGGCTGGTAATGATACAATATAAATATTTGTTTATTTATTATTTTAAATATATTTATATTTATATTTA